>JADLZK010010660.1:0-324353 GCA_015847255.1 Hyparrhenia diplandra | reverse complement strand
TATATTTCGTACATTCATAGAAAACGTGCTGCGGCAATATTTATCTGCATCGTCCAACATACATTCAACCAAAGGAAAGCTACCTCTAGGTTCACACACTTTTTGAGGTGTGGGAGGCGATTCTATCGCCAGACACAAGTAGAACTCCAAATTTTAGTGTTGACATGATGGTGCCTTTCCTTTAATTTAACTAGTATAGTGCCCGTGTGTTGCCAGGGTTTCTTTCGAGGGATGCACTTAAAAACAACCAGCCAACGAGATTCTTTTCCATAGTTTTTGTCTCACAATTATATATGATCATAAATATAATCGAAAAATACATTCATGCATAACAAGATATAATAAAGTAATGTCTCGGATGCTACAAATAAGTTCACACAATTATATACAATAAGCGTGAACCATCCATCTCTTGATCTCTACCCAGAAAAGATACTTCCATAATTAATCGTTATACTAAAAAATTGCAGTAAGAAAAAAAATGCTCCTTGTGACAACAAACAATCTGGTAGTCAGGTTGTTGAGCTCATCATTAAGTTCAAGATATATCAAGCAATATGGTCGCATCATTAAATGGCCAATAATAACAAGACTTGATACAAAATAAATTGTGTAGTACTGTGCTCAATTTTTTTTTTCTCACAGTTCATCTCCTTCACCGGCTGCCAAAATACAAAGCGATTGCCACCAAACATCCTATAGCTCCTTGTCTTTCGTGATTTTCCTGTGAACCAGCAACACAATCACTTGATCACCCTTTGTCTTAACTTTGCCACTAATTTCCTCTAAAGGTGCAACAAACATTCCATCTTTAGCACTCTGTTCTAAACTTTAGCGTTCATATGAAGGTGGTTTCCTATATGCCCACTAATTTTGAATCAAAATCAGTTTATGATCCAAATCTAACAAGGGAAGCTTCCTTAGATGCTCTACTCACTTGCAACTGCAAGAGGAAAGAGCGGGCAGCGGGCGGGCAACCGCGTCCCGACCGAGGAAGGAGTCGTGATGCAAATGCAGCATAGAGCGGAGGGGTGACATCGGAGAGCCGGGCGCGTGAGGGGAGGGCTGGAAGGGATCATGAGTGGCTGTCGGTCCCCGCAACAACGCCACGGGCGGGTCGGTGGTGGTCGGGCATGATGCGAAGTCACCGCGAGGAGTGATGCGACACCGGCAGCAGAAGCGCCGAGAGCTTAGTTGCCCCGCTCCTTCCCCGGACATCTTGTGGTGGGCTCATGGGCTCCTTGATGGGCCAAAAATTGAAGACCTGGTCCCTTGTTACATAAGTTTGTACTAAAAAAAGGTGCCGACTCAATATAGTGCATGACAATGTAATGGTCATGAATTTTTCCACATTATGGCTTAAGTTTGTACCACATTATGGCTTAAGTTTGTACATAGAACAACACCAACAACACCGGGCATCCAAATATTTACAAATTACAATTGCATTCAACACGAACAACATAAACATCTTTAATAGAGTGCATGGGGAGCACATCATACCCCATACACGGTGGCCATATATACAAGCACGTAGCACATAGGAATGATGACATCTTAATCTATATTTTGTACAATTGCAAAGTTGGGTGCCAACTTTACCTTATTATGACTCATGAGAATATCGCCCACCATCCAAAGAATATCGGATTTTCTTCATGAACAAAGCATTTTCTTTCTTAAGATCAACCACTATCCTTGTCTTCGGAGAACGTTTCTTGCCATTACCCGTGTCAATATCATGATAACAGCCTGTGAAGCGGGAGTGAATTTCCAATTCTTTGAGCTCGGGAACCATGCGCAGCTCAACTTCGACCCTCTCTAGCACTTCCACATCAATCATCTTGATCTTTTTGAGGCGCGGAAATTTGGATGAAGCAAATATAAGTTGCTTGTCCTTGTATGAGCGGTACAACGCAAGGGTTGCAAGAAATGGCAGTCGAGCTTGTTAATGAATTCCTGTGTCACATATGTTTTCTCCGGAGAAAGCATGATGAGATTTGGGAGACATAAGGACTCACTACCATCTATATTAGATGAATGTAGCAGATCCCCACTTAGGAACATAAACTTGACACACGCCTAAGGAAGCAAAGTGGTGAAGACATTTGAAGGAATAATTTTACCTTCTAAGATCGTGTCCTAAGGCTCTCAAGTTTCTCGAGCACCCGAGAAAGAGCTTTCACATTGACATGTGAGATATGCCAAATAGACAAGAACTCAAGATGGATCATCTCTCTAGTGTCGCCTCCTCCTAAAACTTCTTCAAGATCTATGGAGTCAAGTGTATGTAATCGCTTCAAGCTGCCAATTTTCTTGGGCAACTGAGGGGACAAAACCAAGGACATGTCTTAGGGTTTTAATCCTCCAAAAGGACCTCGGGAGCACTTTCGGACATTAGTTTCCCTAACATCCAATGTTTGGAGGCTAGTGAGTCTTCCAATGGACCTTGGGATATGTTTCATTGAACATGATGTGATTCCAAGGTACTTGCAAGTGCACAACATTGCCAATTGCACTTGTTAAAGTCTCACCAATCTCAATACCTTGCGCATTGATGACACGGAGAAACTCGAGATCCATGAAATAGTTCCTTGATGTGAGATCGATGTCTTTCTTCATCTTAGAGATCGCCCTTCTTTGAGATAAGTGAAACATATATGCCCGACTTCCTTTGGACCTGCACGTCCCGATCACCTTTATTAGGCTCTTGCTCATACTTGAGAAGATGGATCGTAGCTTTGGCAATGGATGGGCCAGACAGCATATTTGTCGATGTAATTCTGCAGAGAGAGAGGCGGCGAGCACTAGTTAATGTAGGGATATCATCATGGCTATGGACCTCCACAAAGCTTGCTTCATGTGCTTCTATCTGCAAAAAGTCATGGACTTTGTTTTGGATTGTGACCGACATATCTTAAAACTGGAATCATCATCCATCTTTGCTCGGTGACAAGATTCCGATCAATCAACTCGGATAGGTAGATGTAGCCAATCTTCTCCATTGTCTTCCCACCCTTTGAACTTAGAAATCCCTCTCGCAACCCACATAAATACCAAGCTGCGTGCCTCAATTGTAGTGTTGGTTGGCAATGCAAAGAAAGTAGAGGAAGCAACATTTTAGCTCGTGTGGAAGATCATCAAAGCAAACCGACAAATGCTTTCAAGATTGGTTGATGGCTTGGACTTAAGGTACCGAAAAACCTTCACCCACTCACTTGGGAACTTCTTGGATTGCACAAGACCTGATAAAGAACAAGCGCCAAAGGCAACCCATGGGTGATTTTGAAAATACTCTTTTGGTAGTTGTTAAGGTTTTTATCATGCAGTTCCTTAGGTAGCCTCTCACGAAACAATGACATGGCAGCATCTTACGTAAGTTTTTTAACTGAATGGTGACATGATGGTAGCTGCTAGGTGGCTCTTCCGGTTTACCTTGTGTGATATGCACTACTCTACTACCCCTAGTGCCAACCGGATGCTAGTCAAAAAAGTGCTTCCATTCAAGCACTACTGACTTCACCATCTATCACAAGCAAGTACTTCTTATTTTTCAATTTATTGTGCAGCATTTCCTGAGCCTTTTCTTTAGGGCAATTTGTGTCATCTTCACGTAGGTTCTTTGAGTAATTTGTTGAAGGATATTGGGAGCAAGTTAAATAAGGTGCAATACATTCCATGGCTTGCACTTCAAACACTTTCTTCTTTTCCATTTTTTTTGTATATGTCTCTCACAAGAGTTGTCTTGCCAATACCACTTTCTCCGGTTACAGTGATCATGACTGGATAGTGTTCTTTACCCTCTTGATGTTCAGTTAGGGCATCCTCTAATTGGTTGTGCTCCTCCACATATATCACCGCCTCTGAATCATGCACATCATCCCTGAGATTTTCAACCATTGTATAGTGGTTAGTATCAGTATAAGTTTACTCTGAATAGTAAGTTGACAACCAAACATATAGTGTCAAATATAATCTATCCATTGCCCATCGATATTTTTTTTTTAAGAAAAATGAAAATCATTTTTCCACTTCTCAGTCAATATTGCCTCGATCAGCCAAAGTTACTCTGTAAACAAGATACCACTTATAGCACTACATGCACTGTACAGAGGCATGCATCTTAAGACTGCCACCACACTACATCTATAAATCGATGTACAGAGGTGGCATGGGTCCATAGACCCATTGAATGGAAGTTAAGCGCCACCTAGCAATATATAAATGGAGGACTCTCAAAAATCCCTTTTTTATAGTGATGGGCTGCCTTTTATGAAACTACATTTCAAGATGAATTTACTTACATCACTTTCATGTTTTCAAACTCACCCCAATTAAAAGAATTTATTTGTAGTCAAAATTTAAAAAATTTGACTCAACCTGAAAACGACATTCCTTTAGGAAAACCGGAGGGAGTACCATATAGGAATGACACAAGTGAAATCGGCTATAGAATATAGTTAAGTACAAAAGGTAATTCGAATGACACAAGTGAAATCGGCTATAGAATATAGTTAAGTACAAAAGGTAATTCTGTATACTTACAACTTTCTGTGAGTGTAATTTATAGATGTTGAGGTAGAAGGTTTCCATGTCACATCTGTCTTCTTATTGGAATCCTCTATCTTGTATTTCTCTTTGTTTTCAATGATGCCATCAAGCCTCATGTTGATGGCTCTAATTTTTTCTAGATAGGCCGCGTCTCATCTGTACTTGAATTGTGAATGTTTCAAGGCACATCATAGTAGGACGAAGCCACCTTGGGTACCTGAAGAATGCAACCATCCGGCCATCAGTTTTGTGGGTTGTCTAGTGTAATTGTTAGATATGCATGCATAGCCCTTTATGTTGTACCTACCTGGACATGTCCACATGGAGATGATAGTGATCGAGGGCGTCCTCGGCGTCAAAGACGGCATCTCGCGTCTGCAGCGTCCAGACCCTGGTGACTTCATCGGTGACGGCACGGCGCCTGGTGTCAGCCTCGCGGAGGAAGGCCTGCAGCCACATGAGCTTGTCCCGGAGCCGGTGGATGTCGGCGTTCACCCCCACCAGCGCCCGGGCCTCGCCGACGGCCACCTCCTGCAGCCTCCCAACCAGAGGCCCGATGATCGCCTCCGCCATCGTCGATCCTTAGCTACCTAGCTTCTCGATCTTTCTCTGTCTGTGTATTGTCGATCTGATGGCTTTCAGAAACGACAGCGCCAGACAACACGCACGTACAAATTTGTGTTTGTGTGTATATATGCACCACAGACACACGTGCTACGGTGGCGTGCATGCGTGGAAACTAATTGCTTGATGATCCCGTTTTGAGTTGCTGCTCAGATAGGGGTTGATTTGATTCTTCTCGTGTCATCTACATGCGTGCATTGCTAATCGGAGGTTGAAAGAGCGAAGCTAGCTGATGATACCTTTCTTTGCTTGTTTTTGATGAGATGCGCTCGTGCTTTTCCGTCCGACATATGTGCGTGCACAGCCGGGCTCCTACACGCAGCGTAACCAATAATAAGGATGCATCTAGGTAGTAAGAATCACCTTTTGGAATCGCTTGATGTCATTGCTAATACTGTATGCAGGTATATGTCAAGTTCTATATGGTCATGTGTTGCTACGGACAAAGTAAATAAAGAATGCCACGATGCATATACACACTATCTCCATTAGCCACATTGAGATGCAGGGTGATGTATTTGGGCCCGTTTGGCAGGGCTTAACATCACTGGTGAGGGTTTTTTCTTCAGCTCCTCGAATGGTTTTCTCGATAGAGTTGAGATGTGTTTCTTTAACCCATTTCACAAAACTGACTCCTTTAGAGCATCTCCGATCGCGGGCTCTATTTGATCCCCTACCTTAAATTTTAGGGGTTTAAACAAAAAACAACTCAAATAGAGCCTCAATTTGGACCCCCATTTTGCACGCCCCTCAAATTATAATCTCAACCCCCAACACCCAGGACCCCCTATCGGTGGGCCCCAACCCACTTTTTCGTCGTCTACATCCCGCGGGGGAGCCCACACGCGCCGCTCGCTGCCGTCGATGTTTTTCTCCACCGGCGCACATCGCGCCGCTCCTTTGCGTCTTGGGCGAGGCTGCTCACCTCCCGGCCCGGCGTAGGCCGCCTGTGCGCCGGCGGCTCCACCGCCAAGCGTCGACGGGTTTCTCATCCTTGTCGGTGGCGACGACTCCAACAGCCTACTGGATGGGTTCCTTGTCCTCATCTCGCCGATGCCTTGGCATGTTCTGGCCACGCCGGGTGTCGCTACGGCACCACGCGGCCGGAAACTCAGCGCCGCCGAGCTCGGGCTACCACCACGCTGGCACGATGGCAGGCCCGGGCGGGAGAGCTCGAAAGCAGCTCACAACCGCCGCCGCGACGCCAGCCGCCAGCGCGCCGCGCCGCCCCCGCCGCCACCACCATCGAGGAGGCCGAGGTCACAAGGGCTGTCACCGAGGTCGCGAACGGCACCGCCGCGCCCAGCCCGGTGTCCGTGGTTCATGGTTCATGGAGATTGCGCTGTTGCCGACGCCCGCGGCGGTGTTAGCCTCGCCGGCCTCGTCCCTCGCCCAAGAAGAGGCAACCGGCACCGCCCATGAGCAAGAAGAGGACGGTGATGGTGACGGCGAGGAGCGGCGGAGGGTACATGGCGCTAGAGAAGCCGGAGCGTGAGGGAGCCGGGAGAGCAAGGGCACCGAAAGCAAGAGCGCGTTAGTCAAAAGTGCGGAGCACGTATGCAGCAGGGGCTCCGTAGAATGCGTGGTGGGCGCCGAAGACGTTGTTCCTCTTTTTGCCGACAAAAAGTGGGCCCACGAGGGATAAGTTCGAAGCCTTTATTTTTTTTTTCCATCGGAGTCCGAAGTGAACTTCGACCTCTATTTTCTTAGTCGACATGCAAATAGAAATTTGAGGGCCTAATTTGGGTCCGGCCCTCCATGGGAGGTGCTCTTAGGTATACCAAAGGTACAAAATAAGTGCAATACTTATTTTTTAAATTTTTTTCCTTCTCTTCCTTGGTTTCACATGCTTTTCCACGCAGTGACTGCAAAGCCACCACACGTCCGCCTCTTTCCCATGACTGATCGCCAACTCTCCTTACTCACTCAACGTGTTGCCCCAGCGCCACGCAACCGCCCGGTGATGGCGAGCCCCCGACGACGATCGCTGGGCGGCGGTGTGCCCCGGTGGTAGTTGTGCGCCTAGGTGGATACGTGGTGAATCAAATAGAAATAATGACACGTGCCTATTTTGATATATTCCTATAAATTGGATAGGTGCAGATGGAGCATATATAGGTAGCTTGCTTATGAATAATTCAGCAGCTTTTGTGTACTCTTGGATCTCTATTTTGTTGTGCAGTCCGTCAGTCACCGTTTTGTCTGCAAGCCTTCGTTACAGTTCAATGGAATTAACTTGCTACACGTGGTTTGAGCTTGCTTATCATGCTTTGGGTAATATTTAATTCTCTGTGGTAGCTTGGAATCCATAAGCTCTGGTTGCCAATGAAGTTTTCAATAGTAAGTTTTCATTTGATGGTAATTGGTTACAATATATGAGCTGATTATTGAATGGGTCGTGTTTGTTTTGAATATTGGGTTGAAAATAATGTTAAAACTGTATGGGCCAAAAAATTGTGGCATGAGCGTAGTTCAAATTGTCGCATGGGCTGGCCTGATCTGAGAGAAGAAATGGGCCACACAAAAAATCTAAAACAATAGGACTGCGATAAGGTGAGCGCAGGTGGAGTGCATGGCGTGCGGGCCAGACTGCGTGCAGGTGCATAGATGGTGAGCGCGTGTGGGCCGCATAGCATGCAGGCCAGGCCATGTGTTGGGTGAGCGCGGCATCGCTCTCCGCCGGGAACGAAACCCAGCGCGCATTCACAATAAAAATAGCCCAAACATTATTTCTGGCCCATTTTAAGCCTTGGCCTTCATAGGCTTTAATATGCCATATTTTAATTTTGTGAGATTTCATGATTTACCAGCTCAGCTCCATGTCAGCATCCTTTTCTATGACGCACGTATACACGTGGCAAGGTATAACTAAATGTTACTAAATCTATTTTAAATTGTAGTTCGTTTGACCTTTTCAACCCCAACTTTAACCACTTGTTTTATTCAAAATGGTGTAAAATATCACTTCTTTTTTGTTGTGGATTGCTTTATTAACAAATGCTTCTTTAAGAATGACTTAAATTTGACTAGTTTTGTGTGAATTTTTTTTTGAATAAGGCGAGTGGTCAAACTTAGGTCGAAAAAGTCAAACGAACTATAATTTGAAACGGAGGAGTACCCAAGACGTATAAACAAACGGTACACATGCATATCGAGCGTCCGAATCTAATAGATGGACCCGCGCGTGCCAACAGAACCACAGAACGACTCAGACCCGTTTTGAAACCCTAATTCTCCGTATTGATACACTACGCACGCAGTGCACACCCAGAGACAGACCTGACTCGGCATTGCAGCTGCTAATTGATTTGCGTGGTGCCCCGGAAAGCAAGAGGAGGAGGACGTCGTGGTGCCGTGGGCTCAGAGCCTCAGACGACGGCTCTAGCACGGTGTAGAACGGCGGCGCTCGCTGTGCTGCGTCTGCGCTCTAGAACGGTGTAGAGCGGCAGCGCTCGCTGCGCTGCGTTTGCGAAATGGCTGCGGCGTTGTGGTTGTTATCGTCGATCGGGCACTTCCTAGGTGCAACACAGACTACGCTCGGGGGTCGGGTACGTTGTGGCTTCTTCTGTGCAGCGTCTTCAATGCCATGACAGTCCGTGCCGCTCGCGTCGCCCAGTCATGTTGCTTTGCTGTGAGCCCATGCTCACACCGCCTCTGTCTGTGTCTGATGCTGCACCATGCCGCTCTCCCATGTCGCGTGCTGCGCTCCCGCCCGCGCCGCCATGTCCGCGTTAATTCACGGTATCCACTGCGTCTCCATCTGCCTGCAGAAGCCACTACGGAGGGCCGTGCCGACAATGAGCTCCATACTAGCGACCTCCACACCAATCCGTGGCATTGAGCTCCGCGGCGACATTGACCTCCGTATGTTCTATATATGAGTTTCAGAAGAATGTTTCATATGTTTTATGAAGATGCTACATTTATTTTATTTGGATGTCATAACCAGCTATTTCAGACGTATGTTTCAGTATGTTTCATCCCGAAAAACAAATGTCATAAGTTTTTCTAACATAAAACCATTGTCAGAAAAAATAGGACATCCCAAATGTAAACGTCAAAAATGTTATTCACAATGCGCATACTTTGACATGACTGTTTATGTCAAACAGGTGTCATAAATAGTGGGAGATCAGTTGTCTACATTATTAGAAATATGCAATGTCAAAAAATAAAATATCTTTTGTAGTGTCTGCTGTCGTTGTACCCGGGGACCTCGCCTTCTCGCGGTGCACGAAGCCGATCTTGCTGAACTAGAGGCAAGGCACCCAGTTGGAGCGCAGCAGGTAGTTGATCTTCTTCAGCAGCTTGTCCGTCAACAATGGCGGCAGGTACGACAGCGTCTCGAACTTTGCGATGCCCTCGATCGGCCACACGTGTCCTTGCATTATTGTGTTGCATGAGCAACGGATATACATTCAAAATAGATGCATGTGGACGCTAATACTAGACATTAATATATAATACTCTTTTTAAATTATACAGCAAGCCTTTTTTTACATCATGCACCAAGATATAATAGTACATCTAGAAGATATAATAGTACATCTAGATATATAGCAAAATGGTAATAGCTATTTATAATTTGAAATTAGGGGAGTATGTAACATATGCATAAAGAGCGAGCGATGTTACCTGCGTGCACTTGATCCTTTCGCCGTTGCTGAAGCCGTTGGTGGAGCGGGGGTCGACGGGGAGTCCGGCGGTGAACTTGGGCTCCTGGAATGGAGCGACGGCGGTGGCTGCCGGCGCCATGTCGCCATCACAGAGGGAGCCATGTATGTGCAATGCCTCCTTCTAGGTTGTGATGATGATGACTCTTGTGAGAGTTGTGTGAGGCCTTGTGCCATGGCGGCAGTGGTTCAAATAACCAGCCGGCTAAGGCAGGGGAAAGGATGCATGGGCTCCGTTGATGCCGGGATGAGGAAGGAATGGCTGCGGTTTGCCGCTTCCAGCATGCGGCTGCAACCAAAACAAACTGGATGATGCCGCTGTAGCACAGCTATTATTGGGGTAGTGGCGACAACAATCCCTGTGGATTTTTTCTCTCTTTGTCTTGTTCCTTCAACACAGTTTCTATGCAGTAGCAGTCGATATAGCAGGTGTCAGAATACTAGAGGACGTCTCTTTTACAACCATAGGTTAGCTAGCGACACCAAGTTTATGTCAAAAGAATATCCATAGGGATTATATATTGTAACCAATGCACCAATAGAGAGAGCACTAGGATGATCCTGCCGTTTTGAGCTGTTACACATTAGGTTTATTAGCTGTTTTTATGTTCCGGATTCAATTCTGTTGACACAAACGAATCTATGCCAACACACCAGCAGACTTTGGATGCCACAGAGGTTGCAAACACACGGGCGAAGTTATGTGCAAGGTGCCGGATGCACAGCCACCAACGGAAAAAAAAAATCAAAGTACGTTGTAAGTGGCAAGTTTTTACCCTTTGTGCAATCATTTGCCAAAAGAAGGCACCCCCACCAGCCCAATAGCCCACATCGCAGGTTTGATCCAGGGAAATAGAAGGATGTCCATCGTTGTGAATTTGCCGGCCACGCACGCACAAGTCCGGAGGAGATCGTGTCGTTTCACCTGGCTGCGTGGAGGTCCTCCCCGTTCCCGATCCCGTCGTCATGCCCTTCGACATCCCGATCCGTCGTAAATTTGATGTGTGGTGGCTGTTTCTTCATGATTTTAGCATTCTATCAAGGAACACACTTATTTTTTGTAATCTCATCTTTTTTGCTAGAAGTCAAATTTTTCTGCGATAATGAAAAATTCCTTTGATACTAAAGCAAGTTACATACTCTTATTACAAAAGTATACCAAACTAGTCCACCTCCATTGATGGGAGACAAGAAACCTTGAAAAAGCCATAAATTACACCATCTAGGATCACCATCCCAAACGGATATGCCACGGACGCAAGCTCCGATCTGAACGAACAGGGCCATCTCACCATCCGCCGCCATCATCCTCATACCCATTGTTGACGTTTCTTAACGCACACAGATAAATCCGCAAGCGCACGGAATTGTCGTTGTAGTTTTCACCCGGAAATATTCAGGGTATCGTATTTTCCACGGGAACGGTTGCGCTCTAATCTTTGAGCGGGGTCACCCTAGGATAACTATGGATAGTGAGGTATCTTTATGGGCTTAGGTTTCGTGCGGGGATTTCTAAAGTCATTTGTCTACTCACTCGGGCACCGGCCCACGCCTAAGGGCGATTAATCCGGCAATTAGCTCTACGACACAAGCGAACGTGGGGGATTTCAAAGGGGCGGACAAGGCTTGTCACGACCAAGCCGCCTACCCCCTCAACCCGTGGGATGCACCGCAAAAGGTAGGTGAACGCTAGCCCAAACACCACGTTTGCACTACCATCCACAACTCTTGGGTCGTACAAGGTTCCCGGTCAAAGAGTTCCTTCTCCAAGATTACGACCGAAGGTACGACTACCAATCCCGCAAGTCGATAACAGCTAAGATAATATGCTTGAAGAACAATAAGCCAAAAGATAATCACAAGCTTTCTCACCAAAGTGTAAGTAGCTTGCGGAGGTACAGCGAGCGCGGGTACCGACAACTCCGCACTCAGACTTCCTAGGAACCGCGGCACACCGGGCGCGCCGACAACTCCGGTAGAAGGAACCAAACTTCCTTCTAGCCTTTCCTCTCTCACTCTCCATTAGAACTAAGAGGGGAAGAAGAACAAGAATGGAACTCTCTCCTCTCTATTACATTGTGGCTCCTCCTTGTGTTGTATGGAATTGGTGTGTGTTGAATGAGGGGAGAGCCTCCTTTTATAGGTAGAGGAGAGGGGGCTCTTTGGAAAATGGCCATCCTCACATGGAAGGAACCAAACCGACCTTGGAACACCTTCCTAATCAGCCCAAACCGACCATCCAACGTCGGCAACACACTTTTGGAAAGTGATGAACCGCCTCGAGAAGGATGGGCCCGAACCGCCTCCATACGGGTGCGCGCGCGCACCCAAAGTGCGGCCGCACCAAGGTAAAGCCCATTTTGGCTGAAACTTTGTAGGAGTGCGTGGGCCTCGGGTAAGCCGTTTTGACTATTGGATCACCGAAATCCGATTTCGTTATGAGAAAGTTATGCCCAAAATACTAAACCCATGTCCTGCGGCCGGTATGATTTCATGTTGGATTTGGGCCTCGACTTCTTGGGCTTATGTATAGATGTTGATATTCATATTTATGGGCATTTCTCCTCTCTTACGCTTGCTTTGCTCACGTCCATTTAGGGCCTTGTTATTCTTTATACGTTTTCTTTACTTTTGGCCCGAAATGTGTATGTTTCCAACATTGTCCTGCAAAAACAAGTAAAGTACCAAAACTTGTGGAAATGGTTAGCTCAAAGCCCTATCACTATTGTGTTTTGGTAGTTTTATACTAATGTTGACGGTATAAAATATGTAGTTAGCGACCGTCAACAAACTCCCCACACTTAGTCCTTTGCTCGTCCTCGAGTGAAGGCATAGGGACTAAAGTGGTTCAATCTCCAAGATGTAGACCTGCATACAAGTTATTCGGGCCTCACCGCTTTGTGAGCATTCAAGAGTGGCTACCATGTTTTTAGTGGGCGATTGAGCAATGGAGCGGTCATGAAATCGTATCTCCTTGCTACTACTCATGTGCAAAAGACTTGGTTGATTTTTTTTTTTTTGAAGATAAAATAGCAATGCTCCATAGTTGATTCTCACATAGTCACTCATTTTGTGTTTCCTTACCAAAAGCACTCTAAGCTCACACTCATCCTATCTTTTTGCGGGGTTTGTGGATCTTTGAGTGGAGTGATGCATCACGCATACCTCTGTATGTTTTGTCGGGTCAAGCTCGGATCGTTGGAAAGAGGAGCCATACTCCTAGATCGAAATGTGCAAAAGTGTGTGGAAAATATTTTTGGTATTTTTGTGGTTACTCCTTGACTCATGATCTCTCCTTTCTCTTTTTTTTTTTTATGCTTTTGGAGAGATCACTGGGCTATTTTTTCTTTACGTATTTCTTATTTTTTTTTTTTTTTTTTTTTCTTTTTTTTTTTTTTGGAGATGTGGGCTCTACTCGCCCTCGGACACGTGTCCATTTTTCATCTCTTATTCTTTTCTCTTTTTTTTTCGCAACCTTGTATCTTTCTCTCTGCATTTTTCTTGATAACGAGGAGATGATCATGGTATAATGAATGGAGTATTTATTTGGTGGATGATAGGGGTGCATGTTGTGCGTAATTCTCATTGTGAGAATCGGCGCGTGTATATGTGGGTGTATGTGTTTTTTTCGATCTTGGGGGTATGAGCCTCTCTCAACGCGGATCAACGGAGCCCGACAAAACTCAATACGGGAAGTACCTATAGTGGATATTCATGTCATTATTCGGGCTTTGGTAGGATTTGTCTAAGTCGGACCGGGGAGCATGCTTTATTTGAATTTTTTGAAATAAAACCAAGTCTCATTGCATAAGAGAGCAAGTGTCAAGTCATTCTACCATATCTCAAAGCTCAATTGTTTAGATGAACATGGGGTCCCTAATAGGTAGTTGCTCATCAAAGAGTGGTTTTGGCGAGGAATAAAGAGTATGCATGCCATTTCTTAATTGGTAGACTAGAGATGGAGTTTTTTCTTAAGAAGTTTTGTCTAATTGATTTGTTCAATTTTAAACCTCAAAACTTTATGGAGGATGTGAGAGAGGGAGTAGCACAAACCACCGTTTGAAGAGGAAGGAGTTAATGATAGTTGTTCGTCTTGTCCTTCTTCATTGTGAATTGCTTTCGGTGTCCAGTGCATTTGTCTTTGGGGAGATCTCGGGGTAGGTGTGCTTATATGCTTGAGAGATCTCCCCCACACTTATTCTTGTACCTGTTTTATTTTAAACAAAGAAAACAAAACAAAAACAACAACACGGCTCTATCGGCAAGGATCACCGTGGAGCCTTTATTATGATTATTATTTTATTTATTTTATTTTTATTTTATATATATATATATTTTTTCACCTCAACATTACTCAAGCAAGGCTAACATAAAGAAGCATTGAAAAACATAGCCTTGATAATCTCAACATAAGATACTCCCAAAAGATCATGACAACAAAGCTCTAAGTTCATTAACCTAGCTCGACACCAAGTCAAAGTTCGATTAAAGGAGATCTTTTTAACCTAAGTACCACGCTCAATTTAAAAAGACCTATGAATGTATTACATGTGCCCAAGTAGGTACACCCAAACTCAAAGCCTCTGCGTCATGGCATGGGAAGCATAAAGTTTTATTTTCATGGAGACAAAAAGCGAGTAAGAGTGTTTGGTGAACATTTATTTCCTGCATACCGGATATACTTACCGACAAAGATCTACGGATGAAGCATCGAAGTTGTTCTTTGCGGTTTGCGTGATGGCCCTTACGCCGGTGCACCTCAAGGCTAGGCCACACACACACATGTGTATGGGCCATGGGTCTTGATGGTAGCAACAAAGGATGAGAGACAAACCCTTCTTGCTTGTTGAAGCAATGATGGGTGGAGTCGAGCGACACTTTGGTATGTATCTTGACCATCTGCGGGCCAACACAAGCCTCTCTCTTATTATTATTATTTTTTTCTATATACATATATATATATATATATATATATTCAACAACATATTTTTTTCTTTATTCTCTCTCACTTTTTCTTCTTTTTTTTTTTCTTCTTCTCCTCTTTTTTTATCTCTTTTTTTTTTTCATCTCTTCTTTCTTTTTTTTTTCAATTCTTTTTTTTTTTTTTTTTTTTTTTTTTTTTTTTTTGCAAGGCGGGCTGACATCATCTTTTATTCACCCTCATTTTTTTTGTATGATCCCTTGGTGGATGGAACTTGGGATTGTCACCATCTTCCCCACACTTATACTTTTGTGAAAAAGTCAAGTGTGCAAGTCCGGTCTCCACTTGAGCATCTTCCATCATCCATGGGCATCATAATTTTTTTTTTTTTTTTTTTTTGGTGATGTAGCCCTCATGTTCTCGAAAGTGTCGCATGTCTCTTTTGTTCTTCTCAATCGATCTCCACCTGAAATGGTTAGCGACAAGAATACCCGAAGGTGCATACTAACTTGATAACATGTTCTTGCTTTTATTAATAAGAAGAGAGAAAGACTTTTTGCTTTTTTTTTTATGATAGTCCGGGGTATCTCCTGGCGGTGCTTTCTTTATGGTCGTAAGCTTGACCGCGGGGGAAAACATCCCGCAGACTAATGGTGGTGAAGTTCCCGGTTTCACTACTAAGAATTTAGCATTACGCTCAAGCTTTGCAAGGTTAAGCGTCATCATGCTACTACGAGACTTGCAACCATTCTTTTAAAAAGGTTTTGCAAAGAGAACCAAGAGATGGTTGTGATCTTCGGGTCGAAGCACTTTCGGCTAGAAGCAAGACGAACTCAAGAAGACCCAAAGGTGAGCATGTAGGAAGTCTCAATTGACAACTTGTTATGCTCAAGAACAAATTTACGCTTGGTCTCAAGAGTTGTCGCCGTGCATGTCCATGGCACATGAGGTTCTATCCTCAAAAGATTTGTCGTGAAGGGACGAACGTTGAATCTTGACCATTGTCAAGAACAACGTTTTTGTTGGCCGAGGGACATGACTTGTGTTCGAAAGTGAGGGCGACGGGTGATTCATTTCACTAAGATGCGGAAGCAACTTGGGTGAAACGAATAGAGTTATGAACTTTGCCTTCTCGAATGGGTTTTGGTTGGGAAGATGCTTCGCCTTTTAGGATGTCTAGGTGTGAGAGGCGGAAAATTCTTTTCCCAACTTCTCATCATGGCTCCCCTCTATAGGTCTTTCATGAAAAAGCTTTTTTTTCTAGAGGGTAGCCTATGAGAAGATTGAAGTCAAGGATGAGAGAGATATGGAAGTCTAAGTGCACCTCGGTTTACGAGGTTCTGCCATTATCCTTGAATTCAATCGTGAACTCCGAAGGACGAAGCATTCCTTCCTTCGATGTTCGTGGTTCGGGAGAGGGCTCAACAGTCGGTTCCAATGGCGGTACGAGGAATGGCTTGACTGATGAGGGCTCCTCAATGCTTGACATGCCCTTGTCATGGAGTGGGGTAGGTTCTACAACGGGAGAAGCAAGCTTCTCTAGGATGTGTTCAAGGGTTTTCCTATGTTCCGTTGTAGGTTTACGAGCAAACGACCCTCCAACGGTCACGTCAAGGCATAGGGCAGCATCTATGTCAATACCCGAACAAAAGATATGCAAAAGCACACTATCGGGTAATGACAAGTCTAGGCCAACATGTATAAACATTATAAACCAGGCCTAGGCTGCACCTATGGACTCCTTCTCATCCTATTTGAAATCGAGGATTGTCCTTGGTAGGCATTGATGGGGAAGATTGCTAGACAAAAATTGTCTTTGAGTTCATCTCAGTCCCCATTCAAACTTCCTATGACAATAGTGTACTATTGTTTTGCTTTCCCTATGAGGGAGAGAGTAAAACAAATTCCACATGTGAATTTCTTGGATCAGGCCAGGAATGCTGAGGCATGATCATAATTCCTCGAAATCTCGTAGGTGGCAACATAGATTTTCAAAATGGTCACTAGAGATGGAGTGCCCGAACCAAAAAAGTTTTTTTAAATTAGGGTGAGTTCATAGCGGATGAAAATTTTGATTTTGAAAAAGAATTTGGCCCTTTGAACTCCCCATTGGAGAAGCAAAAAAGATTTTGAAATTTGGAGAAGGCTTCAATTTGAAAAGAAAAATAAATAACTATTTTTAATTTTTTTTTGGATACAACACACGGGTGCTCTAGGCTCGAGAGAAATTACGACTACCGTTCGAGAACGGCGCCGTAAAAGCTTGTTGACGTTTCTTAACGCACACGGATAAATCCATAGCGCCGCGGAATTGTCGTTGTAGCTTTCACCCTGGAAATATTCGAGGTATCGTATTTTCCACGAGGAACGGTTGGCGCTCTAATCTTTGAGCGGGGTCACCCTAGGATAACTATGGATAGTGAGGTATCTTTATGGGCTTAGGTTTCGGTAGGGATTTCTAAAGTCACATTGTCTACTCACTTGGCACCGCCCACGCCCAAAGGGCGATGTCCAGGCAATTAGCTCTACCACCGCGGCCGAATGTGGGGAATTTCAAGGGGGCCGGACAAGGCTTGTCACGACCAAAGCCGCCTACCCCCCCTCAACCGTGGAATGCACCGCAAAAGGTAGGTGAACGCTAGCCCAAACACCATGTTTGCACTACCATCCACAACTCTTGGGTCGTACAAGGTTCCCGGTCAAAGAGTTCCTTCTCCAAGAGTTACGACCGAAGGTACGACTACCAGTCCCGCAAGTCGATAATGGTAAGATAATATGCTTGAAGAACAATAAGCCAAAAGATAATCACAAGCTTTCTCACCAAAGTGTAAGTAGCTTTGCAGAGGTACAAGCGGCGGTACCGACAACTCCGCACTCCGACTTCCTAGGAACCGCGGCACACCGGGCGCACCGACAACTCCTGGTAGAAGGAACCAAACTTCCTTCTAGCCTTTCCTCTCTCACTCTCCATTAGAACTAAGAGGGGAAGAAGAACAAGAATGGAACTCTCTCCTCTCTATTACATTGTGGCTCCTCCTTGTGTTGTATGGAATTGGTGTGTGTTGAATGAGGGGAGAGCCTCCTTTTATAGGTAGAGGAGAGGGGGCTCTTTGGAAAATGGCCATCCTCACATGGAAGGAACCAAACCGACCTTGGAACACCTTCCTAATCAGCCCAAACCGACCATCCAACGTCGGCAACACACTTTTTGGAAAGTGATGAACCGCCTCAAGAAGGATGGGCCCGAACCGCCTCCATACGGGTGCGCGCGCAAAGGTGCTTGCGCGCCGCACTGGAGGTAAAGCCCATTTTGGCTGAAACTTTGCGGGAGTCGCGTGGGCCTCGGAGTAAGCTTCGTTTTGACCGTTGGATCAATCGAACATCACCACGACCGGAAAATCCTCCCAATCACAAGTCTTTCCAGCCTAAGAGAAACATAAACAAAAATTACAACAGCTTATGCATTGCCCAGCATGACGCTAAATTACGCATGCAAGGCACAAGTTCGTTATACTCACAAAGAACTGATTTGCCCCTCCATAAGCATTGCCCAAAGTAGTAACCAATCCCAACCTCGAGGGAGGGGACAACTCCTTCAGCGGGCCTTGATGCCGCACTTGCACTTCTTCTCCTGAAGACCAAGGCATGGCCATGGCATGCGTCCATTTGAATACTCTTCTTGCAACCTCTCGTTTAGGCCATGCGGGTTTTGGTCCATAGTTATACTCCTCGAAGTCGCAAAAAAACCTCCCTAAAATAGACAACATATGAGGTGCAAGGTTACAAAGATGCACAACACTTATAAAATCACAAAGAACATTCATCGCGGCACCACTTACATAATCGCTGGCGACCACACCGATAGAAAGGGGTAAACAAATCCGGTCGGCTAGGAACTTGCGAGGAACGCCGGATCCCCACAATGGCATGTAGGAGGATTCTCTAGGCGGTGCGGTCAAGGCATCAATCAACCTTCTCCGGTCATTCATTTTCGTGGGTTCAAAGGCGGAGGCACCCACCGTTTGAACCCGACCAAGCGGAACGGTCTTCCAAAGGGTCGTAAGGAAAGAACATGATGGAATGATCCACCCATTCTTCACCGTCGATCCACCGATAGAACTTTTGCATCCGTCTATCCAACTAGGCGACTCGCCGGGGATGATGGCGAGGGCGGGCAACGAGAAAAAATGCACGGCCGGGCGGACAAAGGATGCCTTGATCGCTTCACATAGGCCGACAACCCACGTAGAGACAATCCGGGCGGCACGGTGCTGGGAATGGACCCTTCCCATCATGGTCCTCCTGATGGTGTGCCTAACAAGGACAAGTCCATGACACCTACCAAAAACAACAATGACAAGTATTACACAAAAAACATCATGCGTACATGTGTCCACAACATAGGTGCAAACACAAACAACAAAGCATGGATGACAAACATGTAAGGAATATTATTATCAAATTATGTCAATCTCAATAGTGTTAAAAAACAACTAAGACAAGGACATTTTAAAATAAAAAAACATATTCATTCCTAAGATGGTAAGCACTTCATAATTGAACCATAAAACATCAATGAATATTCAAAAACCATGCAATTATTCATAAACCCTAAGCACAACCAAAACCATGAAGATTGACAAAAGTATGACACAAAAAAATAATCAAACCTCACAACAAGAATTCCAATTTGCCATGAACAATCCTATGAATTAGGTTTTGGGGTTTGAGAGCACAAATTACAACTAAGATAAACAAGATTAACAACAAAAATCAAACACAAATGAGGGCCAAATGGCATAGCACAAGTAAAAACAAACTTCAAACTACAAAACAAAAAGCAAATCATGGAGAGGAGGACAAAAAGGAGAGGAGAACGTTCCAAACGAGCACCGACCTGCTGCTCTCGGCACGATGAAGGGAGAAAGTGGGAGAAGAGAGGGAGAAGAAAAAGGTAGAGGCATTTATATCAACTCGTCGTCGCCAAACCTCCCGGCACGACATGGCGGGACCCACACGCTTTCACGCCGCCCAAACGGAATCCCTAACGGGCCCGTCGCGCTTTGTGCATCGGGCGCGACATCCACACCCACCGCGCCACGCCAAAGAACGGTCAACGCCACGCGCCACCGTGGCGGCCAACGTCAGCCCGCATGCAGCGGCGCGACTTCGTGTAAATATCGCTAGCTGGGACATTTGGCGCGACAAAAAAGGGATATCTGGTGCAAATTGTTTTAAACTAGGGATATATTTGAAAATACTTTTGAAAAAGGGCAAAATTTTAAAAAAGTCCGCTAGTTGTTTACTTAGCTACCTAGCGAGCTACCTGGATAAGATCTAGAGCGAGCCTCAGCAAGCTTTTTGTTGAACACCACAATGGCGCAGCAGGCAGCTACTGCGCAATGGCACTCGATGTACTAGCTATAGTAGTTATTAATTAAACCGAGAGAATGGACAAACTTGCATTGACGATTGAGTGATTGACGAAGCAGCAGGTTTCTACTTTCTTCTAGTTTTAAAGGAGAGAGGCTCGGTCTTGGTGTTTTCACTCCGGCGGCGGCGGATTAGTTGCAGCGGCACTACAGCGTAGGGTCCTGCATGGCGGTGGCCTTCTCGGTGTGGTGCTGTCTGCCCCTCTGTTATCTTCGGCGCTAGATTTCTCCTGTGGTTCTTGGCGACACTTGTGTGGTTTTGTGGGTGGCAGTTGGTTCTGTCTCCTCTGCTGCTGTGTTTTTGTTTTAGAGTCTTGGCCTTGTTGGCGTTGAGTGGTAACCCTCGTTGATGTCCCAATCCAACCGGGTGAGTTTTAGTTGGTTTTAGTTTTAGTTTAGCTCTTTCCTTTCTTTTGGTTTTTATTCTCTTTTTGTAACTTGCGCCGCGTCCTGGCGTCTCCTCCTTTTAATATAGCGGGCAGCTCTCCCGCCGGTTCGTTTCAAAAAAAAAGGAGAGAGGGGTAGGCTCCGGGACCAATCGCACCACGAGACACTGCTGCTCTAGTGCTGTACCGCCGCCGCGGGTGGAGAGTGCGAGAGAGACGGAAAGGCAGCGCAGTCGGGCAAGCGGGGACCGGGGTGCGGACACCTGCGTCGTCCTAGTGGCCAAGCGGTTCTTCCGTGATAGATAGCGCCGGGGCCGTTTGGTCGTTGTTGCCGATCTGAACCGATTCGATCCGTTAGGGCGGCCGGCTAGCTCCAGTTCCGGGAGGAATGGCGCGCAGTGGCAGCTGGCCGGCTTGCTTCGACTGTTTGGGTGTGGTGGCCGCACGGTGGCCGGCGCCTCGTCCTCCTGTCGTCTGGATCCATGCCTGCAAACTGCAATATATGCAGTGCAATGCAAGCTGGGATTGTAAGTTCAGAGGACTCGACTTGACTATTGGTGTCGTACAGGTGGATGCATCATCTTGTCTGAACTGAATCCAGTTAGTGTCCTACTGAGAGCTTAAGGACGTATGTAGAAAGGTAAATAAAGGTCCAATGTGTGGCGTCCACTGTTGCGTATGATATGATCAGACTGCTCTGCGTTTTCGGTACAGTTCGCTTATGGTCTGTAAACTGTAAAGCACAGTTCTTCTAAACAACTAATGAAGAATACTGTACTTTTCTTTTGTGTTGTTATCTTCAAGCTATTCTTTCTAGTGAAGAATGCTCGGGCAAAGTCACTGCTGATGAAATGAAAGTACAATTGTCTAATGATGCGGTCTACTGAATGGCCCTACTATAGGCTTCATAAGTCTCTGGCATTAGACTATTACCCTAGCAATATAGCACACATGAAAGTTAGTTGTGATCATTAGTATGTGTTGTTTAGACACTCCAGTGACAGGATTTCTGCAATTTTTGACATGCTGTTTAAAAGAATTAGAATGACAGAAGACAGAATTCTAGAATAATACACTTCATTGCTTCTGTCAAAACCTACAGAATAGTGTATGACTGACAAGTCATTTGTATTGCTTGCTGCTGTTCCTGGGCATGCTAAGATCGTAGCTTTATTTTTGTAATGCAGCCTACTAAGTAATCCATGTGCAAATAATTCTTTCATCAACTTCCTGTATCTAGTTACCCAGTTTTCTAAAACTAATAAGACAGTAAACAACCAGCATTATATTTCAACTTTTAGTAATCCATGTGTATATTGACTTATTCATTACTGCTGCTCCAACAGTACAGGAAAGAAGAAGCTGCTGATATATAAAACAAGAAGATCATCGTGAGATAAAATGGAATGGCACATCTTGCCTCAATTGCTCTTTACTCATATTTACTGAATATCTGCTGCTCCAACCATGAGTGACGAATTATTTTTCAGTTGGTGATGTCTTTTGTACTTTAGTTTCTTCATTCAAGTAGGCTTCAACAAGAAGTGAAGAACAATTTTAATTTGTTCCAAGTTCTCTTTCTGTTTTGGGTCACAAACTATAATGAATATTCCTGGATTTACCTTGTGAAATTGAGTTGGTGTACATTCATGTTCACACCAGTGTTCTCATTAGGATGTACTATTTATCCGGTGAAAATCAGTTTTCTCAGTGTGTTTTTATATACTTACATTGGTGTGCTGCTGGCTTGACAAGAACATAAGATCATTGCTCTTATTCTTTTGACAATAACATTGTGTAGTGACCGGTGGCCCAACACTTGTTAATGCACTTGTTAAGCAGCCCAACACATGTGAAGAAGTCGTCGCTGCTGGAAATAGATTTGGAACACGGCCCAACATAGCCTCTGTTCTATTAATAGCTGCATGTTATATTAACAACACAGCGGCACGGTCAACAGCGGCAGGGTCGGGATTAGGAGCGCCGTGGAGCACCGCGGGTCACTCCAAAACAGGCACTACAGGAAACCGCGTCTTTGCCGAGTCGCGAAGAGGTTACGGCCGAGTGGTAAAATCCGCGCACTTTCGGCAACGAACACCTTTGCCGAAGTGCCAATCTCAGCACTTCGGCAAAACCGTCTTTACCGAGTGCCTAGCCGCCGGTAACCACAAAGCACTTCGGAAAATAATACTTTTGCCGAGTGCCCGCCGTCGGCAAAATAATACACTTCGGCGAAGGATAACAGGACCAAGCGGACGGCGCTCTCCGTCACCTTTGCGAGTGTCTCCGCGTTAGGCACTCGGCAAGCGCGACACGCTTTGCGAGTGCCAAGCTTCCGAGCACTTTCGGCAAATACTCTCTTTGCCGGGGAGTGCCACATAAGGCACTCGGCAAACCGTTAAATTTTTTTTTTTTTTCGTCCCATATTTTTTGTGTGCCATTAGTACCCTAATTACATGTCATATTCACAATTTGGGAGAATTTCCGCGCTTTATTTTGCTATATTTCATGAATTATTTTATTTTCTTGCATTTTCTTGGCGACTCCAAATTTGAACTGCAGGTACATGAAATAATGGGCAGTGGTCATTCAAAAATATTATTCACGATGTTTGGCATATGTTTAGGCTAAATCCGAGGGACTTCGCCTGAAATTTCGAACATTTATGTGCTTGGGAACATGACGAGTCACGTCTTGGGGAAAGGTGTTTTTAAAATTATAGGGCCAGTCAAATCTTAAATTTTGCGCCTGTCTTGAAAAGCTGCTCGAAAGTGTTTAGAGCCGATGAAGAAAACTCAGTTATATCTCCACACTTCATCATGTGATGAAGTGTGGAGATGTCCTGGTTTTAGCCATCCGACGCCACAACTTGCTCAAACTTTTCAAATTTTTCCACAGCCTCCCCATGAGATGACAAGACACCACGCCAAGTTTCTCAGGAATTTTAAACTTCGTTTGAATTTATAGATTTTAAAACACCTTTCCCCAAGACGCGGACTCGCCATGTTCCCAAAGACATAAATGTTCGAAATTTCGTGAAGTCCCCGATTTAGCCTAAAACATATGCCAAACATCGAATAATATTTTTGAATGACCACGCCCATTATTTCATGTACCGCTAGCTCAAATTTGGAGTCGCCAAGAAAATGCAAGAAAATAAAATAAATAAATCATGAAATATAGCAAAACAGCGTGAGCTCCCAAATTCTGAACATGACATGTAATTAGTGTCCCAACGCAGCAAAAAAAAAAAAAAAAAATGGGACGAAAAACAAAAAAGCCATAGTTTGTCGAAAGTGCCGTATGGGGCACTCTCAAAAGACAAGTTTTTGCCGAGTGCCCGGACTCGCGGCACTCGGCAAAAGACAGCATTTGCCGAGTGCCCGGATGCGTGGCACTCGGCAAAGTAGGGGTTTGTAAAAAAAAATGAGCTTTGCCGAGTGCCGCATTTCCGGCACTCGGCAAAGCCGCCAATATCCGGCCCGAGGACCCATTTTTTCCTCATTCTTCCCCACGCCGCCACGCCCACGACGCCGCCGCCGCCCGCCGCCCGCCGATTCCCCCGCCGGACCTCGCCTCACCGCCGCCCGCTTCGCCGGATCCGGCCGCCCCGCCCACGCCGGACCTACCGCCCGCCGGCCCGCCGGACCCCCCGCCAGCCGCCGCCCAAGGCTGGCTGCCAAGCCAAGGCCGATCCGCCCTCGCCTGGCGGCGAGCCGCCACGGCGCCGCCTTTCCCATCCTCGGCGGATCCGCCCTCAAGCGCTAACGCCGGAGGTCGGGTTGTTACGCGCTTCGCTTCGCCTCAAGGCCCGCCCGACCGCCGGGCGCGCCGCCTCGCCGCCGGGCCGCCTCGCTTCGGCTCCTCGCCGACCAAGGGCGGCCTTGTGCGTTGAGGAAGGGAAGGGAAGAAGAGGAAGAGGGAGGAAGGGAAGGAAGAAGAGGAAGAGGGAGGAGGAAGAAGAGGGAGGAAGGGAAGAAGAGGGAGGAGGAAGAAGGGAAGGGAGGAGGAGGAAGAGAGAGTGCCGGAACCGGCCGCCGCCGCTGCCGCCGACCGTGCCGCCGCCGGGCGTGGATCGACGCCGCCGCCGCCGACCGTTGTTGCCGTGGTGATCGACGCCGCCGCCGCCGAAGCGTTGTTTTGCCGCTTCTACTGGCCAAGGTAAGCCCTATCTTTCTAGTAGTGGTTAGTACTAGTAGTTAGTAGGGTTAGTAGTAGTAGTTAGTAAATAGTTTGGTGGCCTTCGTGCCCATATTGGTGGTTGGTGGCCTTCGTGCCCATTCTCGGTATATGCATGTGGTTGTTGGCCTTCGTGCCATGTTTTTTGCGGTGTTTTGGGTATCTCCCCGTGCGGGGAGGTGCTGCCGAAAAATTTGAGTGGACACTAACTTTTTTTGGCCTTGTTTTGTAGGAGGACTGTCGGAGGGACTCGGCGACCCCGCCGTCCTGGGTGGGCGGGTCTTGCTGCACCGCAGCGTCTCCACCGACCCCGTAGGTATGAATCACGTCCGTCCCGCCTTGTAGTTGTCTTACATAGCCGACCCGGTTAGGCGTCTCCCGTCCGAAAAGAGATACGGCGTTGGTATGCGCGCTCTGTGCATATCTGCGACCGTATCCGCTTCGGATTGTCCACGTTTTTGGACAGCCGGTGGATGCGTAGACAAGGTTAGCATCCATGCTCGCCTCCGTCCGAGCGGAATTTCGGCAAAGACCTCCCCGTTGTTCTCCGGATACACACTCTCCCCGCCAGGGCGTGTATCGGGGAGAACAAATGGGAGGTGTCGCCGAAATTCGCCTTTGACCCGAGCATGGATGCTAACCTTGTCTACGCATCCTCTGGGTGGGATTAGGACCTACCCTCACCTATTAGATGGTAGGAACGCCGTGTAGATGCAATTGCCGCTATGTGGCTCGGCCGACATGGGCGATATGACAGAGGATGGATAACCGCGTGAGTGGATGTACCGCCGGCCGCAAGTAAGAGTCTTGAATGGGTTAGGGGGGACCGATGCTTTCTGGAACATGCATTTGGCCCAACCGCTAAAGGGTCTGCGTTTCGATGCCGTGTCCGCGGCAAATGTAAGAACAAGAAAAAAAGCGAGTCAAGATTGAAATGGGTAAACATATTTACAACAACGGATTCGTCCCAAACTATAGCCGGATCTTCCACGGCGGCCGATCGTATTAGAGAGGGGCGTGGTGAGGCCCTCCTCGAGGAGTATGATCAAGATCTTTGGGATGGCGGATATGATGGCGGACTTTCATGATGCACAGCTTCAATGGAGGATTGGAGGAGGAACCTCGAGGAAACCGCAAAGGCGTTCTACGAGATGATGGAGGCGCACAAAGAGCCCCTTCACGAAGACAATGCTTACGGTTGGATGGCATTTCACGCCTTATAGCGTTGAAGTCCCAATTGAGCATTAGTCGAGACGGCCGACACACCTCGTTGTCGGGCTTCTTGGCAAAATGCTTCCAGAGGGTCACGCCCCGCGCGAAGAACACGTGACGAGTCACGAGACTTCTTCGTGGACCGAAGATGCCGTATGACTCGTACCATGCTTGTCCAAAGGGGGTGCGTCCTCTTTAGGGGAGACCTCAAGGAAGCAACGCGACCGTCCCAAAGTGCAAAGCCTCTAGGTATGTGGAGGTAGAATGTAGTGATGGCGAGGAAGAAACAGTCCAAGATCCCCGAGATGGTCCTACGACACCTTCCTTTTAAATGAGAGGCTCCAACGGCCGTACATGACGGAGGAGTCCGCGAAACAAATGACATGGCACAAGAAGGGCAAAAGATACAGTCCCGAGAAGTTGGTACACCCATCGGATGGTGATGCATGGAAGCACTTCGATAATATGCATCCCGAAAAAGCTATGGAGGCTCGAAATGTACGCGTAGCGTTAAGCGAATGATGGGTTCAACCCGTATTTGGTCAACCGGCGGCCCCGCACACTTTGTTGGCCCGTGTTTGTGATCCCTCTCAATCTTCCCCCGGTGTCATGTTTGAGCTCAAGCACCTGTTCTTGACGCCGATAATACCCGCACCGGCAACAATATGGGTGTGTTCATGCGGCCCAGCAGGGGATGAATTGCAAGATGCTTGGGAAAATGGGGTAATGCGACGCGTGCGACCGAGCTACAAAGACAAACTTTACAATGCACGTGTGGTACCTATATTCAATGCATGACTTCCTGGCTTATGGCATATTCAGCGGATGGTGTGTTCATGGGAGGTTCCCTTGCCCAACATGCAAGGTAGCCGTATGCGATTCACACAGCTTCTCAAAGGGTGGCAAGTATTCCTCGTTTGACAAACATCGTCAATTCTTGCCCGAGAACCATGAATTCAGACTAGACAAAAAGCACTTCACGAAAAGGTATTCAAGTCACCGATCCCATCCCAAAGTTTATGACCGGTGAAGAGGTCCTTGCCGAGCTAGCTGGTCTCAAAATCGATGAAAAGAAAGGTGGTTTTGTTGGATATGGTCGGACACACATGTGGACTTATATATCGGGCTTGACTAATCTCCCCTACTACAAGGATCTTCTTCTTCCACACAATATCGATGTAATGCACACGAGAAGAATATCTTTGAGGCACTCTTCGCAACATCCATGGACCTTCGAAGTCAAAGGACAACGTTAAAGCTAGACTTGACATAGAGATGCGTGCGATAGACCAAAGCTAGTGATAGAGACCCCTAGCCCCGGGAGGAGATGGAAAAAGGGCCCCGCCGACTACATCATCAAAAGGGCCGATAGGAAGGAAGTGCTACGAAGGATGAAGACGTTATCGTTCCACGATGGGTATGCGGCGAATCTGGTAGGGGAGTGAACTTGCAAACTATGAAAGTCCCGGGGATGAAGAGTCATGACTTCCACATATGGATTGAGCGGATCCTTCCGCGATGACTTCGGGGATACCTCCCCAACCATTAATGGCGTGTCCCGGCGAGTTGAGCTTTTCTTCCGCCCGGCTTTGTGTTAAGGAGTTATCTCGGGATGCGATTGCTGATCCGAGCGCGTCTTTTAAATGTTGATCCGCAAGTTAGAGATGATATTTCCACCGGGCTTCTTCCCCGTCCATGCAACACCTGATTTTGCACTGCCCCGAGGCACGGTTGGGGGCCCGTGCGTTCCGTTGGTGCTATCCAATTGAGAGGGCTCTCAAGGTACTTCTCGGAGAAAATGCAGAATAAAGCCGAATTGAGCCTTCCGTGGCGAGGCATACATTCTCGAGGAGGTGTCGACCTTCACACAGCGTACTATCTTGAGAAACTTCCGAGCGTCCCACAATCCTACCCCTCGTTACAACGCCGAGGAGAGTTCATCGAACCTTAGCCTTTTCGTAGGGCAAGTCGGAAGAGGAAGCGCAGCTACCCACAAGCACTTGTCCTTTGATGAGTGGCGCACTATCATGCTCTATGTGTTGTTGAATCTTGACGAAACTGCTCCTTATCAGCCAGTGAAGTTCTCAATGAGCTTGTTCCACACCTCTGGCCTCCACCTATCGACCCTAAACCTCTAGCCTTGTTTTTCGGGGAATTTATTGGTCAACACCGGAGAGGGAATGGGGCTCCTACCTTGCAACAAGAAGACAATCTTCTAAAAAATGGGAAACCCGATTTTATTTCCTCGGTTACGCTCAAAGGTACCATCCAACTAACCTCGTTCCGGCTTTGATATTCCACTTTGGTCCTAGTAACATATAATGTAACGATCTATGTGGCCTGACCTTGCGAGCCCCCGCATCTTGCCGATATGTGCGAAGATTTAAAACAGTGGGCAATGGCTTCCCCGTAGGGTCAACTCGTTCACCGCTTATGATGTGAATGGCTATCGGTTTCGCACGAGAAGCTACGAGGAGAGTCGGCCCAACCGGAAAAACAACGTGCACCGGGAGTTCGTACACCGGCTTGGATAAGAAGGACTATTACGGCATAGTCGAAGAAATATATGAGCTCAACTTCGGGGGTCCTAAAGAGCTCAAGCTAGTGGTATTCAAATGCCATTGGTTCGATCCCGATGACACGAAAAGTGGACCCTACGATTGGGCAAGTCAAAATTCGACGGATTCCGTATATGGAGGAGAGGATGTCTATATTGTGGCTAATATACACGCCACACAAGTTTATTACCTCCCCATGGGCGTGCCAAAAACACGCGGACCTTGCGGGTTGGTACCTTGTGCGGCGGTATCGCCGCGACGGTAAAGCGCTGTTCAACGATGATGATTACAACCCCGACCCAAACACTCAAGAGTTCTATCAACCTCGAGGGGCTAGAAGGACGTTTGGAGATAGACATTCTTTCGCCGATGGGCATGGAAGTAGACAACGCCATCGATGAGGACGAGGGTGATGAGGTGCGTGGATGCTAAGGACCCGCAAATTCTTGAACGATGGAGGCCGGTGCGCCGAAGGAGCCGTGGAGGGCGATGCACTTGCCGAGGGGCGATACGCATGATGATGGGGTGATGACATTGATGATTACAATAGTGGTAGCGATAGTGATGACTACATCCCAGCCTTAGGCATTCGTGGAGATAATTTCTAAATCATGTAATACTATTTTGTTATTATTGTTACCTTTCAATTATATTTCGCTCATTTTGCAATACTAATTGGTTTACTATTTGTTTTGCGGGGACTCGACAAAATGCCGGGCGGAAGGCGGCAACGTCGACGGGGTCGTCGATCCTTCACGCGAGACCCCCTCACCCTCTCCCCAGCCGACCAGGGAGGAGGCCGACGAGGAGGAGGCCGACGAGGAGCACCCGACGGTGGAGACGTCGGGCGCTGCCGGCGTCGTCCCGATCCACGAGGAGGCTTGACTTTGTGTCGCCGCGGACCCGGCCGGGGCAGTCGGGCCAGCGGGGGCCGTCGTCGGGCCAGCCCTCGCCGGGCCACACCGCTCAGACTCGGACTCCGGTCGGCGAGACACTGTCCACACGCCCTCCTCGAGTGCCGCCAAGGTCTACCAAATAAGGCCTCGAGCCTCCCACAGGCCGATCCCTTTTCACCGCCGCCCGTGATTCGACCCCAACGGTGAAAAGTAAGTAGCCATTGATATTTTCACTACTTCTTCATATGACATGTTGAAAATCGAACTTCAAACTAACAATTTGTCTTAATGCCTCGTGCGAAGAATCGGAAGATTGTAAGCGGAGGGGGCAGGCGCGCCATATCAATGGCATCCGTGAGCCTCGCCGATTAGAGAGAGAACTACCCCGCCCGGTGGACCTCGGGAACAACGTGAGGGAGGTTCCCCGATGGGACCACTTCGTCTTGCCGTGAACGAGGGCGCACTTGCCGGGGAAGATCAAGACGGACTTTTGGGTGAGTGTGTATGCAGGGATTACTTCACGCCGTTTGAATACTATGTTTCTTAAATAATTGAATGATACATGTTTTCACGTATGCGTAACTACTTCACGTGCGGGCGGGGAAGGAGGAGGAGGCCGCTAGAGTGCGGATGTGGTCCGTAGAGAACGACTCAAGGACACGTACCACGGCGGCGTGTTTAGCGTCGCATCACCTCCTACAACGCCCGACGTGCTTGGCAAGGTGGTGAAGAAGAACGAAGCAAGGGAGATGATGCTCCGTAGGGGACCGACCTCACCCGGGGGAGCAAGACATCCAGGTTCGTAGAACGCATTTATTCAGATTTCTTCAATAAAAAAAAAAAATAGGACTTCCATTAATCCTCCGCTATGTCATGCGGATGTGTCCCGTGGTGCGGCAAGTACAAGGGATGGCTGGGGAGGCCATTGTGGACAAGTGGCTCTTCGGCGAGGCGTGCGAGTACAAGAGACTCCGTCGGAGGTGTCGCTGGAGATGCAAGGCGCTCCACACCACCAAGGCGGCGCCCCTCTCCGGTGTATATGGATAGATGGGTGCGATTGTGTTGATATTTTTATTCAAAGCGCTCAAATCTCTTCACTTCTAACCATCTCTGTTCTCCTCGCAGTCGGCTTCGCATGGAAACCGGGGAGGTCGGCGAGCACGCGGGGTGGGCCTTGACTCACAGCGGCGGCGGCCCGGCCCGCCAACGTCTACGACGTGAAGGGGCCGAGGCGTACAGCAATGCCGTCGTCTACCCCAAGCTTACCCGAGACGCCGAGGCGGCGGCGCTATGGGGAGGACCGATCCAGCCCACCGGGCGCCCTGGACACGTGTGCACTGGGTGATGAGGTTGGGAGGAGGGAAGCAAAGCACGGCCGGTTCGATGGCCAACAAATACATCGACCCGGCCCTCCTCGTTGATGTGCCGAGGGTGATTCGCTCAAGGAGCACGACCTCCACCGACATCCCCATAGCACCTCGGCAATGAGCTCCATGCGGGCGATCTGGGTAACTTCAGTTTCATCGGGTCGCTCACCGGTTTTACATTTTTGCTACCTATGCATTGTTTCAATGTTACGGTTGTAATATTGCAGGTCCGGATGGCGAGCTGGAGGCCAAAGCGGCCCAGCCCCGGAAGAGTTTGCGGCCAGGCGGCGGCCCGAGCAGAGGCCCATCGGCGGGAGTTGGAGGCAATCACGCGAACACTCGGTGCGCCCGGTACGGGGCGTGGCGAAGCTACTTCCGGGGCCTCCGGATCCCGGGTCCGACCCCGCCTCCGTTGCCTCCCTCATTGCTTCGCTCCACCCCGTTCCCGTTCCTCCTGCGTGAACGGACTCGGTGAGTATATGTTGTTGTTCATTTATTTGGCATGTGCGGCTCACTGCGGGTACTAATGAGATCGCCTCACACTTGTGCAGCCACGGTCGGCGGGTTCGAACCCGACTCCTCGGTGGCCCTTCTCCACCCCATCCGGCCTATCCGGTCGGCCCGGCCGCACAAGCACGTGGCGGTGGCGTTCCTCCTCCGGGCGCGGCGGCACACACACTACGAGCTTCCACACCCCTCCCGCAGGGGCGGGTGGACGTTCCAAATCGGCGCCCAGCGGCAGACGGGTGGTATCCGGGGCAAGGTGAGGGCTCTTCGCACTGTGGGAGGCCACGGTTCGGGGCCGTCAAGTTGAGGTGGTGGTGATGGATTTATTTTAGATGTTGGATATGTTGCCTTTGTGACGGATCTCGTTTCGATGTTGGACATGTTAGATTCTGTTTGGTTGTTGGACATGTTGGATTTTGTGGTATTTGTGGATTATATATGTGAATTTGTGGTATTTGTGGGTATATGTGAATTTGTGAGATATGTGGATTATATATGTGAATCGGTGATCTATGTGGTTTATGATGTATATATGAATGTTTATGGTATATGTATATGTTGATTTGCGGCAACAAGCAATAGAAAGCGACAAAAAAAAAAAATGAAATTCCCAGCTTTGCCGAGTGCCAAAGACTCGGCAAAGCTGGGTAACCCGCAGAAAAATGGCGGGGTTTGCCGAGTGCAAAAGGTGGCACTTTCGGCAAAATGACCATGCATAACTTTGCCGAGTGCCTCTGTACAGCACTCGGCAAAGTCTATTTGTTTTTTTTAAGTAAAATAAATAATTTGCCGAGTGCCAACATCCGGCACTCGGCAAAGATTTAAAATATTCAAATCTTTGCCGAGTGCGGGGCGTTTGGCACTTCGGCAAAGCCCCTTCCATATAACGGTCGGCGTCGGGTTCGCCGAAAGTGTCGACCACGACACTTTCGGCGAACTCTTTCGCGGCCGCGGTGATTTTTTGCACTGGCGAAGATGGCTTCGCCGAGTAAATCTTCGCCGAGTCGCGGTCGCTGAGGCGGCACTTCCGGCGAAGCCTTCGCGAAAGTGCTTCTAATTTGCCGAAAGCGGCGCGACTCGGCAAAGGACGCGTCTCTCCTGTAGTGAGGTTAGGGTCGACCACGACCCTCAACTAAATATGAGTGGAGCGCAGGGGTCGGGATTAGAGCGCCTCCGATCCGCCCCTTGCAGCTCTAGATCGAAGAGCGGGTTGCCGTGCAAAGAAAGTAAGGTTGCGGCAAGCTGGCCGGCGGTGGAGATGGATCTAGAGAGGAAGAATGGATCTTGACGAGCCTTCCGCGGCGGCGGCGGACTTCAGGACGGGCGTCGGTGTCGGCGGTGGTTGAGGATGGGGGCAGAGCGGCGTCGGCGTCCGCCGTTGCGGGACGGAGATGGGGAGGGACGAGCGGTGACGAGCTGCACCACGGGAGGGCTGATTTGGCCGGGCGACGAGCTGGATCGTTGACGACGAGCGGCGGCGCCCGGTGGCGCCGAGCAGCGGCGGCGGCGGCGAAGTCGAGGAGCGACCCGAGGGTCACGGGGGTGGAAAGGGTCGCGACCCTTCTGCCCCTATTCTAATCCGGGTTGACCCGATTTGCTCCACTTGAGAAATCCAGGGGCGGGTTGGCTTTGGAAAGCGGGTCGACCGAACCCTTTGCAGCCCTACCTTTGACATGGCGAGATTTCAACCTCGCTATTTATCCAGCGAGACTGAGCCCTGTGCCAATTCATCAAACGGTAACAGTGACAAGATATCCAACAAACTGAATCGGCTAGATTAAATATCACGACAGGAAAAATTTCCGCCAATTTAATTGGCTGAAGGTCATTTCATCCTGTCCAGTTAATAGGCTGAAGTGCCAACGACGACATTAAACCGAGAGCTGAACCTGCAAGAACTTGAGCTCGTCTCATAATCTCATCAGAGAGCGACCTGTGCATCTGAGCCAACTAACCCCAATTGTGGAGAATCACTTGAGCGATGGTAATGGGTACCTGAAACCCCACTGGAGTACTAATGGAGGCTGGTCATCTCACGACGACGACACAGCTTGCAACCCCCACTCCCTGCAGCTATGGCTCCGTGTACATTTTATTTGGAGGGGCACATGCTAGTGCGCCACTTTGAGATTTCGGTGGGCTGATTACTTTAGCCTACCGCACTACGATAATAATTGTAATAGTCACGTGATTCGGAACATTGTACTTACTGCGCTGCGTTCTATGTTGTAAGTCGTTTTATTTTTGTACTAAACCAAATTTTGACTAAATTTATACGAAAGATATATCAACATGTATAATATCAAGTGACCGCAGTATCAAAACATATTTCATCATAGTGCATCGATCAACTGAACCTAGTTGGGTGTTATAGACGCGTTTGTGTATCTTTCTATAAATTTAATCAAAGCTAAAATCAATTTATCTAGTTTAGGACAAAGCTAAAGCAACTTGGGGGTAGTACTGCACTATCGGTTCAAGTCGATCAATCAGTGGAAACCCACTTGACTTCGAGCATCTCCAAGAGAAGACTAATAATATCCAAAAACTATTATTTGCATAATTACAATGTGTTGACGATAAAATCGGTAACACACCAAAACAAGAGCTAGATCGCTCTACGTAGGGCAAGCGAAATCGAGGATCGGCAAGCGCCTAGGATGTCCACACCTGGACCTTGTGCCTCCAACGATGAGCGCGATACGCGGGACACGTCGTCGGAGGAGCCTCGCCGGGGCGCGGTGCATAAGACACGCCGGCGAAGTCTCTTGAAACCGAAACCCCGCACGCCGGGGACGGACCCGTGAGGGCGCGCAGCAGCTATGGGGCTGCCCTAGCCGCCTGACCGCTGCTGGGGCGTTGTCGTCGCCGATCTTCCGTTCATGGCATCGGGCGGCGAAGAAGAAGAAGGAGAGGAAGAGGAGAGGAGATTGGGTTTGGTAGATGTGTTGTGACGATTGGATGTAGATGAGATCAAATCGGCCATAAACCTCTTTATTATATAGAGGGGGTGGTCTTATCCCTTTAGGAAACCATCCTTGGGCGTTTCCAAGTACCAAAAACCGACCTAAACACGATTGGAAACAAATCGGTTCGGATCTCGTCACGGACCGCGAGCTGCGCGGGCTGACCGGACGCTGGTCAAGCCCCGACCGGGCGCTCGGTCGGTGCGTCAGCGAGAGGTCTGCAGCTGGCTCGCGCCCGCTGACCTGACCGGACGCTGGACGGACGCTGCACCGACGCACCGGGCGGCGTCCGGTCGGTGTCCCGCCGAGGCGCGACCCGGCGACCGACGCTGCTGACCGGACGCTGGACCGGACGCCGAGTGAGTCCGGTCGATGAGTCCGTCACATTCAAAAAGCACCGGTCCAACATCTCTCCAAACCTGACCAACAAAACATCTACTCTTTCCCATTCTAATCTCACAAGTCTTGAGATCCTTGATCTCTCTTACAATCCATTTAGCTCCTTCCTCCACCATAGCTGGTTTTGGGACGTCACTTCCATCAAGGAGCTTTATCTCACTTCATGTGGATTGTCCGGGCCCATCCCTGCTGCATTAGGAAATATGTCCTCCCTCGAGGTATTGTATATGGATTGGAATTCCATATCAGGTATCGTTCAGCAACCTTGGAAAATTTATGCAGTTTGCAGTTCCTTAATTTGGAACACAACAATATCAATGCGGACATGATAGGGAGATTACCACAGTGTTCATGGAGCAAGCTACGTGAGCTACACTTGTATGAGGCAAATTTGACAGGGCAGTTACCAGCATGGATAGGAAATCTAACTAGTCTCAGCTACCTTGACATATCATCGAACATGTTGGTTGGTTCTATACCATCTGGGATAGGAAACATGAGGAGTCTAGGTTACCTTGACCTCTCATCAAACATGTTGGTTGGTTCTATACCATCTGGGATAGGAAACATGAGTGTAGGTTACCTTGACCTCTCATCAAACATGATGGGTGGTTCTATACCTTCTGGGATAGGAAACATGAGGAGTCTAGGTTACCTTGATCTCTCATCGAACTTGTTGGTTGGTTCTATACCTTCTGAGATAGGAACCATGAGAAGTCTAAGTTTCCTTGACCTCTCTTGGAACATGTTGGACGGTGAAGTACCTAGTGGGATTGGAGAACTTAGTAACTTAACCGACTTGATCCTTCTCAACAATAACTTCAGCGTGCTTTCAAAAAAGAACATTTTGCTAGCCTTGTGAAACTTAACAATCTAGACATTGAAAACAACTCCCTGAAATTGGATTTTGGTGAAGATTGGGTTCCTCCCTTTGGATTAACAACTGCATATGTTGGGTCATGTGACATAGGGCCTCGGTTTCCTTCCTGGTTGAAATGGCAAACAGGCATACAGGAGCTTGATATCTCAAATACAAATATAAATGATGCTTTGCCTCACTGGTTTTGGGTTGCACTTCTTAATGCTACAGGACTGAACTTGTCAGGAAATAAACTCAATGGTACTTTACCACCAAAGCTGGAGCTGCCGCTCATAATGAAGTATGGATCTCTCTGGAAATTCTTTATCGGACAGCTACCAGAAAATCTCACAGCTCCCTACCTAGGTAGTTTGGATCTCTACAATAATCATTTCACAGGCACCATCCCACCATACATGTGTAATGGTTTCTATGAAATAAACCTATCAAACAATCTGCTAACAGGTGGTTTTCCACATTGTCAAAATAACATGTCATCATCTTCTTTATATATGCTAGACTTGAGATATAACAATTTGTCTGGTGAATTTCCTCACTTCCTTCAATATGCTGCAAATTTAAGATTTCTTGACCTTTCAGTATAATAGATTCTCTGGAAGTGTTCCAATATGGATAGCAGAGAAAAATGCCCAGCTTAGTGGTGCTGATCCTAAGGTCGAATATGTTCAATGGTCACCTTCCTAGGCAGTTCTCAAGGATGGTCCGACTTCATTACCTAGACGTAGCACACAACAAAATGTCAGGAATTATACCTTCGTCCTTAGCAAGGTTAAGTGCCATGGTAGATCTGCGTGAAACAGATTATGACGATTACAGTATGATGTATCCAATATCAACAGTCATAAAAGATCGAGTGCTTAACTATACCAATGAATTCACAAAACATACTGTGTTGATAGATTTGTCAAGTAATGGTTTCAGTGGACAGATTCCGAAGGTACTAACTTTACTCGAGGGACTTCGGAGTTTGAATCTATCTAACAACCACTTAAACGGACCGATTCCAGATGATATTGGTTCTTTAAGGAAACTGGAATCCCTCGACCTATCTTACAATTATTTTAGTGGCAACATACCATCTAGTTTATCGGATCTATTATTCTTGAGCTGCCTCAACTTGTCATATAACAATTTATCAGGAACAATCCCCTCAGGACAACAGCTGCAAACACTCAATGATCAGTATATGTACATTGGCAATCCCGGACTTTGTGGGCCTCCTCTTCTGAAGAATTGCTCGATGAATAATGTAGCGAATCCAACTGGTAGTCAACAGCATGAAGGTGGCAGATCATCTTTTTACATCAGCATGAGCATGGGATATATAATGGGTCTTTGGATTGTATTCTGTACCATGTTGTTCATGAAAACATGGAGGATTGCTTACTTTCAGCTTTTGGACCAGCTATATGACAAGCTTTTATGTGCAACTGGCTATCAACAAGGCTTCCATTCTGAGGAAATTTGGAAGCAAAAGAAATCTGAAGGTTTTCTTTTTAATTGCTTAGTCCATCAAACCTTTATTAGACAAGTTAATATACTAGATAACCATGTGTGACAAATATGTAAAGGAACCAATCTTGATTTGGCCAGAGATAGTAGTTTAGACCTGTATAGTAGGTTGGCAATGATTGTATCTTTTCTGTATAGGCCAAATCACAATTGGTCTCCTGCTCCCTATGTAAGCCACCGGTGAGGGGCAGTTCCTTACCACAACATCAACACGCAATCCGTCGCCACCGTGCGACTTCCTCGCCTAGCGTCTCTGAATCCTATCACCCTTTTTACATACGAAGCCTTTTTTACTGCATTGTGTAACAACTAGCTGGCACCCCACGCACTGATGCAGAAGAAATCAAGGGTAATAAATATTGGCACATACTGTACAGTGGAAATATTTTCACAAATATGCAGAACAAAAGGAGCAGGTTAATGTTCTTACTCAAGCCTGAAATATCTTTATTTTACTATGAAGCCTTCTCTTTAGAGCTTGATATGGATCTGGGAGTTACCAACATGTAGCAATAATAGGTCATGTACTAGTCTTTTTATATGTAAATACGAAGCGATTTAGCTGGTTCACATGTATATATGGTTAATGGAAACTCGTGGTTCCCACAAAAAGAGAAGAAAAAATAGCAAATGGGAGAAAGATCTTGATTAGGCCCCGCATCAAGAATGTACTGGGCCGCGAGGCCTACTAATCTGGACTGGATTTTTTTTTTCACTTCATATTTTCGTATTAATAATTTCGCCATTTGCACATAAAAACTAGATCCAAATTGAGTAGCACTGAAAGCGACCCTCAGGCAAACAGACCAATGGCGACAGCAAAACCGAGCTGAACCTACCTTTGAGTAAGGTTGGAACAAGAGAGTGATTGAGTTGGTTCATCTATCCAATATTCAATAGTTGGCTTTATCATACTCGAGTTTTTTAGATAATAACATCATAATAACTAGAGTTTGTAAGAGCTCTCAGGTCAAAATAAAGTCAAGTAGTGGCTCCTGTCGAAGCCAAATAGACTGCACTTCTATTTCAAGTCAATTTATACAAATTTTAACCAACAATCGTTTAATTTATATATACAATTTAGAAAAATGAGACATGTATAGATGGATAATATTGATTCTTTAGCAAATAATAATATATATAATAAGAGAAATTAACAGTCAAAAATTATTTTGTTTGATTTTTTTCATGATCTAAATAGGCTTCTCGTTCGGGGACTGAGGGAGTAGACTGCACTGTACCTCACTTTCAGGTCCCGTCTCTTTCCTTTCTCTTTCCTTCAACATGTGGCACGCAGCGAATTCCCATCGACACGGCAAAAGCTTTTCTACCAACAGTCAACGAGTCAAGTCAAGTGGACCTACATAACCTTCTACTCCTCTGGCTCGCAACCACATCTAATAATCCAGCAAGGACAGCAGGATCAGAAGTTAAGAAGAGCAACACACACATGGATTATTCTAAATCTCCATCTCTCCGCCATGCACATACACTCCTGTGTATCATCCTCATTTTCCTGTCAAACAACGCAACATTCTCATCAGCACAACCTGGCAACAGGTCAGAGACTGATCGCCAAGCCCTGCTCGCTTCAAATTCGCATCTCCGCCGACCCTCGAGGCGTCCCTCGGATCATGGCAAACCGACTCACTCAGCTTCTGCAGCTGGGGAGGGGTCAGCTGCAGCTCGGCGTCCCCTGTCCGGTGGTGTCCCTAGACCTAAGGTCTGTGCAGCTCCAAGGAAGACTGCACAGTTGCGTGGCGAACCTTACTTCGCTGTTACAGCTGGATCTTTCAGGCAATGATATTTCGGGAAGCGTACCAGAGGAGATAGCTGCGCTTCCGGGCCTCCGTGACTCTGATGCTTGCCAGCAACAAGTTTGCGTAAACATCCCTCACATCTTTGGGTGCAGCAGGCTTCTCTTAGGTATGTTAATCTTGCAGGAAATAATCTTAGTGGAGCTATTCCTGATTCCTTAACCAAAGCTCCATTGCTTCGTGTACTAAACCTCTCAATGAATTTCCTAACTGGGGAGATCCCTGATACCCTATTCAATAGTAATTCATCGAGCCTTGTCACAGTGGACCTCCAACGGAATGCTCTTGCTGGACCAATTCCTTCCTTCCAAAAACCCACGTCTCTGCAATTTCTTGGCCTTACTGGAAATTTTCTTTCCGGAAGTATACCAGAATCCTTAGGAAATGATTCGTCCTTGAATATCATCCTTCTAGCAGAGAACAACTTGGCAGGACCGATTCCAGAAGCCTTGGGTCATATCGCAAACTTGAACACTCTAGATCTGAGTTATAACATGTTAACAGGGAATGTCCCAGCAGTGATATACAATGTCTCATCACTTAGATATCTCAACTTAAGATACAATATTCTTGATGGGCAGATACTTCCTAACACGGCCACGTACTCCTCGAACCTCATGTCATCGATCATGAGTGGCAACAGATCAAGATGGAACAGTTCCAAAATTCAGCGCCAACATGTCAAAGCTCGAAGAAATTGATCTCTCAAGTAATGTACTAAATGGCTTGATTCCATCTCTAGGATCCTTGAGCAACTTAAGTCGACCGATTCTTGGAAGTAACATGCTACAAACGGAAGATCGGGCGATCGACCTCCCTCGACAAATTGCGGTCGACTGTTAATGTTATCGCTAGATGGGAATTCTCTGGAAGGTGACCTTCCGTAAATCAGTTAACAAACTTTCCGAAACCCTCGAACAACTTAACTTTAGAGGCAACCAAATTTCAGGAAATATACGCAGATGCTAGGCAACCTTGTGAATCTCACTTTGCTTGCCATGGACCACAACATGCTTTCGTGAAGCATTCCCTCAAGTATTGGTAATTTAAGTAACTTGGTTGTCCTGACACTGTCAGCGAATAGATTGTCAGGTGAAATGCCATCGACAATTGGCGACCTCCCTCAGCTGAACCAACTTTACCTGGATGATAACTTCTTGTCTGGAAACATACCGGCAAGTCTAGGACAGTGCAAAAGGTTGGCTATGCTAAACTTATCTGTCAATTACCTTGATGGATCCATACCAAGTGAAATCCTGAGCATCTCTTCGCTTTCTTTGGGGTTGGACTTGTCAAACAACAAACTTAATGGAACAATACCATCAGAAATTGGAAAACTGATCAATCTTGGCCTATTGAATGTTTCCAACAACAGATTATCTGGTAACATACCAGCCGAACTTGGCCAGTGCGTTTTCTTGTCATACCTGCAGATGGAACGCAATATGCTTAGTGGGATTATCCCTCGATCTCTCGGTGCACTAAAGGCCATGCAGCGAGATGGATCTCTCCTCGAAAATTACTTATCGGGTCAAATTCCAGAATTCTTTGAGAACTTCATGACCTTGGATTATCTTGATCCGTCAGACAACAAACTGGTAGGACCAATTCCAACCAGAGGTATCTTCACAAATTCAAATGCAGTCATGTTGGATGGTAACTCGGGATTATGTCAACAAATTGTTATATTCGCATTGCCGACCTGCCCCACCACAACAACAACAAAAAGAAAATTTAATGCACGCCTGCTGCTCATAGTAGCCCCACCGGTTACTATTGCTTTGTTGTCATTTCTTTGTGTTGTTGCCATCTGTTATGAAGGGAAAAGCAACCCAACCACCAGAAAAGCTTCAGAGAGACAATGAAGAAGGTGTCATATGGAGACATTATTAAAGCCACAAATTGGTTCTCTCCAATCAACAAGATCAGCTCAAGTCATACTTCATCGGTATACATCGGTCGAATTGAGTTTGATACAGACATTGTTGCCATCAAGGTATTTCATCTTGATGAGCAAGGTTCCCTTAATAGCTTTTTCAATGAGTGTGAAGTCTTGAAGCATACCCGTCATCGCAATCTAATTCAAGCAATCACCTCATGCTCAACAGTAGATTTTGAGAACAATGAATTCAAAGCTCTAGTATATGAGTTCATGCCAAATGGTAGTCTAGACATGTGGATACACCCAAGTCTACATCAAGGTAGACCAAGGAGGGTGTTAAGTTTAGGTCAACGGATTAGTATTGCCGCAGATGTGGCTTCTGCTCTTGACTACCTGCACAACCAATTGATACCTCCACTGATTCACTGTGATTTGAAGCCTGGAAATGTTCTTTTGGATTATGACATGACCTCACGCCTTGGTGACTTTGGGTCAGCAAAGTTTCTCTCTTCAAGTATTATTAGTAGCAGTCCAGAGGACTTGGTTGGTGCCTCAGGAACCATTGGGTATATCGCACCTGGTAAGTTTTACTATGTCGTATGGCTCCTACATTGGGAGGACTATAAATTTGTCTCTGATCTCTCTTTTTTTTTTGGGTTAGCTTCTCAATTTTTCTATGTGCATTTTTGTTTGTGTCTATTTCACAGAGTATGGGATGGGATGCAAAATCTCAACAGGTGGAGATGTTTATGGTTTTGGGGTGCTCCTACTAGAATTGCTCACAGCAAAGCGACCAACTGACGAATTATTTGGCGACGACCTCAGCCTTCACAAGTATGTGGATATAGCATTCCCTGACAAAATCAATGAGATTTTAGATCCCCAAATGCAAAATGAGGAGGATGAAGTTTCTAATCTACGGATGCAAAAATATATCGGACCATTGGTCGAAATTGGGCTGATGTGCTCCATGGAATCACCAAAAGATAGACCAGGAATGCAAGATGTTTGTGCGAAAATTGTTGCTATCCAGGAGGCATTTATTCAAACTTTTTGATAAAGGCAAGGTGATAATAGAGACGCATGGAATTTTGGCCAGGGATGATCGTTTGATTTGAGAAGACCAGAGGTCAGCATTATTCAAAACCAGCTGAAGAAACTCAGAAAAGTATCATGCAGTTTAACAATAATGGGGCTCAACCAGCTATACACAACTGAGATGAAGTTTGGTGAAAGATTTAAGGTGGGCGTCCAAATTTCTTATTCTCCAGCAATAAGTCGAAAGATTGAGGCTAGGCAATGGTCAGTTAACTCATCAAACACTTGCAGAGACTGTGATGTAGCAGCATTTTATTGTTAATATTTTCTCATTCAGTTGTGGCTTCCAAAGGCATGAAGAACTGTCTAACTAATTTATTTATTTTTTTAATTTCTGCAAATCGCTCTATATGACGTTCCTCTAGTGGATTTTTTCTTTTTCCTTTTTAAAAGATCAACTCGAGTGGATTGTAAGCTAGGACTCTAAGGAAAGGTTATTCAAAAGATGAACCAAGTCCAACAAAATAGTAAGCCTCCAGAGAGTAGAAAGTACTATGCAGTACCCCTCGTACTTCAGTCATCCAGAAATGAATCACATTAGGTATTTTAGTTTATCTCTTTAATCCTACACACCAATAATAGTTAGATATTCCAAGGAGACTCTATTTCCAGGCACTGAAAAGAAATTAAGAAGCATTCTAGGCCAAGGCAACTTAAATGTGACTGAAACACAAGTAATCTTAACAAAAAAATCCAACAACCAGTACAATCATCACTCACATCTTGTTGCGCCGCTTGTTCTTGGGGAGTGCCCCATTCTTCGAGCTTAGCAACAGGGGGAGCCACACCGGTTGCGGAAGAGCAGCACGGTTCGGCCGTGTGGCGGCGCCATCCGCGCGAGCTCGGTGGGAAGCCACTCGAAGTCTGGGTTGTTTCCGCGACTGGCCTCCCCGTCCGCGGCAGCGGGCCTCGATCTCGCGCCACATGGATGCGCCCGGCGCCGCCGACGGCCGCGCCGCCTCCTCGGTCTGCGGCTGGATGTCGCGAAATCAAGCGCCCTCCGTAGTCCGCGGCAGCGCAGATTGCGGCGGCGGCGCCCGAGCCGGGCGGCAGGAAGAGGAATGCGGCATTGGCGAGCACGGCCTCTACGCGGCCAGGTAGGGACAACGCTGCGGCGGTGGCGTGGCGGCCCGCGGCGGCAGTCGGCTTGGGCGTGGCCAACAGTAGACCCTATCGGGTTCTTGGGGCCGGAGCCCCGATCAGGCCATGGCCGGGCTGTCGGCGGTGGATGGCCGATAGATCCTGTCGTGCGGCCGCGAGCCGATGGGCCGCATAGGAGGCGAGAAGGAAAACGAGCTGCGGGATGAGGAGATCGAGTGTGGCCGGCGATGTAGTGTGCGTGCAGGTCGGCGGTGATAGGGCAATGTTTGCAAACCGAGGGAGCGGAGAAGGAGAAGCAGGATGCGGGTCGCATTGCTGTGGCGCCCGCGACTGCTGCGGTGGGGCAGCAGAACGGTGAGGGAGAGGAATGGCCGGAGCAAGATGCGGCACGGACAGGGCCTCGGAGCGCCGGGCTGAGCAAGAAGCGTGCGGCATGCGGGTTCTGGGAGTGGGAGCCCCGGGCGGTTGCGCCCGGACGGAGCGGCAGCGCATGGCGGTGGAGCTGGCAACGCCGCGAGCCTGTACATGGCGGGGAGACGAACAGGAAAGAAAAGAAACGAACACTCTGTAATCTGTAAATCAGTGGTGTCTGCTTATAATAAGGTAAAAAGTGTTTTTTACGGCATTTTTTTTTTCTCCATGGAATATATGGATCTATCTAGCCCTTAGATCTAAAGTTCTACGATCTAGATTTTATAGAGCCAAGTGTTGGACAAAAAATTCACCGAGTAAAATTGTTTTTAAACAAATCTAGTGCTCTCTCAAATATTCTAATTCGAATAGTGTGAACATCTATTTTGTGATTAGATTTGGTTGTAGATATTTTTTATTTTTACCTCTATGGCCTAGCTTGGATGCTTAAGAATACACCTCACACCGAACCACACCAATACACATGGACACACCAAACCATACCAATACTATGGATTGAGGTGCATTCTTACACCAATAACCAAACATTACCTAATCTTATCAATGTTGTGTTTAGTGAGTAACTTACTAAGTCTTATCAATGATGTGTTGGTCATTCACTTACAATGTTGTAGTACAAATATAAGTTATTAATTCACTTTGTTGGTTTTAAATTTGGTTGACAGACTATAAAAGTTAGAAGGACAAATTCTTGCTCAACAGGCTCCCTTCAAGCAAACTAAGTAACATCAGTTTGTATGTTTAAGAATTTAGGGTTAGCCATGTTGGTAGAGCGACCATAGATGATTTATTGTGTCTCTGAAATGTATGTGAATAACCTGTATGATGTATGATCAGAATCCTGTAAACATCATTGGGGTTAGCCATTGTAGTAGGAACGAACTCAATGGGGTTCTGGAAAACCCATCCCAATGCTGCAGCAGCTGCCTGATTAGTAGCTATTAGAAAGATTGATTTTACTCATGGTGAAAAGGCTCTGGATAATTTCCTCTATTTAACCTTGCTACTGCACACTAGGGGCTTTCTTAGTCAACAATGGTGGCTGGTCATAGTATATCCCTGCCCCTAATAAGGCACAAGATATATAGAGTTGCTGCAAGTCTATGGAGGTCTTCCTAACCTCCCACAGTGCAACCCACTACCAATCTTTCATTTGCACACTTGTTCTTATGATCAATTCAACAAAAACAACATATCAGGAATTATACCTTTATCCCTGGCAAGGTTGAGAGCCATGGCAGGTTCAACTGAAAGAGATTATCAGCATTTTCAATAGTGACAGCATATCAGCATTCATAAAAGACCAAGAGCTTAACTATACCCATGAATCCACAAGACATATTGTGTTGATAGATTTATCAAGTAATGGTTTCATTGGATATGAAGGAATTATATTTATTTAATGGACTTCAGAGTTTGAATTTATCTAACAACCGATTAAGTGGACCCGATTCCAGATGATATTAGTTTTTGAGAACGTATCATGTGCACACGGACTTATATGCAACCATGTACACTTCTAATCTAGGCCACAAGATGTAGATCCAAGGGGCACGAGGTGATAACCACCGGGTAGGTGGGAGGGGGATTTGCAAAATTGTGATTAGAGCAGGGAGTTAAGTGCAAAATTACCTAACCCTTGTATCAACGTCCTATGACCCAGATTAGAAGTGTGCATGGTTGCATATAAGTCCGGTGTGCACATGATACATTCTCTAGTTTTTTTAAAAAAAACAACTAGAACCCCTTGACCTATCTTATAATTATTTTAATGGAAACATACCATCAAGTTTATGAGATCTAACATTCTTGAGCTGCCTCAACTTGTCATACAACAATTTATCAGGAACAATCCCCTCACGACAACAACTCCAAATAATCAACAATCACTATATGTACATTGGCAATCCTGGACTTTGTGGGTCTCCTTTTTCTAAAGAATTGCTCAAAGATGATTGTAACAAATCTTCATTGAACAGTTCTCTCCCCCGTTCTTGGCTTGTGCTCGGTTAGTCTACGACGGTGACAAACGTTGTGGCGAGGAGGTTGGAGGCCTAGCCGAGGATTCATTTTTTGCAGTATCCACGGTGTAGGAAGGCAGTCGGGAGGAGAGCATCGGTATGGCAATCCAAGGGCCTCACAACTACTTGGCAGAGTTGCGCCCATGAAGTTGGTGTGGGCGTATGTCATGATCCAGAATTGGGCCAACCCGAGAGTGGCTAATTGGGCCAACCCGACACCCTTCTTGGGACTGCGTCTGGCGCCGCCCGCGCCAGCGCCGCGCCAGCGCCAGCTGATGACTTCAAGCGTTGTCGGATTCGGTTATGCAAATACGGGACGCCAGATCGGTTTTGACGCGTCGGCGCCCCTCGCCCGGACCGCGTCGCGGCTCCATTTTGAACTTTTACCTTTGCTGGCGCGCCAGCGCCACCGCCGAAAGGTCCGCGCGATTCGCGAGAAACTCCTCTTCATCATTCGCGGCGGCGTCTTTCCATCTTTCCAAGTTTCGCTTCTTGTCTTGAGTTGCCAACACTTCGAATGTGTCCCATGAGCACTTGTGTTAGCATGTCGCGATCGGTTAGACAAGAACGAAGTTAGTGCTCTCAATCATAAATGCATATGCAAGTCAATTGGACCTAGAAGCACTTCACCAAAGGATTGTCGGGCATCCCTCTTGATAGTCGGCTATCTATCCTATAATGTGATCACACGCTCTCTATCGTGTCTTGATCACCGAAAGAAAAACCCTATCAAGATACCTTTGCCTTGATCTCCCGGTTCCTCTCAAGCCGATCACCGAGCTTGACGATCCACCATGTCCATCATCATCGTCCATGTTCATGATCATCATGCTCCTTGTCATCCATCTAATCCTATCTCATAGTCATCACTTAGAGCAAAGGATTAGTCCACAAGTGTGTCATCAATTTCCAAAACCAAACAAGAGATTTCAACCGACGACCCTGACCTCTGGCTTCGCAAGCTAGAACTCTTCTTCCAAATTAACTTGGAGATCGCCCGCCCGACCTTCGTGAGTTACGCTGCTTTCCACCTTGTGGGTATTGCTGCGATGCGGTTCATGGATATGTCCAAGACGAACTCTCTGATCGAGTGGGATGAGTTCACTCACCGCCTACGCCATCACTTCGGACCACCCACCTACCTCGACACTTCAGGGGCGTACGCCGCCTTCGAGGAGGCAAGGCGAATGACTACATCGACGCCTTCCGAGAACTATGCACTACGCATGGAACTCGAGGGACGGCGCCACCGTGTCGGCCTCTTCGTGGGAGGCCTACGGGGAGACGCCGCGAAAAAGCGCCGAATGGTTCGAGCCTCGTTCGTTGGAGGAGGCCATCGACCTTGCCCGCCGCCACAACGACGACGAGGCGGACGACGCCAACGGGGCCGGCACCGGCGCGTAGCGGCCGACCGCGCGCCCATCGGTGGCCTCGACGGCGACATAGCGGCTGCCGTGTGACCGCATGCCAGGGAAAGAAGCGTCTTGCCGTTGCCATGGGCGACATCGAGGGGCGACAAAGCGACATGGTCACCGGCGCAGTGGGCACAACTACCAACAAGGAGCTCGGGATAATCTCCAACGCCATCGAGCTGGGATCAACTGCGCCAGAGTGGAGTCTCCGCTATGGCATCGTGAGGTACTTCCACCGCTACTACATCCCCGCGCGAGCTTCTCCGGGACTTCTGGCGGGGGAGAACGTTCCACCGCACGGCGTAGCGGTGGGCTTCCACCTCCCCAATCGCCCTCGGGAGGATCGGCGTTCCCGACAAGCATCCTTCTTCTCGAGCGCGCCCGACGAGCGGATCGAGGTGCCACCGTCCCTCCTCTTCGACAACAATGCGATGTCTTCTTCCGCGCCGACAACATCACGGTTGGCGCCCGTGGACAAAGGAGGCAGCCGGGACCCCGTCGGCCACGCCCGGCCTCCTCCTCTGGCTGCCTCCTCGACTTCACCTGCGTCGCCGCCCTCGTCACTTCGACACGTCTTTGCGCGGCAGCTCCATGCAAAGGTGGCCGGTCTTGCGGCGACTTACACCTACACATCTCCACCCCCGACTTCGCCCGGATGCTCGGCCGTCGGGCACCCTCAGCGCCTCCGTCATGCGTCGTGCATGGGCGAAACGTTCCTTCATGTAGCCCCGAGCTTCAAGTTCAGCATCTACCGGCGATTTCCACCTTGACTTCTCCTTCTCAGACAAAGGAATCCAGCATCCTGCAGCGGCGACAGCGACAAGTGCAGCCCTCTCAAATCCTCTACCGGGCACGGAATTGTCACTTCCCGATCGGCGTGCCTTTCGCCACCACACACTGGGTTGGAGGGGCGTGGGCCGCGCCGCCTCGTCGAGCGGTGGGAAATGTCATGATCCGAGTGGGCCAGCCCGAGAGTGGCTAATTGGGCCAAACGCGACGGCCGCCGGCCCGGGGAGGGGGCCGGGGCGCGCGCCAGGGGGGAGCCGCCCCGCGCCGCCACCGCTTTCCCTCTTCCGTCACGACTCCGAGTTTGCTTCGCCTTCAAGTTAGGATTATCTTAGGTAATTTTTTGGTGTGCAAGGGGTCTATCTTATCTATAAGGGAGACCCTTATTAGGAAAATAATAAAATAGGAATTGCTTGTAAAGGTATTCCAAATGTATAAGGAAACCTTATAGAGATTGCTTAGGTTACAAGTCCCACTAGTCGGGCTATATAAGCAAGAGGCATGTAATCTCTAGGGGACAAGCAAAGCAATAAAGAAAATTATCCCAACTCTCCTGCCTCTTCCCCGGCGCCGCCCACAGCCCCGCCCTAAGCGCCGCCGCCCGCGTCAGCGCCCCCAGCCACCGCCGCCGCGCCCCTGCACCCGTCGCCACCATCCTCATCACCATCCTCTCCCCGATCTTCCCCAATTCAAGTGTCAATTCCGGCCCAATCTGGCCGAATCGACAAAGATATGTGACACCCACGAAATTGGCGAGGATGTCAGGCGGGGGGCGGTGACCAGCAGATTTGTGTTGCCAAAGTGAGCTGTGCGGTTTTGGCGGACAGTCTCAACGCAAGGAGTTTTTCGACCGATAGCCGGAGGACTCGGTGGCACTTGTACCGTTGATAAAGCTAGGTTGCTAGAATCTACGTGTCCTTGCGGTGTAATAATAAATAGCTATATTTATTTTTTTCGATGCAGAGGCTAAGATATTAATATATTTCCTTTTCTAAAGAACTACGGTGGCAGATCATCTTTTTCCGCCAATTTTTCTGACAATCACCTGAGGAAATAAATTTCACCAATTTAATTGGCTGAAGGTCATTTCATCCTGTCCAGTTAATAGGCTGAAGTGCCAACGACGACATTAAACCGAGCTGAACCTGCAAGAACTTGACGAGCTTCTCATAATCTCGTCAGAGAGCGACCTGTGCATCTGAGCCAAGCCCAATTGGAGAATCACTTGAGCGATGGTAATGGGTACCTGAAACCCGACTGGAGTACTAACGGAGGCTGGTCCTCTCACGACGACGACACAGCTTGCAACCCCACTCTGCAGCTATGGCTCCGTGTACATTTTATTTGGAGGGGCACAAAATGCTAGTGCGCCACTTTGAGATTTCGGTAGGTTGATTACTTTAGCCTACCGCGCTAAGATAATAATTGTAATAGTCACGTGATTCGGAACATTGTACTTACTGCGCTGCGTTCTATGTTGTAAGTCGTTTTATTTTTGTACTAAACCAAATTTTGACTAAATTTATACGAAAAGATATATCAACATGTATAATATCAAGTGACTGCAGTATCAAAACATATTTCATCATAGTGCATCGATCAACTGAACCTAGTTGGGTGTTATAGACGCGTTTGTGTACCTTTCTATAAATTTAATCAAAGCTAAAATAAATTTATTTAGTTTAGGACAAAGCTAAAGCAACTTGGGGGTAGTGCCGCACTATCGGTTCAAGTCAATCAGTGGAAACCCCACTTGACTTGGAGCATCTCCAAGAGAAGGCTAATAATACCCAAAAACTATTATTTGCATAATTACAATGAAAACACCGTTCCAACATCTCTCCGAACCTTTCCCCAAGATTTACTCGCTCTGAAAAACAAGCCTGCATCTCGCATATCCCTAGAAGCATGGCACCTCCCCAATCCTTCTCCTGCGCGCGCAGTAAGCAACCGAGTCAAGAGGTGTCATTATGAGGGGCAAAGTATTAGGGAGTTGCTGTGGACAAAACTAATTTTGTGGTCTAATTTATTTAAGACAAGTTTTGAGGGTTACTTTTTAAAAGCACCTCTTGGAATTTCTCTTAAATACGTGATGATTTTATTTTAAAGAAACTGCACTAGAGTTTCAAGAAGTTTCGGCTGACCATATATAGAAGGCCCTTGCAAATTATGGGGATGGTTAGAATATTCAATAGCTTGGCTCTAGCATACTGGAGTTTTTAGATAATTTTTTTTTTTTTGCGGAACAGAAACTCTATTAAAAATTAAGTAACATCCTTACAAGAGAGGGACGTCACCCACTCTGGAAAAAAGCAAAAAAACACTGACAATCCTTAGACCTAATAGCAAATTGTGCCAACTCATGAGCTACAATGTTTTGAAACCTACTAATCTTAACTATATCTAGCTTACATAACTCATCACACAAGTCATGTGCCTCTGCTAGACCTGCCAGATGATGGAAAGATCACGCTTCTTATCATGGAGCTTGGTGACCACCGTTTGGCAATCCGATTCAAGTACCATGGGAACATCCGGCCACCTGAGCGCCATGTTGATCCCCTCCAGACAAGCTCGAGCTTCAGCTTCCTCGGCGTCCCTGCAATTTGGAATAGTGCGCCAAGCTGTTAGTTTAAGAACTCCTTCCCAATCTCTTATTACCACTCCCACAGCGGCCTCCCCAGAACATGGATTAAAAAGCGGCATCCACGTTAATCTTGAAAGTACCCTGCAATGGCACGATCCATCGTAATTTTTTTCATTTGAGCGTACCTGCTTCCCTTGAGCACATATCTGAGGAGCCAGAACCATACTTTGTTTCCCTTTCAGATCCACAGGTGTATTTTTGCTGCATGGGAATCCTAATGCTCCGGCTGCTACTAAAGAAGCAAGTTTTTTTTAGATAATTAATATCATAATGACGGGAGTTTGTATGCTGAAAAATAAAAATTGACACTGTTCCTTTTTTCTAGAATAGAACAGAGCTCTGAGGGGGAAATAAATCCAAAGTAGTTGCTCCTGTAGCAGCCAAATAGAGCACTACTAGTTTAAGTCGATTTATACAAATTTTAACCAACAACTGTTTGAGTTATGTACAAACTTTAGAAAATGATGAAACGTGCATAAATGGATAGTATTCATTCTTTAGCAAATAATAATTTATATAGCAAGAGAAATTAACAGCCTTTTTTTTTATTTTTCATGATCAAATAGGCTTCTCGTTCGGGGACTGAAGGAGTAGACTCACTTTCTTCAGGTCCTGTCTCTTTCCTTCAACTTGTTGTAGCACGCAGCAAAAACTTTCTACCGAGAAAATTGGATATTTAGGTCTCAATGGTAGCGCTCCGCAGTTTTTACCTTGCAATCGTGGACTTGAAGGTACTACGAAGCGTGACGATTGGAGACCCAAATATCCAATTTTCTCCTTTCTACCAGGAGTTCCACCTCATAACACATAAAACTTCATAACAGCAAAAACACACATGGATTATTCATCTCCATCTCTCCATGCACATACACTCCTGTGTATCATCCTCATTTTCCTGTCAAACAACGTAACACAACATTTCTCCTCGGCACAACCCGGCAACAGGTTAGAGGCTGATCGCCATGCCGCTCTGCTTCGAATCGGGCTTCTCCACTGACCCTCGGGCACTACCGAATCCAGCGATATCCCATGAGCAAACCGTTTCCGTGAGCTCGGAGGCAATAATCGCGGAAAACACGAGGATATCCCGTGAGCAGGCGTGAACACATCACGGGAAAGAATTGACCCACGGGATAACCAATTTCCGTGATGGAAACCTCACGGGATATCACTCGACCCTTTCCGTGAGGAGGCCGCTCACGGAAAACAGCACGGACCGTCAGCCCAGCCCCGCTCCGTCACTCCGTCCACACTTTCCCGTGATAACTCCGTCAAGCTCACGGGATACCTCTTTCCCGTGAGCAGGCTTTCCCGTGGGCGAACGGTGGGCCTCACGGCAAAGGGACCCTTTCCGTGTGGCGCCACAACCTGCTCACGGGAAAGACGCCACGGAAAATATTTTTTTTTTTGGATTTTGATCTCCAAACTTTTTCTACACTTGTTGCACATCATATGACACTCAATATTAAAGTTTGGTGAATTATTGACTTCATTTGATATATTTAGGTAATTATTCTCTTTTAAGGGAATTTATGAAATGAGGCCAAATTTGAACTACAAGTGCTTCAATTTTTTGAAAAAATTTAGTAGAAAATTTATATTCCTCATACTCAACACAATGTAAGGCCTTGCATTTAAAAAAAAATAATAATGAAATCTGGAACATCTTAGTACGAAATCATCAACTCTAATCCTGTTCGATTGGTCTACAAATTCTAGAAAATAAACCGATGTACAAAAATCATGAAATTTGATAATCTATCATGATATCTTGTGCCGAGGCTATGATAAAAACTTGGAACGTTTAACAAGTTGGCACGTCACGATGTTCACGGGCTCCAACATCTACGTAGAAGCTTCATGTTTGTTGAGAGTGATCTAGTGTGATTTCATGTCAATGTGACGATCAAGTTGTGGTTTTGGCTCACGAAACTTTTTCTATATGCAATAGACCTCAAATATTGTGTCATGTCTATTTTTCGAGAATTTTTTTGGATTATTTTTGTAATTATTATAATTTTTTGTTGCGGTTAAGTAAATGCAAATAGAGATAGAACCACATGAAATAATGGTCAATTTTTTGCGCAAGGATGAAATTAGGATTGGTGAGTGTATGTGGAAAGGTATTTATGAAGTTATCATGATCAAAGTTTCAAAATATATATGCTAGAAAAAGAAAGAGATAGAAATAAAATTTATTTACGGAAAACTCCTTTCCGTGAGTTATTCACGGAAATCTCTGATATTTCCCGTGATCCCACGTATACGGATCACGGGAAATCGTTGGCGGGACCCACGTGGCGGGATTAGGGTTCAACATTTTATTTTTTACTCTTTCCCGTGATGGGATCGGAGCGCTCATGGGAAAGGAATGAGATATCCCGTGAGCCGCTCACGGGAAAGGATGGGTGGGACCGCCTTGCGGGTTACGTCGGTGGATATTTTTTGAAAAAAAAATTCCCGAGATTTCCGTGATGGATCGGCGGCTCACGGAAATCCCAAATTTTCCGTGAGCGCCCGATCCATCACGGAAATCTCCCCCGCATTTGTTTTTTTTAAATTAATTCAACGACGCCACACACACCACACACGCAAACACACTCTCACACACACTCGGTACCGGCGCCACCCGCCGCCCGCCCGTTATTTGCCTCGCCAAATGCCGCCGGCCGCCCCGCCGCCGCGCCCCCGCGCCGCGCCCCGCCGCGCCGGCCGCCCGCGCGCCGCCCGCGCCAAGGCACGCCGGCCCGCCAGCGCCGCCGTTCGCGGCCCTTCCCCTGCCCGGGAAGGAGGGGCGCGGGGTGGGGCTCCGGGCGGAGGAGGAGGAGGAGGAGGGGCGGGGGGGGGGCGCCGGGCAGAGGGAGGAAGGGAGGAGGAAGGAAGGGAGGAGAAAGGGAGGGAGGAGGAAGGGGGAGGAGGAAGGAGAAGGGAGGGGAGGGAAAGAAGGAGGAAGGAGGAGGAGGAAGGAGAAGGGAGGAAGGGAGGAGAGGAGGGGAGGAGGAGGAAGGAGGGGAGGAAGGGAGGAGAGGAGGAGGAGGAGGAAGGAGGAGGAAGGGGGGAGACGGGGAGGGAGGGAGGGAGGAGGAAGGGAGGAGGCCCGACGCCGTCCACGCCGCCGGCACCCTTGCGACCTCGCGCCGCGCCGTCGCCAGCCCGCCGGCGGAAGAGGGGTGGAGGACCGGCCCCACCGTCGTCCGTCCGCCACGCCCGTCGTGTTCGGCCGCGGGTTGTCGGCCATCGTGCCCTTGATGTGAATGTGATTGTCGGCCATCGTCTTGCGTGTGTTTTGTTTGCGGGTATTGAAACCTCCCGTGCGAGGGGAGGTTACGTCAAAATTTTGAACTTATCCCCTGTGGTTCTTTTTATGCGAGAGAGGAACCCTCCGGCCGGAGTCGCTTGCCGAGCCGAAGTCCCTTAGCGGCCTGATCTCCTTCCTCGTCGGGTAGCGACTCCACCGCGACCCTAGGTATATCCCCTCCTTCCGTGCCATGGTCGTAGCTAGATCGCGCGGCTCGGTTAGGCGTCTCCCGTTCGAAAGAGATACGGTTGGAAGTATGCGAGATCCTGCATACCTATAACCGTATCTGTTTCAATTGTCCACGTTTTTGAACAGCCGAGGATGCGTAGATGAGGTCCGTTCCATGCTCCACTCTGTCGATTCGAGTTTCGGCGGCATCTCCCGTTGTTCTTCGAATACACAGCCCCCTCTCGGGGAGGGACGTGTATTCGGGAGAACAGCGGGGAGTCTGCCGCCCCGAAATCTCGGATAGGAGTGGAGCATGGAACGGACCTCATCTCCGCATCCTCGGGTGATTAGGGACCTATCTTCACCTACTAGATGGTAGGATTGTTGTGTAGATGCACTTGCATTCTTATATTCTCGCTGAAATGATAGAGAATGGATGACCGTGCGTGGATATACGATGGCTGGAGGAGTTTTGGAGATTTTGACCGTGAATGGGTTAGCAAGAGCAAAGTGCTTTCGTGGATTATGCTTTTCGAGTGCTCGAGGTGCGAGTAAGGTTTGGTGTCCGTGCAAGAATTGTGACAATAAAAAAGGCAAAGTAAGGAGGACATGTCTAAACATCTTCCCAAGTATGGATGGACGGCGGGCTATAAGCGGTGGATCTTCCATGGTGAAAACGGAGCGTATGAGGGACGAGGTCGTGAGGCAACGCATCGATGATCTTGCTTCTGATGCGGGATAGGAGACATGATAGATGACTTTCATGCCGGTAACTTTGAGCAAGGACTTGGGGATGAGGGGAGGAGGAGCCGGAAGAAACCGCAAAGGCCTATTATACCATGTTGCGGGCGACACGAAAACCCCTTCACGACTATTGTGAGGTCTCCAAACTAGATGCCATTTCACGCCTTATGGACTTGAAGGCCCGATGCAATATTAGTCGAGGCGGCTTCACCGACATGTTGGCGATCTTTGGGGGTTTTGCTTCCGCCGAGTCACATCTTTGCCAAAGAACATGTATGAGTCGGAGAAACTCCTCAAGGTACTCAAGATGCCATACGAAAGAGATACATGCTTGTGAGAACGGGTGCGTCTTATTTAGAAAAGAGTACAAAGATGATACGCCTTTGTCCAAAGTGTAAATCCTCAAGGTTCATAGAGGTAGACCCTGGTGAAGGCGGTGAGAAGAGAGGCAGCTTAAGGTCCCGTGAAAATCCTACGGTACCTTCCCTTCGCACCGAGGTTACAACGGATGTACATGACCGAGGAGTCTGCGAAACGAGATGACATGGCACAAAGATGGGCGTCGCTACAAGCCCGATAAGATGGTACACCCATCCGATGCGAAGCATGGACCCATTTCAACAATATTCATCGACAAAGCTATGGAGGCTCGTAATGTGCGTGTTGCGCGGCAGCAGATGGGTTCAATCCTTATGGAATGATGGCTGCCCCATACACTTGTTGGCTTTGTATTCGTTATCCCAATGCGCCTCCCGGGCGTGCGCTTTCAACCGAAGAACATTCTTTTGTCTTTGATAATTCACGGCCACCCGGAAATAAAATGGGTGTGTTCATAGAGCACGTGATTGATGAATTGATCAAAGGTTGGAATGAAGGGTTTTGGACGTCTTTAACCAGAGCTTTGAAGAGAATTTCAGGGATATGCGTGTGGTACCACTACTCCCTGCATGATTTCTTGGCGTATGGGATATTACGTGGCTGGTGTGCCGCGGCAAGTTCCCTTGCCCAATATGCAAAAGCGGCCGTGAGGTTCACTGGTTGAAGAAGGGTGGCAAGTATTACTGCGTTCGACAAGCATCGGCAGTTCACGCCTCGACCATGCTTTCAAGCTAGACAAGAAGAACTTTACGAAAGGTCTCCAAGTTATGGACCCGAGCCCGAGGATGATGACATCTGGCGAGGTACACGCTCAAGTGGATTCCCTTGTGGGCGATGAAAATGGTGTCTTTGTGGGTTATGGCGAGCATCATGCATGGACTCACAAGTCGAGGATTAGAGAGGCTCCCTATTATGATGACCTTCTTCTTCCACATAACCTTGATTTAATGCATCTTGAAAAGAACATCGTCGAGTATTTTTTTTTTGGAACATTCATGGAAACTAGCAAGTCAAAGGACAACGTTAAGGCTAGAATTGATCCGGCGAGTTGTGTGACAGACCGAAGCAAGAAATGAAGCCTCCTAGCAATGGCAAGAGATGGAAAAAACCTAAGGCCGATTACGTGTTGAGCGAGGCCCCAAAGGAGGGAAATACTTGCAATGGTTTCGAGAAATTAATGTTCCCCGATGGGTATGCGGCAAATCGAGGAGGGAGTGAACTTATCTACTATGCGAATCAATGGGCTCAAGAGTCATGACTACCACATATGGATGGAGCGGCTTCTTCCGGTGATGCTTGAGGCTATGTCCCCGATCATGTGCGGCATGTGATGGCGAGTTGAGCAATTTCTTCCGGCAGCTTTGTGCTAAAGAGTTATCTCGGACCACACTAGAAGAAATGGAAAAAGTGGCACCTGTATTGAATGCGTAAGTTGGAGAAGATATTTCCGCCCGGGCTTCTTCGTTCGATGGTGCATTTGATTTTGCACCTTCCATACGAGGCAAGGGTGGGTGGCCCCCGCACGGTTTCGTTGGTGCTATCTTTGTTGAGAGAGTTACGAAGCATGTTAGGGCCGACTTGTAAAATAAGTGTAAGATTGAGGGTTCCATCGCGAAGCAAAGGTTCGGCAGGAGGTGTCGAACTTCACATCAAAATACTATGGTGACAACCTTCCTAGCTCGCATTATCCACCCCCTCGTTACAATGCGTGAAAATGAATCAACCCTCGGCCTTTTTCAAGGAGAACTAGGGCGTGCAAGTGGTTCAAAAATAAAGATCTTGACAAATCGAGAGTGGATCGGTATAATGAATTATATACTTTTCAACACGGGACGAAGTGCTTCCTTACGTCTGATAAGTCACAACTCTAAGCGTACAACCAACTTGTCTTGTAGTACTTAATATCCGCATCCAACCCTTTTGTCTCTCGATGGTATAGGAAATTTCAAAGGCAATACTTGCGTCAACGAACGCCCGCGGCACATGAATTGGGCGCCCAGCAGGCGAGGTCTTTGGCAATGGAAAACCGTGATTTCATTAGTTGGTTCAAACGCCCAGTCTTGTCTAATTACGTGTTAAATAACGTCTCGTTTGATATGCTAACGAACTGTCTCATTTTATTTATCCCGCTTGAGCTTGCGAGCACGTACCGATCCGGGTATGCATCCCGAGCTCATACAGGTTGCCAATGGCTTTGAGACGGGGTTAGGTCATTTACCGGTTATGATGTGAATGGATATCGCTACCATACAACGAGCTATGAGCGAGAATCGACCAAACCGAAAGAACCACAAATACCGGAGTTTTCACTAAAGGTGATGATGGAACTAGCACTAAAGGTTATTATGGAAGAATTGAAGAAATATACGAGCTCCATTTCCCCGGCTCTAAACGGCTTGCTCTGTCGTGTTTAAGTGCCATTGGTTCGATCTGAAATGACAAATTCGGACCTCGAACAACTTGGGATTGTTCGGATTCGACAAGACTCCCGGATGGCGGAGATGATGTCTACATCGTGGCTCAACATGCCACACAAGTTTATTATCTCCCATGGTGTTGCCCGGCCACGACGAGCGGCTTAAGGGTTGGGATGTTGTGCGCGAAGGTATTGCCACCGCGGTAGACTACCTGTCCCCAAACGAGGGGCGATTACCATTTTAATGCAAACACATATGAGGGGAGAGTTCTTCCAAGAAGATGGGCTACAAGGTAAATTTGTGATAGAAATAACCGGGCCCAACGAAATGGAAGTAGACAATGAAAGTGTTGTTGATGATGAGGAGGGCGAGGAGGTTCGAGATGCGAAGGACTTACGGTTACTTGAAAAATTACTTAAGGACAAATGCGGTGTTGGCGTCGTTCCTCCTCCCATGGATCCTGCCAATCTTCATATGTTGGAAGGCGTAGACATGGATGATAGTGATCATGAGGATTATGATCCGGCGGTCTTGAAAATCGTGAGGGGATGAGGATTATTTCTAATACATGTAATACTATGCATCTCTTAATAATTATGTTCGATTATTGGTTTTCAATCTCTTCATAATTACGTTCTATTTAATTTTGCATTTTACTAATTATCTATATGTATTTGCGGGTCATTCAAAAGATGCCTCGAGCGAATGTGTTCAAGAGAATGACCGGGAGGTTCGAAGTGTAGCCTCGCTAGGGCAAGGGCGGGACGAAGGGGAGGCGTCGAGCCGGCACCACCGCCACGGGGGTAGGGGCGGGGGGGGGCGTCATGCACCCCGACCACCGTCGCCACCACCCGGTGGTGCGGGGAGGGAGGAGGAGGAGGAGGCGGAGGCGGAGGGGCGAGGACCTCTCGGCGTCGCACCACGCGGACCGCTTCGGCGTCGCACCACGAGGAGGGGACTGGCCGCCGAGTGCGGGAGGGGTTCCTCTTCCTCCAGTCGAGGCGTGTCTACTTGCGAGGCCCCTCTAGACTCCCCGATCGACAACCTCGTGAGGAGCGAGAACCGACCATAAGACCAACACGGCCAAGGTAATTTACTTTACACTTTAGCACTACTTTCTTATTTTTCGGGTTTCAAAATCGTAATAGGAACTAATAGTTATTCTTGATCATTTGGGCGGGGGTTTTGTTGTCACCGCGAACTCGGTTCAAGGGCGCCCAGCCCGCCCGGCATTCTTGGTGTTACGGTGAGGAAGCACTACCACGGCCTTATTAAAATCGACGAAGAAGAGTATCTTTGCCACGTCGTTCCACCGGTCTGCTGGAATTTCGGACAACTATGATGACGATGGCATTAAATATGCTAACAAGGCTGTTCGTGTGGTCAAAGAGTTTTTTTGGTAAGTCTATGTCGCCTTTGTACAAATACATCGCTCCAAATTCTAATGTTAGAAATAATGACTTATTACATTGCTTCTATGTGCGAGAAATACTTCAAGTGCGAGGGGAGGGATACGAGGCCGGCGGAGGAAGTGGCTCTAAACGCTGTTTCAAGCATGTGGCGGAACATGTGGTACGAGCCACGCGCCGGGCCATCGGGGCGTGGTACGCGTTAAAGGAGAAAAAAGAAGGCTCGATAAGCATGAATGGAAAACGCTGAATCGACCAAAGAACAATACATGGAGGTAAATATTGAATGCTCATACTAAGTTTAATTATGCTTAAGGTGATTTTTATAATACGTGTTATACTTGGTGTCTTGTAGGTGATTCCGGAGTGGTGCTTGGTGCATAGGCGTTCTTTGGGAGCTTGGTGGACAAGTGGGTCGTCTGAGACTTTTCGGGGCGTCCACAACGACTACGGGACCGGGCGTGCCATGATGCCGTGTACCACACCATCAAGGCAACCTTAATCTCGCTACCTACCAAGCTAGATATGTAAGTGTTATCCAATTCCTATTTTATGATGTGCAACTCAATACTTTCTTACCATTCTAGCTACTTTTCTTTTTCTCACACGGGAGGCGGACACATGGCACGCCAATCAGGCACGCTCGAGGCCTTTGCTAACTCCCACACGGGCGGGTATAAAGATCCCGCGGTCGTCTTCAACCACGAGGTTTGGGCCCGAAGCCTACACCAACCCGACCGCCTACGAGAAGATCGGTAGGGTACACCGAAGTGGCGAGGGAGCAATGGAGAAAAGCTTCGATCCTCGCGGCCCGCGACATTGAGGGGGACATCGCCATGATCGCGGAGGAGGCAAAAGCACGGGCGGTACTATTTGGGTGATAGCGTTATCAACCCTCACAACACAAAAAGAAGCTATCTCGAGCTCCCGAACACGCTCGGGGGCCCGGTGATATCGCGAGCGGCCAACCACTTACCGTGCTACGGTCTCCGGACTTGAGGTTTATTTATTTTTAATTAAGGTTCATTTATCGTTGAATACTATTTCTCCGTGTTCTAACTTTGTGTTGAAATAGGCCGAGATAGAGGAAGAGAGGAAGCGACGGGGAGGAGGCTGAGGAGAGGGAGCGGGCAAGGGCTCTGGCGGGAGCAAAGAGAGGGCTCGGCGGAGCAAGAGAGGGCTGGCGGCACCGACCGAAGAGCATGGAAGCTCTCATGGCGTACCTCCAGTAGCGTTGGTGGCCAGGTTGGTGTGCAGTACCCACCGGAGATCGTCTTCCGCCACCGCCCGTCTTCGTCCCCACTTGCCGTCGTCGTCCCCACCGCCCGTCTACGGTCACCGTCGATCTTCCCTCCACCGCATGGAGCCTCTCACGTGAGTTTGTCTCCGTAACTTCGAAATATGCATATATGACTGTGAATGGATATGATCGGAGTTTTGAATGCACCATGAGATGTGCACGTGGACATGTGGTTCTCGGCCATCGAGCGTTGTTTTCTTGCGGGGTTGGAAAGCCCTCCGTGCGGGGGAGGTCTTTGCCGAAATTTCTAACTATTTCTCTTCTTTTTTTTCAAGTTAATAGATTCTACCTTCAATTTTGTCTCACAAATTTCTAACTATTTATCTTTGCCTACGTGCAGGAAAATTCTCATGCCTCGAACCCAACTCGAACCAATCTCAACCGGGCGCTTGGGAACGTGCTTGGAAGGTTGGAGGCCGTGGCCGTAAATTTGTCATGATTTAGGTTCAAAACTTGTGCACTTGAACTTGTGAACTTGGATTTTATGTGAGTTTGTGAACTTGTGGTTGCACTATTGGACATGTGGTTGAACTTGTGACTTTGTTGGATATGATGTAATATATATGTGGTATTATGGATTTATCGAGCCATATATGTGGTATTATGGATATTATGAAATCTGTGTATGTATATATATATTTATATGTGCCAACAATGTCTTTGGAACAAAAAAAAAAAAAAAAAAGGTCAATTTCCGTGAGCCACACGGGAAATTGACCAAATATTCCGTGGTGGCAATTGCTCACGGGAAATTGACAAATATTTCCGTGAACGGACATTGACACACGGGAAAGAGAGAGGATATCCCGTGTGAGCTGCACCGTTACGCTCACGGGGATACCTCTCGAAACGCCGTTTCATGCCACAGGCCACGTAGGCCCATAACGGGGTTTTACCCCTCCCCGTTGGCGGTGCCAACCCCGTTAAGTATATCCCGTGTGCTAAATGGGATCACGGGGAAAAGGATATCCCGTGGGTATGACCTGTGTTCACGGGAAAGGGCAATTTCCGTCGATTTAGATTCCCGTCACGGCTATCCGTGATTTACCGCCGGGATAGGCTTTCCGTGATGAAAACGGGCTTTCCGTGTCGCGAAGGCCTCCGCGGGGAAATCGGCAGGTTCCGGTAGTGAGGGCTAGTGACAAATGACAATGCAAGCAGCCACGCGGGAATCATTTGATTGATGGACTATGAGTGGAGCTTACCTGTGCTGCTCGATCGCTCGATTTACTTACTTTAGTTGATTTGGTGCCTGCAGCTTGCTGGTCAAGCACTGCAATAAGTACACTTGTAGACTTCCCTTGTGCAAATACAGGTCACCTCTTTTTTTGCATATATATAGAGAGGTAGATCAAGCTTATGTGCCACTCAAAACTACTGGAGTACATAGTTTACATTCCATGCACAAATAGCCTGAAACAGAAAAACAATGAAGAGCGAGCTAGCGAGGCTCTCACACAAAATGATTGTTCGGCTACTCCATCTTCAAGGAGCTGCTGCTGCATTCTTCATCTTGATCCTTTCCATGACAGTGCCCTCATCCTTTTCTGCTCACGCAAGGGCGGTCTCGGCTGATCGTTGCTGCGTTGCAAGCGAGTGCGAGGCACTCATCTCCTTGAAGAAAAGCTACATAGACCCTGATGGACTCCTCTCGTCATGGCGAGGGGAAGACTGCTGCGGCTGGAAGAGAGTCCAATCGACAACCGGACTGGCCATGTCATCATGCTTGACCTACATCGCCCTGCCTTTGTGTCGGGGGTCAGATCATGAACACCACCATTATTGCCGCCTTACCACATCTGAGATACTTGGATCTCAGCTCCAACGACTTCAATTATAGCACAAAGCGAACCTTTGTCGTTTTTGGGTGCCCTCAACAATCTAAGGTATCTCAGCCTCTCCGATGCTGGTTTTCCTAGAAGTATACCTTCGCAGATCGGTAACCTTTCTCGCTTGCAGCACCTTGATCTTAGCAGCTTTTATATTCCGTGTGCATCAGAGCTTAATTGGCTGCCGCATCTATCTTCACTAAAGAGCCTTTATATGAGTGGGTTGAACCTCACCTCTGCGAGTGATTGGGTGCACAAGGTTAATATGCTTCATAATCTGAGAACCCTCGACCTGTCTTTCTGTTACCTGACCAACAAAACATCTACTCTTTCCCATTCTAATCTCACAAGTCTTGAGATCCTTGATCTCTCTTACAATCCATTTAGCTCCTTCCTCCACCATAGCTGGTTTTGGGACGTCACTTCCATCAAGGAGCTTTATCTCACTTCATGTGGATTGTCTGGGCCCATCCCTGCTGCATTAGGAAATATGTCCTCCCTCGAGGTATTGTATATGGATTGGAATTCCATATCAGGTATCGTTCCAGCAACCTTGGAAAATTTATGCAGTTTGCAGTTCCTTAATTTGGAACACAACAATATCAATGCGGACATGATAGGGAGATTACCACAGTGTTCATGGAGCAAGCTACGTGAGCTACACTTGTATGAGGCAAATTTGACAGGGCAGTTACCAGCATGGATAGGAAATCTAACTAGTCTCAACTACCTTGACATATCATCGAACATGTTGGTTGGTTCTATACCATCTGGGATAGGAAACATGAGGAGTCTAGGTTACCTTGACCTCTCATCAAACATGTTGGTTGGTTCTATACCATCTGGGATAGGAAACATGAGTGTAGGTTACCTTGACCTCTCATCAAACATGATGGGTGGTTCTATACCTTCTGGGATAGGAAACATGAGGAGTCTAGGTTACCTTGATCTCTCATCGAACTTGTTGGTTGGTTCTATACCTTCTGAGATAGGAACCATGAGAAGTCTAAGTTTCCTTGACCTCTCTTGGAACATGTTGGACGGTGAAGTACCTAGTGGGATTGGAGAACTTAGTAACTTAACCGACTTGATCCTTCTCAACAATAACTTCAGCGGCGTGCTTTCAAAAGAACATTTTGCTAGCCTTGTGAAACTTAACAATCTAGACATTGAAAACAACTCCCTGAAATTGGATTTTGGTGAAGATTGGGTTCCTCCCTTTGGATTAACAACTGCATATGTTGGGTCATGTGACATAGGGCCTCGGTTTCCTTCCTGGTTGAAATGGCAAACAGGCATACAGGAGCTTGATATCTCAAATACAAATATAAATGATGCTTTGCCTCACTGGTTTTGGGTTGCACTTCTTAATGCTACAGGACTGAACTTGTCAGGAAATAAACTCAATGGTACTTTACCACCAAAGCTGGAGCTGCCGTTCATACGAAGTATGGATCTCTCTGGAAATTCTTTATCGGGACAGCTACCAGAAAATCTCACAGCTCCCTACCTAGGTAGTTTGGATCTCTACAATAATCATTTCACAGGCACCATCCCACCATACATGTGTAATGGTTTCTATGAAATAAACCTATCAAACAATCTGCTAACAGGTGGTTTTCCACATTGTCAAAATAACATGTCATCATCTTCTTTATATATGCTAGACTTGAGATATAACAATTTGTCTGGTGAATTTCCTCACTTCCTTCAATATGCTGCAAATTTAAGATTTCTTGACCTTTCGTATAATAGATTCTCTGGAAGTGTTCCAATATGGATAGCAGAGAAAATGCCCAGCTTAGTGGTGCTGATCCTAAGGTCGAATATGTTCAATGGTCACCTTCCTAGGCAGTTCTCAAGGATGGTCCGACTTCATTACCTAGACGTAGCACACAACAAAATGTCAGGAATTATACCTTCGTCCTTAGCAAGGTTAAGTGCCATGGTAGATCTGCGTGAAACAGATTATGACGATTACAGTATGATGTATCCAATATCAACAGTCATAAAAGATCGAGTGCTTAACTATACCAATGAATTCACAAAACATACTGTGTTGATAGATTTGTCAAGTAATGGTTTCAGTGGACAGATTCCGAAGGTACTAACTTTACTCGAGGACTTCGGAGTTTGAATCTATCTAACAACCACTTAAACGGACCGATTCCAGATGATATTGGTTCTTTAAGGAAACTGGAATCCCTCGACCTATCTTACAATTATTTTAGTGGCAACATACCATCTAGTTTATCGGATCTATTATTCTTGAGCTGCCTCAACTTGTCATATAACAATTTATCAGGAACAATCCCCTCAGGACAACAGCTGCAAACACTCAATGATCAGTATATGTACATTGGCAATCCCGGACTTTGTGGGCCTCCTCTTCTGAAGAATTGCTCGATGAATAATGTAGCGAATCCAACTGGTAGTCAACAGCATGAAGGTGGCAGATCATCTTTTTACATCAGCATGAGCATGGGATATATAATGGGTCTTTGGATTGTATTCTGTACCATGTTGTTCATGAAAACATGGAGGATTGCTTACTTTCAGCTTTTGGACCAGCTATATGACAAGCTTTATGTGCAACTGGCTATCAACAAGGCTTCCATTCTGAGGAAATTTGGAAGCAAAGAAATCTGAAGGTTTTCTTTAATTGCTTAGTCCATCAAACCTTTATTAGACAAGTTAATATACTAGATAACCATGTGTGACAAATATGTAAAGGAACCAATCTTGATTTGGCCAGAGATAGTAGTTTAGACCTGTATAGTAGGTTGGCAATGATTGTATCTTTTCTGTATAGGCCAAATCACAATTGGTCTCCTGCTCCCTATGTAAGCCACCGGTGAGGGGCAGTTCCTTACCACAACATCAACACGCAATCCGTCGCCACCGTGCGACTTCCTCGCCTAGCGTCTCTGAATCCTATCACCCTTTTTACATACGAAGCCTTTTTACTGCATTGTGTAACAACTAGCTGGCACCCCACGCACTGATGCAGAAGAAATCAAGGGTAATAAATATTGGCACATACTGTACAGTGGAAATATTTTCACAAATATGCAGAACAAAAGGAGCAGGTTAATGTTCTTACTCAAGCCTGAAATATCTTTATTTTACTATGAAGCCTTCTCTTTAGAGCTTGATATGGATCTGGGAGTTACCAACATGTAGCAATAATAGGTCATGTACTAGTCTTTTATATGTAAATACGAAGCGATTTAGCTGGTTCACATGTATATATGGTTAATGGAAACTCGTGGTTCCCACAAAAAAGAGAAGAAAATAGCAAATGGGAGAAAGATCTTGATTAGGCCCCGCATCAAGAATGTACTGGGCCGCGAGGCCTACTAATCTGGACTGGATTTTTTTCACTTCATATTTTCGTATTAATAATTTCGCCATTTGCACATAAAAAAACTAGATCCAAATTGAGTAGCACTGAAAGCGACCCTCAGGCAAACAGACCAATGGCGACAGCAAAACCGAAGCTGAACCTACCTTTGAGTAAGGTTGGAACAAGAGAGTGATTGAGTTGGTTCATCTATCCAATATTCAATAGTTGGCTTTATCATACTCGAGTTTTTTTAGATAATAACATCATAATAACTAGAGTTTGTAAGAGCTCTCAGGTCAAAATAAAGTCAAGTAGTGGCTCCTGTCGAAGCCAAATAGACTGCACTTCTATTTCAAGTCAATTTATACAAATTTTAACCAACAATCGTTTAATTTATATATACAATTTAGAAAATGAGACATGTATAGATGGATAATATTGATTCTTTAGCAAATAATAATATATATAATAAGAGAAATTAACAGTCAAAAATTATTTTGTTTGATTTTTTTCATGATCTAAATAGGCTTCTCGTTCGGGGACTGAGGGAGTAGACTGCACTGTACCTCACTTTCAGGTCCCGTCTCTTTCCTTTCTCTTTCCTTCAACATGTGGCACGCAGCGAATTCCCATCGACACGGCAAAAGCTTTTCTACCAACAGTCAACGAGTCAAGTCAAGTGGACCTACATAACCTTCTACTCCTCTGGCTCGCAACCACATCTAATAATCCAGCAAGGACAGCAGGATCAGAAGTTAAGAAGAGCAACACACACATGGATTATTCTAAATCTCCATCTCTCCGCCATGCACATACACTCCTGTGTATCATCCTCATTTTCCTGTCAAACAACGCAACATTCTCATCAGCACAACCTGGCAACAGGTCAGAGACTGATCGCCAAGCCCTGCTCGCTTCAAATTCGGCATCTCCGCCGACCCTCGGAGCGTCCTCGGATCATGGCAAACCGACTCACTCAGCTTCTGCAGCTGGGGAGGGGTCAGCTGCAGCTCGAGCGTCCCCTGTCCGGGTGGTGTCCCTAGACCTAAGGTCCGTGCAGCTCCAAGGAAGACTGCACGATTGCGTGGCGAACCTTACTTCGCTGTTACAGCTGGATCTTTCAGGCAATGATATTTCGAAGCGTACCGGAGGAGATAGCTGCGCTTCCGGGCCTCCGGACTCGATGCTTGCCAGGCAACAAGTTTGCGAGGTAACATCCCTCACGTCGCGGGTGCAGCGGCTTCTCTTAGGTATGTTAATCTTGCAGAAATAATCTTAGTGGAGCTATTCCCGATTCCTTAACCAAAGCTCCATTGCCGTGTACTAAACCTCTCAATGAATTTCCTAGCGGGGAGATCCCTGATACCCTATTCAATAGTAATTCATCGAGCCTTGTCACAATGGACCTCCAACGGAATGCTCTTCTTTGGACCAATTCCTTCCTTCCAAAAACCCACGTCTCTCGCAATTTCTTGGCCTTACTGGAAATTTTCTTTCCGGAAGTATACCAGAATCCTTAGGAAATGATTAGTCCCTTGAATATCATCCTTCTAGCGAGAGAACAACTTGGCGGGACCGATTCGAAGCCTTGGGTCATATCGCAAACTTGAACACTCTAGATCCGAGTTATAACATGTTAACGAGGAATGTCCCAGCAGTGATATACAATGTCTCATCACTTAGATATCTCAACTTAAGATACAATATTCTTGATGGGCGGATACTTCCTAACACCGGCCACGTACTCCTGAACCTCATGTCACTGATCATGAGTGGCAACAGATTCAGTGGAACAGTTCGAGCTTCACTGGCCAACATGTCAAAGCTCGAAGAAATTGATCTCTCAAGTAATGTACTAAATGGCTTGATTCCATCTCTAGGATCCTTGAGCAACTTAAGTCGATGATTCTTGGAAGTAACATGCTACAAATGGAAGATCGGGCGTATCGACCTCCCTAACAAATTGCGGTCATTTAATAATGTTATCGCTAGATGGGAATTCTCTGGAAGGTGACCTTCCGAATCGGTTAACAAACTTTCGAAAACCACGGAACGACTTAACTTTAGAGGCAAATCTAAATTTCGGGAAATATACGGATGCTAGGCAACCTTGTGAATCTCACTTTGCTTGCCATGGACCACAACATGCTTTCGGGAAGCATTCCCTCAAGTATTGGTAATTTAAGTAACTTGGTTGTCCCGACCTTTGTCGGCGAATAGATTGTCAGGTGAAATGCCATCGACAATTGGCGACCTCCCTCAGCTGAACCAACTTTACCTGGATGATAACTTCTTGTCTGGAAACATACCGGCAAGTCTAGGGCAGTGCAAAAGGTTGGCTATGCTAAACTTATCTGTCAATTACCTTGATGGATCCATACCAAGTGAAATCCTGAGCATCTCTTCGCTTTCTTTGGGGTTGGACTTGTCAAACAACAAACTTAATGGAACAATACCATCGAAATTGGAAAACGATCAATCTTGGCCTATTGAATGTTTCCAACAACAGATTATCTGGTAACATACCAGCCCGAACTTGGCGGTCGCGTTTTCTTGTCATACTGCCGGATGGAACATAATATGCTTAGTGGGATTATCCCTCGATCTCTCGGTGCACTAAAGGCCATGCGGCGGATGGATCTCTCGAAAAATTACTTATCGGGTCAAATTCGGAATTCTTTGAGAACTTCATGACCTTGGATTATCTTGATCCGTCGGACAACAAACTGGTAGGACCAATTCCAAACGAGAGGTATCTTCACAAATTCAAATGCAGTCATGTTGGATGGTAACTCGGGATTATGTCAACAAATTGTTATATTCGCATTGCCGACCTGCCCCACCACAACAACAACAAAAAGAAAATTTAATGCACGCCTGCTGCTCATAGTAGCCCCACCGGTTACTATTGCTTTGTTGTCATTTCTTTGTGTTGTTGCCACAGTTATGAAGGGAAAAGCAACCCAACCACCAGAAAGCTTCAGAGAGACAATGAAGGTGTCATATGGAGACATTATTAAAGCCACAAATTGGTTCTCTCCAATCAACAAGATCAGCTCAAGTCATACTTCATCGGTATACATCGGTCCGAATTGAGTTTGATATGAGACATTGTTGCCATCAAGGTATTTCATCTTGATGAGCAAGGTTCCCTTAATAGCTTTTTCAATGAGTGTGAAGTCTTGAAGCATACCCGTCATCGCAATCTAATTCAAGCAATCACCTCATGCTCAACAATAGATTTTGAGAACAATGAATTCAAAGCTCTAGTATATGAGTTCATGCCAAATGGTAGTCTAGACATGTGGATACACCCAAGTCTACATCAAGGTAGACCAAGGAGGGTGTTAAGTTTAGGTCAATGGATTAGTATTGCCGCAGATGTGGCTTCTGCTCTTGACTACCTGCACAACCAATTGATACCTCCACCGATTCACTGTGATTTGAAGCCTGGAAATGTTCTTTTGGATTATGACATGACCTCACGCCTTGGTGACTTTGGGTCAGCAAAGTTTCTCTCTTCAAGTATTATTAGTAGCAGTCCGGAGGACTTGGTTGGTGCCTCAGGGAACCATTGGGTATATCGCACCTGGTAAGTTTTACTATGTCGTATGGCTCCTACATTGGGAGGACAATAAATTTGTCTCTGATCTCTCTTTTTTTTTTGGGTTAGCTTCTCAATTTTTCTATGTGCATTTTTGTTTGTGTCTATTTCACAGAGTATGGGATGGGATGCAAAATCTCAACAGGTGGAGATGTTTATGGTTTTGGGGTGCTCCTACTAGAATTGCTCACAGCAAAGCGACCAACTGACGAATTATTTGGCGACGACCTCAGCCTTCACAAGTATGTGGATATAGCATTCCCGACAAAATCAATGAGATTTTAGATCCCCAAATGCAAAATGAGGAGGATGAAGTTTCTAATCTACGGATGCAAAAATATATCGGACCATTGGTCGAAATTGGGCTGATGTGCTCCATGGAATCACCAAAAGATAGACCAGGAATGCAAGATGTTTGTGCGAAAATTGTTGTTATCCAGGAGGCATTTATTCAAACTTTTTGATAAAGGCAAGGTGATAATAGAGACGCATGGAATTTTGGCCAGGGATGATCGTTTGATTTGAGAAGACCAGAGGTCAGCATTATTCAAAACCAGCTGAAGAAACTCAGAAAAGTATCATGCAGTTTAACAATAATGGGGCTCAACCAGCTATACACAACTGAGATGAAGTTTGGTGAAAGATTTAAGGTGGGCGTCTAAATTTCTTATTCTCCAGAAATAGGTCGAAAGACTGAGGCTAGGCAGTAGTCAGTTAACTCATCAAACAATTGCAGAGACTGTGATGTAGCAGCATTTTGCTGTTAATTATTTTCTCATTCAGCTGTGGCTTCCAAAGACATGAAGACTGTCTAACTAATTTCTATTTTTTTTTTAATTTCTGCAAATTGCTTTATATGACGTTCCTCTAGTAAATTTTTATTTTTGAAAGATCAATTCGAGTGGATTGTAAGCTAGGTACTCTAAGGAAAGGTTATTCAAAAGATGAACCAAGTCCAACAAAATAGTAAGCCTCCAGAGAGTAGAAAGTACTATGCAGTACCCCTCGTACTTCAGTCATCCAGAAATGAATCACATAGGTATTTTAGTTTATCTCTTTATTAGCCTACACACCAATAATAGTTAGATATTCCAAGGAGACTCTATTTCCAGGCACTGAAAAGAAATTAAGAAGCATTCTAGGCCAAGGCAACTTAAATGTGACTGAAACACAAGTAATCTTAACAAAAAAATCCAACAACCAGTACAATCATCACTCACATCTTGTTGCGCCGCTTGTTCTTGGGGAGTGCCCCATTCTTCGAGCTTAGCAACAGGGGAGCCACACCGTTATGGAAGAGCAGCACGGTTCGGCCGTGTGGCGGCGCCATCCGCGGAGCTCGGTGGGGAAGCCACTCGAAGTCTGGGTTGTTTCTTCACTGGCCTCCCCATCCACGGCAGCGGGGCTCGATCTCGCCCACATGGATGCGTTGGCGCCGCCGACGGTGCTCCACGGCGCGGCGGCGCCGCGGCCTCCTCGGTCTGCAGCTGGATGTCGCGAAATCAAGCGCCCTCCGTAGTCCGCAGCAGCGCGGATTGCGCACGGCGCCGCTGAAGCCGGGCGGCAGGAAGAGGAATGCGGCATCGGGCGCAGCACGAATCAGCGCCGTAGGGGCAACAGCGCCAACGCGGCGTGGCGTAGGGCGAAGCGCGGCGACGGCAACGGACGGCTTGGGCGTGGCCAACAGTAGCATCCGGCTGTCGGCTGCTGGTTAGCCCATAGGATTCCTATCGGGTTCTCGGGCCCACTGGGCCCTCTATCAGGCCATGACTGGCCGTGAACCCTTATCGGGCCGGTAGGCTGTAGGCCGGCCGTGAGCCGACATGCCGCCCACATAGAGATGGAGATGAGAAAGGTGAGCGAAAGAAAACGAGCAGGGCGATGAGGAGATCGGCGTCGTCGGCGATGGAGTGTGCGCGTGCACGTCGGCAGTGGTACGGAGATGTTGCGGCCGGAGCGGGACTAGGAGGAGTAGGATGCGGGTCGCATTGCCGCGGCACCGAGGTTGCTGTGGTGGAAGAACAGAAACGGTGAGGCGACAGGAATGGCCACTCACCATTCTTGCTCCGCCATTCCTCTCGCCTCTCCATTCTTACTCCGGCCATATAAAATTTTTATTTCAATAGTAAACTGTTGTGTTCGTATGAAGTTGAGCTCATTATAAATTGCCTTTGAAATTTTAAATTCTTTTTGATCAAATTCATAATGCACACAATATAGAAATTTGAGAGTTCACGGAACATATATTTGGAGTTTTTGGCTCTATTCGCCTAGTGGATAAGTCAACTGATGTTCATTTCGGTCAGCTTATTCATGTGAATCTAATTGGTTTCTAGGAAGGATTTTTTTGGTGGTGGTGGGGGTTATAATATCTGCATCCGTTTTTTAATGAAAGAATTTTTCTCTTGTTTTCTATGTTTTTCTATAAAAAAATAAAAAATGGGCTGATTTCTATAACATTTTTGTATGGCTCCTTTTTTGCATTGCAAAGGTGATCGAGTGGCTTCCTTGCCCCCAACGCACTCCTCAAGTGCAAGTGATGCCTTCTTTTTTTATCAGACAAAGCCATAACTTCTTCTGTGACAACCTACGAGATCACCATTGCCTGTGACATATATCAGCTTGGTGAATGGCAAGGACGGTCTTCTCCTAGGTACCTCTGGCTTGCATACATTTTATTCCACCAGTTCAGCTTTGACTCTCTCTTGCGACTTTCCTTGAGGAATGATTTGCTGATGAGGCTTGATACTCCTAGGTTCATTCACGTCATCATCACCATTTAGCTTCACCATCTTGACAGCAGGGCCATTCAGTACCACAACTAGGACAGGCTCTAATCAAGGGTTTGAAGAGGAAAATAACTCCACAAAACTCAAATAAAGACCAGGCACATATGCAATACAAAATCACATGGATGCACACAGATTATATTATATGAACCTTCTTTGCAATAGAGATGAGTGGGAGTTAGGGTCGATTTAGAGCCTGTTCGGCCGGGTTGTCCGGGCTGGTTGATCTTTGTGAGAGAAAATCTACCGGCGGGCTGATCTTTGTGAGAGAAAATATCTGACCGGGTGGGTGATAAGCCAAGCGAAACAGGGCCTTAGTTTTAGGAAATATAAACACATATGTCACATGCATGATGTCACTTTGAATTCAGATGCGGCTCGAACTCAATCAAATTTTATTTTTGACAAACCATTTTATTTTGAAAGTGTCTCTTGTCATGTTGTTGACTTAGTCAACTTCATGACAATTGGCTTTTTGCAAAAACAAAATTTTAAGTGATAATTTTAAAAACAAGGTGAGAAGTGGAAACTTTTGACTTAGGTTTGACGTAACAACTACATGGAACACACATTAGAGGAAAATTTTGCAAAGTTCCTAAAAACTTGGTATGTCACATAAAAGGTGTCCAACAATTTCAGATTATCCCTCCACCGGAAGAGTCTTTTTTCATATGATTTGGTAGCCTTCCATTTGGGTAGAGTTTTCCCCACCTAATGTTTACCCAAAGGATGTCCTGCTTACTTTAGAATTTATGAAGATTTTTCATCATTGAGGCTTCACTGTGAGATTTCAAATTAGTCACCCCACCACCTTCTTTTTGGCATGCACATCATTTCCCAAGCTGCATTAAGAAGCCTGTTGTTGCATTTAAGTGGATCATCTCGTCACTAAAGACGGTGATTTCTAATCTTGTCAAATCTACTTGATGGCTGCTGCTGGTAGAGTGAAAGTAGTCCGGTAGAAAGTTGGGAGAGAGGAAACCACACATTAAAAAAAAAATAACTGAGTGCTATGGATCAGATAGCCAATAACCAACATGTGCTTAGAATTTCCTATTGACAAGAGAGCCGATATGTGCTAAGAATTCCTATTGATTGAGAAAGAAAGTCACAGAAATTGTCGTGGATAAAATAAAGACGAAGCGCATATACTCCCTCTGTCCCAAAAAAGAATGACATTATGGGAAACGTGCGGTCAAACTTTTTCAACTTTGACTAAGTTTGTACAAAATATGTGAAACATTTAAATCTTCAAATAAATTTGTTAAAAAACTAGACTTAAAAAGATCTTTCTGATGATACTAATTACTTAACATAAATATTTATATATTTTAATATATATATAATTGTCGGTATTTTGAAAACGTTGACTTCTCGGGATGCGAGAATGAAACTTATTTTGGGACGAGAGAGTATTGGTTTGTAGAAAGTGACAGACGAAAGTCATATTTTCTAAAGCTTAACTAGGTTTGTAGAAAACCAAATTTTCTAAAGTTTAACTATAGGTTTGTAGAAAATATATATTAGCAACATTTGTATCTCTAAATAAAACTAATATAAAACAGATTTAATGATCTATTTATTGATACTAATTATATATCATAATATTTGTTGTGTATATATATTTTTTTATCAAAGTTGTGTAAATTTAACTTCTCAAGAAGTGAGAACTACAACTAAAAAGGAACGGATGGATAAAGTTAAGGAACGGAGGGAGTACCTAGAAGGCTAGAATAATATAGGGCTTATTAGATACACACCACTTTGGAATTTTTAGTGCTTTTGAAATACACCACTACAGTTCATTTAATTGGTCTGACACCATTGCAATTCTATTGATCTTTGAAATACGCCATTGTCTATGTTTTTATGGTCTTTGGCCCACTGTCAGATGTATACAGCAGGATACATTTTCGTATGGACAATTATACCCTCCTTCAATAGATCGAAAGGACAAGGCATCTCTGGATGCTTGACGCCCGACGCCGTCCTCCAATTTGCTGTTCCTCACTCCACTCTTCTTACGGCGTGTACGAGAACTTGCTCTTCTTTCCCGTCGTGCAGATGCTTAAGGACCGGTACCCCGGCGTGCTGGTCGATGTGGTGGCATTGGCCAGGGGCAAGCAGCTGTACGAGATGTGCAAGAACGTCAGGTACGCCAACGTTTACGACCCTGGCGACGACTGGCCGGAGCCTGCCAAGTGCACACACATGCTCGACACTAACGCCGTGAAGAATATGGTGAAGGGCCCGCTCCCAGCTTCGCATTGGCATAAAAGTAGCAGCAGCCAACATCATTCCATTGCTTTGTACACAGTTCCAAAGAATTTTATGTGAGCTATTACAAACTGCAAATAGTACAGCATGCATGATGTGTATTCCGATGTTATACCGATATATAAATAAATCACATCAAACGTTGCCCATGTGTTAATTTGGTGTTAAATATTATTGTATCTAATTTATTCATGTGTGCATGTATAGAGTAGACGGATAGTCTGGTGACGTTGCCCGTGTACAGAGAAGATGGGGGCATAATTGTCCATACGAAAATGTAGCCTGCTGTATACATTTGCCAATGGGCCAAAGACCATAAAAAACGTAGACAATGGCGTATTTTAAAGATCAATAGAATTGCAATGGTGTCAGGCCAATTAGATGAATTGTAGTGGTGTATTTCAAAAGCATGAAAATTCTAGTGGTGTGTATCTAATAAGCCCAATAATATATATGGAGCCATAGTGGAGTATGGAGTATTACCTGTGTCGTCGATAGACCCCGATGATGGTCTCCCTCTCCCAGGCCAGTCTCTGCTGACAAGTGACAACCACGCGGGAGGTATTTGATTGATGGAGTAGTAGTGGAGTATTACCTGCTGTCGATCGCTGGATTACTTTAGTTGACTGCATGGTGCCTGCTGGTCAAGCACAGCAAGTAGACTTCCGCCTCCGTACAAGTGTACATACAGATCAGTAGTTCAGTACTGGAGTACGTAGTATACATTTCAAAGCTTATATATAGAGAGGTAGATCAAAAGCTTATGTGCCACTCAAAACTACTGGAGTACTACGCAGTTCACATTCCATGCACAAATAGCCAAACACAAAAACAACGATGATTGATCAGCTACTCCATCTTCAAGGAGCTGCTGCTGCTATCTTCGTCTTGATCCTTTCCGTGACACTGTCCTCGTCCTTTGCTGAAGCAAGGGCTTTCTCGGCTCGTTGCTGCGTTGCAAGTGAGTGCGAGGCACTCATCTCATTCAAAAAAAGCTTCATAGACCCTAATGGGCTCCTCTCGTCGTCATGGCGAGGCGAAGACTGCTGCGGGTGGAAGGGAGTCCGGTGCGACAACCAAACCGGCCATGTCATCAAGCTTGACCTCAGTTGGTCGACAGGTCAGATCATGAACTCCACTAGTATTGCCGCCTTACCACATCTGAGGTACCTGGATCTCAGCTTCAACGACTTCAATTATAGCACAACCGAACCTTTGTCGTTTTTGGGTGCCCTCAACAATCTAAGGTATCTCAGCCTCTCCAATGTTGGTTTTCCTGGGAGTATACCTTTACCTTGGCAGCTTGGTAACCTTTCACGCTTGCAGCACCTTGATCTTAGCAGCGCTTATGTTCAATACATATCAGATCTTACATGGCTGCCACATCTATCTTCACTAAAGAGCCTTGTTATGAGCGCATGGAACCTCAGCTCCGCAGGTGATTGGGTGAGCAAGGTTAACATGCTGCATAATCTAAAACCTCGACCTGTCTTCCTGTTACCTGAACAACAAAACATCTACTCTTTCCCATTCTAACCTCACAAATCTTGAGATCCTTGATTTATCTGACATTCCATTCAACTCCCTCCTCCAACACAGTTGGTTTTGGGATGTCACCTCCATCAAGGAGCTTTATCTCTCTTCCTGTGGATGGTCTGGGCCCATCCCTGGTGCATTAGGAAACATGTCCTCCCTTGAGGTCTTGTATATAGATTGGAATTCCATATCAGGTATTGTTCCAATGACCTTGGAAAATTTATGCAGTTTGCAGTTACTCAATTTGGAACATAACAATATCAATGCAGACATGATAGGGAGATTACCGCAGTGTTCATAGAGCAAGCTGCGTGAGATACACTTGCAGCGTGCAAATTTGACTGGGAAGTTACCGGCATGGCTAGGAAATCTAACTAGTCTCAGCTACCTTGACCTGTCACGGAACATGGTGGTTGATTCTATACCATCTGAGATAGGAAACATTAGGAGTCTAAGTTACCTTGACCTCTCAGAAAACATGTTGGTTGGTTCTATACCATCTAGGATAGGAAACATGAGGAGTCTAGGTTACCTTGACCTTTCATTAAACATGTTGAGTGGTTCTATACCATCTGGGATAGGAAACATGAGGAGCCTGAGTGAGCTTGACCTCTCAGATAACATGTTGGGTGGTGACATACCTAGTGGGATTGGAGCATTTGGTAATTTAACTCACTTGTTGCTTGGAGGCAATAACTTCAGCGGTGTGCTTTCAAAAGAACATTTTGCTAGTCTCGTGAGCCTTGAGTCGCTGAACATTGAAAACACACACCTCAAATTGGATCTTGGTGAAGATTGGGTTCCTCCGTTTAGATTATCATACGGATATTTTGGGTCATGTGACATGGGGCCTCAGTTTCCTGCTTGGTTGAGATGGCAAACGGGCATACAAGGGCTTGATATCTCAAACACAAAGATAAATGATGTTTTGCCACACTGGTTTTGGGGTGCATTTTCTAATGCTTCCGTATTGAATTTGTCAGGAAATAAACTCAGTGGTACTTTACCACCAAAGTTGGAGCTGCCTTTCATACTAAGCATGTATCTCTTTGGAAATTCTTTATCCGGACAGCTACCAGCAAATCTTACAGCTCCCCGCCTAAACAGTTTGGATCTCTACAACAATCATTTCACAGGCACCATCCCACTATACGTTTGTAATGACAATTTCTACGAAATAAACCTATCGAACAATCAACTTACAGGGGGTTTTCCACACTGCCATTATAACAAGTCTTCACCATCCTTATTACTTATGCTAGACTTGAGAAATAACAATCTATCTGGTGCATTTCCTCAGTTCCTTCAATATGCTGCAAGTTTAAGCTTTCTTGACCTTTCACATAATAGGTTCGCTGGAAGTGTGCCAATATAGATAGCAGAGAAAATGCCTAAATTAGAGGTGCTGATCCTAAGGTCGAATATGTTTCATGGTCACCTTCCTAGGAAGTTATCAAGGATTGTTGGACTTCATTACCTAGATGTAGCACAAAACAACTTATCAGGAATTATACCTTCGTCCCTAGCAAGGTTGAGAGCCATGACAGATCTACGTGAAATAGAAGACAATGACAATTTGATGTATCCTGTGTATAGTTACAGTAGTGACAGAACATCAACATTCATAAAAGATCAAGAGCTTAACTATACCCATGAATTCACAAAACATACTGTGTTGATAGATTTATCAAGTAATGGTTTCATTGGAAAGATTCCGAAGGAATTAACTTTGCTCAAGGGACTTCGGAGTTTGAATCTATCTCACAACCAGTTAAGTGGACTGATTCGGATGATATTGGTTCTTTAAGAAAACTAGAATCCCTCAACCTATCTTACAATTATTTCAGTGGCAACATACCGTCAAGTTTATCAGATCTAACATTCTTGAGCTGCCTCAACTTGTCATACAACAATTTATCAGGAACAATCCCCTCGGGAAAACAGCTCCAAACAATCAACAATCAGTATATGTACATTGGCAATCCTGGACTTTGTGGTCCTCCTCTTCTGAAGAATTGCTCGATGAATAATGTAACGAATCCAACTGTTAGTCAATGGCATGAAGGTGGCAGATCATATTTTTACATCAGCATGAGCATGGGATATATAATGGGTCTTTGGATTGTATTTTGCACCATGTTGTTCATGAAAACATGGAGGATTGCTTACTTTGAGCTTTTGGACCAGTTATATGACAAGCTTTATGTTCAACTGGCTATCAACAAGGCTGCCATTCTAAGGAAATTTGGAAGCAAAGATATTTGAAGGTTTTCTTTCATTGCTTAGTCCTTGAACCCTTTATTAGACAATTTAATGTACTAGATAATATTGTATGACAAATATGTAAAGGAACCAATCTTCATTTGGCCAGAAATAGCAGTTTAAACCTATACGGTAGGTTAGCAATGATTGTATCTTTCCTGTATAGGCTGATCATGGCCAGATCACGATTGGTCTCCTGCTCCCTATGTATGCCACCGGTCAGGGGCTGTTCCTTACCACAACATCAACACGCAACCCGTCGCCACCGTGTGACTTCCTCGCCTGGCGTCTTTGTGAATTCTGTTACCCTTTTTACATATATGAGGCTTTTTTACTGTATTGTGTAACAACTAGCTGGTACCTCACGCATTGCTGCAAAAGAAATCAAGAGTAATGATTGGCACATACTGTAAAGTGGAAATATTTTCACAAATATGTAGAACAACTAGCTGGCACCTAAGGTAAAACGCTTTACCGTTTCACATGATAGTGAAAGCATCCTCTTTCATCTTCATTCACATAAAACCCCAGACCATCAATGGTGTCCTCCTCATCGAACATATGTCTGCGCTGCTCGAGTCCGTCGGTGGCTGAAAACTAACGTGTGATAACTTATTGTCATGGTGCCCTCGAGGGTTATGCCGGCGATCCGGGAAGCACACAAAACCCAGGCGCCTCATAGAATTATCAAGATTGGGTGACAAGTTTTTCGAACAAGGGATATTCCCATTTTCACTGCATCGACATGGAAATACAACAGATTTTTCAGGATAGTTTAGAAGATAAAGAGACAAACAGAAGTCTAGAGCCAAATAAGAAAGGGAGTTTTGAACTCCAACGACATCACATAACCCAGTGGGGATAGCTAAAGCTAAACGAAAACAACACTTCAGACTTAAGGCAGGCAGCTTCTAAAGTCACATCAGCGCTCGGTTCTTGCTCTGTTTTGACATCTTTGGTAGAACCCTCCAGCATATTGGACTGAACAGCGACTTGATGTTTCTTGGACAGCAGCTGCAACGCAATCTTGAATAGGTGACAAGTAACACACATCATCAACAATCCGGACTATGCCACATGGATCACCCGAGACAAGCGGGTCATAACCTACCTGCTCAACTCGTTTTGCAAGGAGATCCTCCGAAAGGATCAAACGGCACAACAGGGGGTGAGAATAACCAGGCTCTAAAAATTTTAAAGAGCAAACCTTAATCTGTGTGTGATTATACTCACCCCTTGAAAATGGTTTGGTCCTAACACCGCAAAAAGATCACACCAGGGGCTTGTCCTTGGGGCCAACAAACTAAGTCAAGTCCGGGCACACTAACAAAATATTCCTTAGCCAAAGGCCTATGACTAAGCACTCTAGCATGGAGATTAAATCCTACTTGTCACAAAAGATTCTTGCAACCAAACAAAGATCAAAGCACAAAGCAAGTACAAGAATTGAAATGCAGTATTTGAAAAGATGGACAACTGAACTTTCCACATGGTGCGAGTAGTTATCACTACCCTCTAATCTACTTTGGAGCAACAAACAGCCACCAAGACTCGATTACGCTCTCTTGATCCACCAAGACTCAAGACTCGATCAAAACACCATGCCCGAATCCGGAATCAACAATGAAAGCAACAAGATCCCATGTCCTCAAGCTTATCGGTGCTCCAAGATGTTCTCTACTACCAAGCAAGTATTAATATGAGAATGGCTCTACCAGTTTAGATTGAATGATATTATAAGAAATCACAAGATAAATAATAACCTCTACGTGTCCGTAACAAGAGTAACTTAAGGCTGCCTAAAAACAAAAGAGTAACTTAAGGCTATATATTACACCAGAACTAGAAGCTACAGCCCTCTCACTTGAAAAGGACCATCTATTACCACCGGATACCAGCACATCAACGGTGTCTACTTGGCAAAAGAGAGCCTCTTTGTAATCTCTCTTCCTATTATTCCTTAGCCTCATCATCACTACTTCTTCTTTCTTTTGGAAACCCCGATTTGGTCTGCGAAGCTCCAGCGAAAGACGCCTCTTGAGCGGCCTCAACCTGCCGGGCTTTAGCACTTCTCAAGGACCTCCTAGGTACCTCCGTTGATTGACCTGCATTGTTATTTTCTTCCACCAGTTCAGCTTTGACTCTCTTGCGCTTCTTCCTTGAGGAACGATTGGGCGATGAGGCTTGATCTTGATCCTCCCCAGTTCATTCACATCATCATCGCCATCGGCTTCACCATCCGCACAGGGGCCATTCCGTTACCAGCTAGGACAAGCTCTTGAAGCCTACATATGCAAAAAAAATAGCAAACCATGACTTTACCATCAACATGAGTTAGCGGTCACGAACTATAATTTAGGCAAGTACCTTTCTCTGTGAAAATTTCTTCTTCAAGCGGTACTCATGAATCCTAACGTTGCATCCCTCATTAGGACAACTTGATGCCTGTTGTGGAACATAAATAACACTAGCAGGTTATATGGACAACATTAAAAGCAAGACAAGGCAGCTGAAAATCATAGGATCGTCACATATCGGTACCTTTATACAAGATTCGTTGCATAACAACACAGGATGGGATATCATTACCACGGAACCAGCTTCGAGATCAAGAAATGATCTGGTGCCCGGACCAATCTTGCCCGTGGAGGTGTACGACAACCAACGATCTTGTATCAGTTCATCAAGAGTTTTCTCTTTCTGGCTCAGTGAGAAGTTCTTTATGGAACTAGGAATGCGAGATTGGCTGTCCCGTGAACCGTCTACAATTACAACCAGGAACAACCAAATAATAACTCATGATGCCACATTGCAATCGACATTAAACTGTCAATCAGTAGATATAACACTGCTGCTATGCCATGCCACAAAAATACCAAAAGGCGATACCGTTGATGACATGATAACTGCAAAATATATGAAACTATAATATGATCACTTAAATGCTTGTAAGCCTTAGTATTATGAGCTACACAAACCAACAAATATGTTCCTAACTGCAAAATATATGAAACTATAATATGATCACTTAAATGCTTGTAAGCCTAAGTATTATGAGCTACACAAACCAACCAATCATGTTCCTAGAATTACCGTATAGCTAACCTGGTTATCAAGCCGGACATTGAGAGCGTCGATATTGGTTATGCTCCCATCATTTCCAGCTTCCTGAACTATTGCTTCTAACTGCCACAGTAATCATTAGTTACATCAATACATGTGAAAGATCAACACAGCATAAGTAGTGTCAGACTGAGGTATGCAAGGCCAGGTATCGCATACCAGTCCCTTGTAGAATGCAATCTGGGGCACAGAATACTTCGTTCCGAGCTTAGATTCTTCATCAACAATGTTATTAACCACTCCGTAATAAACCGTTCCATCATATTGGTTTATGCATGCCCGCAACTTCGAGCTGCAAAAAGGCAAGCTCCTTGTTGATCTTGAGAAGTGTATCATTGAACAGTTGCTGATGAGTGGCTGAAAGTCATGAAATAAGTGATTGGGGAGTAGACATTTGGCCAAATGAATCAAGAGAAGGTTGCAACCCATAGGCTATCGACTCTTCTATAAAGCCGGTGGTAAATATATGACTGAGCCAAGTAGGCGATGGGGCGTCAGTTGGGCTTAATGATTCAAAATCCATGTGGAATCAAGACCATTGTTTCAAACAATCGTATAATGCTATTCTGAATTCACTGTTTTTTAGCAATACTTTGAAGTTTGAAGTGATTCTGACTGGCTCAGGTGATCAGGAAACAAAAGATAAAAAATTCATAGATCTACCTTGGGTGAGAAAGTAAGTGTAGCTACTGTTGAATCAGACACAAATTTCCACTAAATTGTTTGTTCAAGATAAAGCATTCACATGTAAACAAATTTATTTGTGAGGAGCACAAGCAGGTCATGAAGAAGCCAACTTAATAAGAATGATGCTATCAATATTCAGAAAGGCATTTTGGTTTTTGTGGCAAAGAAATAGAAAAGGGAATACAAGCAGCATCAGGTATTGTATACAGCAGCATTGCATGACAAAATCAGATGGAGACCAAACTAGCACTCTTTTTCCCTGACAAACAGAAGATCTGTAGTCGACAAATAGAGATACAAAATGGATTAAAGAAAAGTATAGAGATGTAAAGAACATTTCGAACAAATGTACTATGAGCACCGCACCGCCCCAGTAATAAGTTCAAGAAAAGAGAATCATTGCATGGAACAGATGCGAAGAAACAGATGGAGAAAGACTAGAGCTAAAAAGGGAAGAGAGCTGCAAGCATCATGGCATAGGTAGGTACCGCTGTACCGGAGTCCCTGTTGGAGACAGCAGCGAACAGCGCGTGGAATTCAGGCTGGGAAGAGGGCCGCGGCAGAGCAGCGCCTGCAGCAGGGTGTGCTGCCGCTGCCGCCAGGGGAGAGGCGCCATAGCTGAAGGTAGTGAGCTGGATAGCCGTAGGTAGCAGATGAATGTGAGGCCGTGAACTGAGCAAGAAGCTGAAGAGATGTAGTGGCGTCTTGGCTTACACTGGAAGGAGCCTAACAGGGGAATGGCGGGAAAGGATGTGGAGGGTGCTAGCTTGCAGTGTAAGCTCCAGCCTCCAGGTGCTGCTGCTGCGTGCACCTGTAGCTCTGATCAGAGCGCATCAATAAAGGCGTCATCCATGCCATGTCTAGAGCTCTGTTGCCCCCACATTGCCATCCACACATTGCACGCCTACGGCCATCCACACTACTCCTACTTGCACGCATCACCCCAACGGCATGGGGAGTAGAGAAACAGGTACGGCAGAGGCAGAGACGCATTTCGTCGAACGTTTCTTGGGCTATGTATGGCGCGCGCGAACAAAGAAAGAAGAGACCGAGAGACGACGAGAGGAGAGAGAGCGAAGGAGCAGACGGCGGGCGTACCGGGATCCTTGCCGGAGACGCCGGCGAAGACGGCGTGGAAGTCGCGCTCGGAGAGGGGCCCGCGGTGGAGCAGCGCCTGAATCAGGGTGTGGTGCCGCCATGTCAGCGGCGCCATATGCTCCCGCTGGCCTGGTGGTGGTGGCGGGGAAGTGCCGGATCGGGAACCCCAAACCTACTCGGCGAATTCCTCCGCCGCCGCCCGCGGGAAGGATTTCTCTTCTCCTTGTGTGGGAGGGGGAATTTTCTTGGACGAGGATTCGAAGCGCACGGGGGCGGCGGCAAGCAAGTGAAGCAACCCTACGGCAAGGGCCCCGGGGAAGGAAGGAAATGGTGGGCCGTGCATTATCGAGTGGGCCGGGCCGCCATCCCGCCGAATTGACTGGGATCTTCACTTAAAGGAAAAAAGTCTACATTCCCTCCCCCAACTATCACGTAAGTTCACTTTTCCTCCCTCAACTCCAAAACCGGACAAATCACCTCCCTCAACTTTTCAAACCATGCATTTTACCTCCCTCGGGCGGTTTTGAAGTCGGGTTTGCTACAGTAACCACGGGTTTGCTACAGTGTCCGTGGTTTTGCTCTGATCAGTCCAGTGCCTTTGTCTTTTTCTTTTTAAAAAATTCGGTTGAATCTTTGAAAAATCATAGTAAATCATAAAATAAAAAATCAATTTTTATTAGACTCCACATGAGTAGATCTACACAGTGAATATGTAATATGGTATACTTTAGTTCAACAAAATAATTATAGAAGTTGCATTACGAATTATTTCAATTACTAAAGCATATCATATTATATATTCACTATGTAGATCTACTCATGTGGAGTCTAACAAAATTAGATTTTCTATTTTATTATTTTTCTGTGATTTACTATAATTTTTAAATATTCAGCCAAATAAATAAAAAAAAAAAAGACAAAACCTTCGTAGCAAAAAAAACTTTATACTAAAGCATATTATATTATATATTTACTATGTAGATCTACTCATGTGGAGTCCAACAAAGCTGGATTTTTTATTTTATGATTTTTCTATGATTTACTATGATTTTTCAAAGATTCAACCGAATTTTTTTTTAAAAAAAGAAAAGACAAAGGCACCTGGACCGTAGCAAAACCACGCACACTGTAGCAAACCCGTGGTTACTGTAGCAAACCCGACTTCAAAACCGCCCCGAGGGAGGTAAAATGCATGGTTTGAAAAGTTGAGGGAGGTGATTTGTCCGGTTTTGGAGTTGAGGGAGGAAAAGTGAACTTTTGTGATAGTTGGGGAGGAAATGTGGACTTTTTCCTCACTTAAATTGGATCCACTCGTCATCCGGCGCTGGCTTCCAGTTTTTTTCTTTTTGCAAAAGTTTTTGAGTTTGAAAACCGGGAGGGATTGGTTTCGGTTTGACCCAATACATACAAGACGCATTAATTCAAGGGAAAGTTTTAAAAAGCTTTGAATTCTGTAATTACAAATATGATGAAATATCGTACAAAAAATCTTGGACGTTGATTGCACCTAGAGATTTAGGGTTTCCAGTTTCCAACATGGGTTTTTAGGCATTGTTTTGCAGGTGTGTTAAAAAAACGTATAAAAGTTGAAAACAAATGATAATTTATTATCACCGAGCATCTCCAACGGTTTGCTAAATGAACTTGCTATCCTTGAAAATTTAGCAAAATATGAAATTGTACTCTCCAACAGTTTGCTAAATCAACTTGCCATCTTTCCCAACTTGCTATACGTCCCGTCCCGTCTCACAAGATCTTTACGCTAGCAGCGTATCTGGAGATTGCCATCGTAATACTAGCGCTTCTGACGACGGCAAATTGAAGATGGTCGGGATCCAATGTCGCCGGAATATCCGGCTACCCAAGGGCTAGGCACAGCGCCGCCGTCCCCTGGCAAGGAGCGGCCACGGCCAAGCCTCGCGACCTACGCTGGCCGCCCGGCGGGATTGGGCATCGTCTGGTATGTCGATCTCAAGAGGAATAAGGGCGAAAAATTTAATTTTGTTTCTCTTCCGGGGTTCCCCGATGTAAGTTTGCTAGATACGTTAATTTTTATATGTGGGCTCGGTTGATTAGTGAAAAATATAGGGTCCTTAGGTTTAAATTAATTTCCTTTTTTTCTTTTACGAGAAAATAAAAGTTGCCGAGAAAAAAAAAAAGACTTGTGGGACCGACTTTTAGTTTTGGCAAGTGGATTATAGCAAACTATTGGAGATGACTTGTTTTTTCACTTGTCAAATAATTTAGCAACTTGTCAAATCACAAGATTTACCAAGTAAAAATTGGCAAACTGTTGGAGATGCTCACGCATTACATACCAAGAAATTGTTTAAGTTCATATGATCGGACAAACAACTGACACCTTAGGTATTGACTAGTTAAAAAACAAAAGCGGGATGCTTAATTATAGGGTAGCTCTTATATTTCGTACATTTATAGAAACGTGCGGCAATATTTATCTGCATCGTCCAACATACATTCAACCAAAGGAAAGCTACCTCTAGGTTCACACACTTTTTGAGGTGTGGGAGGCGATTCTGTCGCCAGACACTAGTAGAACTCCAAATTTTAGTGTTGACATGGATGGTGCCTTTCCTTTAATTTAACTAGTATAGTGTCCGTGTGTTGCCGGGGTTTATTTTAAGGGATGCACTTAAAAACAACCAGCCAACGAGATTCTTTTCCATAGTTTTTGTCTCACAATTATATATGATCATAAATATAATCGAAAAATACATTCATGCATAACAAGATATAATAAAGTAATGTCTCGGATGCTACAAATAAGTTCACACAATTATATACAATAAGCGTGAACCATCCATCTCTTGATCTCTACCCAGAAAAGATACTTCCATAATTAATCGTTATACTAAAAAATTGCAGTAAGAAAAAAGTGCTCCTTGTGACAACAAACAATCTGGTAGTCAGGTTGTTGAGCTCATCATTAAGTTCAAGATATATCAAGCAATATGGTCGCATCATTAAATGGCCAATAATAACAAGACTTGATACAAAATAAATTGTGTAGTACTGTGCTCAATTTTTTTTTTTCTCACAGTTCAGCTCCTTCACCGGCTGCCAAAATACAAAGCGATTGCCACCAAACATCCTATAGCTCCTTGTCTTTCGTGATTTTCCTGTGAACCAGCAACACAATCACTTGATCACCCTTTGTCTTAACTTTGCCACTAATTTCCTCTAAAGGTGCAACAAACATTCCATCTTTTAGCACTCTGTTCTAAACTTTAGCGTTCATATGAAGGTGGTTTCCCTATATGCCCACTAATTTTGAATCAAAATCAGTTTATGATCCAAATCTAACAAGGGAAGCTTCCTTAGATGCTCTACTCACTTGCAACTTCAAGAGGAAAGAGCGGGGCGGGGGCGGGCAACCAGTGCCCGACGAGGAAGGAGTCGTGATGCAACAGAGCATAGAGCGGAGGGGTGACATCGGAGAGCCGGGTGCGAGGGGAGGGCTGGAAGGGATCATGAGTGGTCTGTCGGTCCCCGGCAACAACGTCACGGCGGGTCGGTGGTGGTCGGGCATGATGCGAGTCACCGCGAGGAGTGATGCGACACCGGCAAAGAAGCGCCGAGAGCTTAGTTGCCTGCTCCTTCCCTGGACATCTTGTGGTGGGCTCATGGGCTCCTTGATGGGCCAAAAATTGAAGACCTGGTTCCTTGTTACATAAGTTTGTACTAAAAAAAAGGTCCCGACTCAATATAGTGCATGACAATGTAATGGTCATGAATTTTTCCACATTATGGCTTAAGTTTGTACCACATTATGGCTTAAGTTTGTACATAGAACAAGACCAACAACACCGTCATCCAAATATTTACAAATTACAATCGCATTCAACACGAACAACATAAACATCTTTAATAGAGTGCATGGGGAGCACATCATACCCCATACACGGTGGCCATATACAAGCACGTAGCACATAGGAATGATGACATCTTAATCTATATTTTGTACAATTGCGATTGGGTGCCAACTTTACCTTATTATGACTCATGAGAATATCGTCCACCATCCAAAGAATATCGTGGATTTTCTTCATGAACAGCATTTTCTTTCTTAAGATCAACCACTATCCTTGTCTTCGGAGAACGTTTCTTGCCATTACCCAGTCAATATCATGATAACACACTGTGAAGCGGGAGTGAATTTCCAATTCTTTGAGCTCGGGAACCATGCGCAGCTCAACCCGACCCTCTCTAGCACTTCCACATCAATCATCTTGATCTTTTTGAGGCGCGAAATTTGGATGAAGCAAATATAAGTTGCTTGTCCTTGTATGAGCCGGGTACAACGCAAGGGTTGCAAGAAATGGCGGGTCGAGAGCTTGTTAATGAATTCCTGTGTCACATATGTTTTCTCCAGAGAAAGCATGATGAGATTTGGGAGACATAAGGACTCACTACCATCTATATTAGATGAATGTAGCAGATCCCCACTTAGGAACATAAACTTGACACGCCTGAGGGAAGCAAAGTGAAGACATTTGAAGGAATAATTTTACCTTCTAAGATCGGTGTCCTAAGGCTCTCAAGTTTCTCCAGCACCAGAAAAGAGCTTTCACATTGACATGTGAGATATGCCAAATAGACAAGAACTCAAGATGGATCATCTCTCCTAGTGTCGCCTCCTCCAAAACTTCTTCAAGATCTATGGAGTCAAGTGTATGTAATCGCTTCAAGCCGCCAATTTTCTTAGGCAATCGAGGACAAAACCAAGGACATGTCTTAGGGTTTTAATCCTCCAAAAGGACCTCGAGCACTCGGACATTAGTTTCCCTAACATCCAATGTTTGGAGGCTAGTGAGTCTTCCAATGGACCTTGGGATATGTTTCATTGAACATGATGTGATTCCAAGGTACTTTGCAAGTGCACAACATTGCCAATTGCACTTGTTAAAGTCTCACCAATCTCAATACCTTGCATTGATGACACGGAGAAACTCGGATCCATGAAATAGTTCCTTGATGTGAGATCTGATGTCTTTCTTCATCTTAGAGATCGCCCTTCTTTGAGATAAGTGAAACATATATGCCCGACTTCCTTTGGACCTGTGCCTGTGCCCCTGATCACCTTTATTAGGCTCTTGCTCATACTGAGAGAAGATGGATCGTAGCTTTGGCAATGGATGGGCCAGGACAAAGATATTTGTCGATTGTAATTCTGCAGAGAGGGCGGCGAGCACTAGTTGATGTAGGGATATCATCATGGCTATGGACCTCCACAAAGCTTGCTTCATGTGCTTCTATCTGCAAAAAGTCATGGACTTTGTTTTGGATTGTGACCGACATACTTTGCGAAACTGGAATCATCATCCATCTTTGCTCGGTTGACAAGATTCCGATCAATCAACTCGATAGGTAGATGTAGCCAATCTTCTCCATTGTCTTCCCACCCTTTGAACTTAGAAATCCCTCTCGCAACCCACATAAATACCAAGCTGCGTGCCTCAATTGTAGTGTTGGTTGGCAATGCGGCAAAGTAGAAAAACAACATTTTAGCTCGTGTGGAAGATCATCAAAGCAAACCGACAAAGATGCTTTCAAGATTGGCTGATGGCTTGGACTTAAGGTACCGAAAAACCTTCACCCACTCACTTGGGAACTTCTTGGATTGCACAAGACCTGATAAAAGAACAAGCGCCAAAGGCAACCCATGGGTGATTTTGAAAATACTCTTTTGGTAGTTGTTAAAGTTTTTATCATGCAGTTCCTTAGGTAGCCTCTCACGAAACAATGACATGGCAGCATCTTACGTAAGTTTTTTTAACTGAATGGTGACATGATGGTAGCTGCTAGGTGGCTCTTCTGGTTTTACCTTGTGTGATATGCACTACTCTACTACCCCTAGTGCCAACTGGGATGCTAGTCAAAAAGTGCTTCCATTCAGTACTACTGACTTCACCATCTATCACAAGCAAGTACTTCTTATTTTTCAATTTATTGTGCAGCATTTCCTGAGCCTTTTCTTTAGGGCAATTTGTGTCATCTTCTCGTTCTTTGCTGAGTAATTTGTTGAAGGATATTGGGAGCAGTTAAATAAGGTGCAATACATTCCATGGCTTGCACTTCAAACACTTTCTTCTTTTCCATTTTTTTGTATATGTCTCTCACAAGAGTTGTCTTGCCAATACCACTTTCTCCAGACACAGTGATCATGACTGGATAGTGTTCTTTACCCTCTTGATGTTCAGTTAGGGCATCCTCTAATTGGTTGTGCTCCTCCACATATATCACCGCCTCTCGAATCATGCACATCATCCCTGAGATTTTCAACCATTGTATAGTGGTTAGTATCAGTATAAGTTTACTCTGAATAGTAAGTTGACAACCAAACATATAGTGTCAAATATAATCTATCCATTGCCCATCGATATTTTTTTTTTAAAAAATGAAAATCATTTTTCCACTTCTCAGTCAATATTGCCTCGATCAGCCAAAGTTACTCTGTAAACAAGATACCACTTATAGCACTACATGCACTGTACAGAGGCATGCATCTTAAGACTGCCACCACACTACATCTATAAATCGATGTACAGAGGTGGCATGGGTCCATAGACCCATTGAATGGAAGTTAAGCGCCACCTAGCAATATATAAATGGAGGACTCTCAAAAATCCCTTTTTATAGTGATGGGCTGCCTTTATGAAACTACATTTCAAGATGAATTTACTTACATCACTTTCATGTTTTCAAACTCACCCCAATTAAAAGAATTTATTTGTAGTCAAAATTTAAAAAATTTGACTCAACCTGAAAACGACATTCCTTTAGGAAAACCGGAGGGAGTACCATATAGGAATGACACAAGTGAAATCGGCTATAGAATATAGTTAAGTACAAAAGGTAATTCCGAATGACACAAGTGAAATCGGCTATAGAATATAGTTAAGTACAAAAGGTAATTCTGTATACTTACAACTTTCTGTGAGTGTAATTTATAGATGTTGAGGTAGAAGGTTTCCATGTCACATCTGTCTTCTTATTGGAATCCTCTATCTTGTATTTCTCTTTGTTTTCAATGATGCCATCAAGCCTCATGTTGATGGCTCTAATTTTTCTAGATAGGCCGCGTCTCATCTGTACTTGAATTGTGAATGTTTCAAGGCACATCATAGTAGGACGAAGCCACCTTGGGTACCTGAAGAATGCAACCATCCGGCCATCAGTTTTGTGGGTTGTCTAGTGTAATTGTTAGATATGCATGCATAGCCCTTTATATGTTGTACCTACCTGGACATGTCCACATGGAGATGATAGTGATCGAGGGCGTCCTCGGCGTCGAAGACGGCATCTCGCGTCTGCAGCGTCCCGACCACGGTGACTTCGTCGGTGGCGGCACGGCGCTGGTGTCGGCCTCGCGGAGGAAGGCCTGCAGCCACATGAGCTTGTCTCGGGCCGGTGGATGTCGGCGTTCACCCCCCCACCGGTGCCGGGCCTCGCCGACGGCCACCTCCTGCAGCCTCCCAACCGGAGGCCCTATGATGCGCCTCCGCCATCGATCCTTAGCTACCTAGCTCCTCGATCTTTCTCTGTCTGTGTACTAGGAGGACTCTCCGCGCGTTCTTTGCTGGGGACTCTCTCTGTAGCGTTCTTTCGCGGGGGAAGAAATTAGCGCGTTCTTTGCGGGTAGGAAGGGAGTATTACAATTATTTTTAAGTAGAATTACTTTGTTTTGATTACGAGTTAGTGACAAATAATGGGTGATTATATACTCAATGACATAGTAGAATTATTTTTGAGTAGAATTATATACTCAATGACATATAGTTTATTTAATCCTATGTTTAAACTCCAAGATGAACGGAATATCTAATAGAAATATTTAGACATGTTGGACGGGTGATAATTTATGGTAATGTAATACAACATACTCCCTCCGTTTCAAATTGTAGTTCACTTTGGTTTTTCTAGATACATTGATTTTGTTATGCACTTAGTTATACACCATGTCTACATACATAGCAAAAAGAAATGAATCTAGAAAAGTCAAAGTGAACTACAATTTCGAACGGAGAAAGTATATAATAATTTATTTGATGGAATATTTGGTAGATGATTTAGTCCCTTTAATTTCATCCTTGAGGCGTCATAACTTGGAAAGTTACCTGTGTAAAATAAATGTTAGATATTATAGGATTATTATGAGTAAACTATAGCATTAGGAAATACATGCAAATATAAAATCATGAATATGCTAATATCTAGAATTTATTCAAGCAGTTTGAAGCAATATTATTTTTGAGGACAAAAAATTGTTTAGTTCTATGGAAGATGTTGGGCCGCCCCGCCGCCGCTTGCTGCGGGCTGCTGCAGCCCTGCTGACCCAAGGCCTGCCGCCTGCACCGGGCCCGAGCCGGCCAATGCTGCTTGCTGCCGCAGCTGCCGCGACCGCGAGGGCACGCTGTTTGGCCCGCCGGCCGCCTAGCAAGCTAGCAAGGTGAAACCGTACGCGACATGGCCCGGTCAAGCACCGTCAAAGGAGACGCGACGCTGGGCTGGGACGCCGTCGATCCAGCGGCGGCGAGGACGCGGGCGAAGCGCCACCTCGCCATGGCCATGGCCGTGGCGTTGCGGGAACGACGCGCAGCACTGCACCGGGGCGGGCGGGAGGCGGGGGCAACATGATCACCACCATAGCAGCGGCGTCGCGCTCACATGGGCGCAGATGCGGGACTCCGTGTCGCGCGGAGCGGCAGCGGAAGGGGCGCAGCGAAGAAGGCCGGCCGGGCGGGCGTCCGGATGGCTGCCACCATACGAAGGGCATTTAAAGGCATCTTTGGAGGCTTAATGGGTGCGGGAAGGGGACAGGCGTAGGAGCTCATCGGGATCGACTCTTGCGATTCGGTTTGGAGAGATGAATGTGGGCGGCCACGCCATGGGGGAGTATCTTGGACGGACGGGCGACAATTGATGACGGGCCGGGACGAAGGGGAGTTTCGGTGACGTGCCTTAACCACAGTGCCAACGGGAATACAATAGATTTTTTTTTTTAGATTTTTTTAGTGTGTTCTATGAGAATTAGTGATAGTTGATGAGAGATATACAGTCAATTCTAAAACTCTCCTGAATTAAAAGAACATATTTTAGTGGGTGATTCTTTTAGATGGAAGACATCACAAAGGCTTGCATGAAAAGAAATAGTTTGCATTTAAATAATTATTTATCCATAATGGATTGCTATCGCACGGGCCAGAGCATTCACGTTCTGTAGTTTTGGATGGATATGCCATCTCAATACCGCTTTTCCATTTTTCATATGAAAGCGCTGGGCCTGCAGGACACCCACACCAAACTTTTACACAAACAAATTAGAGAGGAGAGGAGGTGCCACATCTCAACAAAAAATTATGTTGAAAACATGAACACAAAGAGCCTGATAATCTCTTGGAAGATATCGTGGCTGCAGTTCAAGTTGGGGAACCGACGTTGAGACTGCAGTGGCATCCGTGTCAGATGCGATGTTAATCTGATACTACTACTAACCATCAAGTATCATAAAGATAAAATACAATAGGAGCAAGCAAGTAGTACTACTACTATTAGCAAGCACGTACAGGAGTAGTACAGGATTGAACGGCAGGTCGGAGCGGACGCCGTGCGCCCGTGCTTGGATCCTCCCCATGCATCGGATGGTCCTCCTCGATGGTGTCGCGTGGACAGGCCGCGCTCCCGGCTCCCGGGCACGGATGGAAGAAGAGGCCTGGCCGGAGAAGGCAAACGCCGTGCGCCGCCGGAAATCCTTGGCAGCGTCGCGAGGGAGGAGAAAGAACGCACCGGCTCCCGTGGTCCGGTGCACGAGGATCTCGATACGCTGCTCGCCAAGATGCTCCGGGTCGCTCAGCTCGATGATGGATGCAGTCTGCTCCGCGCCCCACACGCTACCGCCTGGACGCGCAGCTCCGCGCCGCCGCCTGCTACCGGCCTGGACGCGCAGCTCCTTGCCTCGCTCGCCTAGATGCGCCGCTCCGCGCCACGCCCGCTGCCGGCCTGGATGCGCAGATCCGCGCCCGCCGCCGTTAACGGTCACGAAGGTCGATCCGCGGCCGTCTCTGGGGGCGACCGGCGGTAGCAGGCATGAGGCTTGATCCGCGCGTGCTTAGTCCGCCGGCGGCGGGGCGCCCTTCCGTGCGGTGGGGGTGGGTAGGCGCGTGACTCCGCAAGTGCGCAAGAAGTGCCCGAGCAGGCGGCGGCGGGAGCGACGGCGAGGTTGCGGATGGCCAGAAGAACAGCCGATGAGGATGGGGATGGGGAGAGCAGGAGCTTACGTGGAATGATGAGAGGTGCTCGGTGCCTCTGTTCGCTAGGATGCTTCAGATTTTATGGGGATGGGAAGAGCAGGAGCCCGTGTGGAGCATCAATTACACATCATGAATGGAAACGAAACGAAGAGGTCTCCTGAGTACCGACGAGAAGATAGGACGGTTGACAGACGCTTCAGTTCTTTTGTGCGCTCCTGCATGCAGGCTTGGTGGATGATGGGGCCCTTGTGATGACGTGGCTTAACCACAAGCCAGAGAATTCGTAAGTGGGGGTTTCCCATATAGAAGGTTTAGATGTCGATCTGCTGGCTTTCAGAAACGACAGCCCCACGCACCTACAAATTTGTGTTTGTGTGTATATATGCACTACAGACACACGTGCTACGGTGGCGTGCATACGTGGAAACTAATTGCTTGATGATCGCGTTTTGAGTTGCTGCTCAGATAGGGATTGATTTGATTCTTCTGGTGTCATCTACATGCGTGCATTGCTATAATCGGAGGCGAAAGAGCGGCAAAGCTAGCTGATGATACCTTTCTTTGCTTGTTTTTGATGAGATGCGCTCAATCGTGCTTTTCCGTCCGACATATGTGCGTGCACAGCCGGGCTCCTACACGCAGCGTAACCAATAATAAGGATGCATCTAGGTAGTAAGAATCACCTTTTGGAATCGCTTGATGTCAATGCTAATACTGTATGCAGGTATATGTCAAGTTCTATATGGTCATGTGTTGCTACGAACCAAGTAAATAAAGAATGCCACGATACATATACACACTATCTCCATTAGCCACATTGAGATACATGGTGATGTATTTGGGCCCGTTTGGCAGGGCTTCACATCACTGGTGAGGTTTTTTTTTTTTCTTCAGCTCGCTCTCTCGATGGAGTTGAGATGTGTTTCTTTAACCCATTTCGTAAAGCAGCTCCTTTAGTTAGACCAAAGGTACAAAATAACTACAATACCCAAGTTTTTTTTTCTTTCTTCTTCTTGTTCTTCCTCGATTTCACAGGCTTGTCCACCACAGTGACTGCAAAGCCACCACACGTCCACATCTTTCCCCTTCTTCGTCGCCAATTCTGCTTACTCGCAATTGCTGACTTTGCCTCCTTCCTCAACGTGGTGCCCCGGTGGCTGCGCACCCGCCGATGGTGGCGAGCCCCGATGACGGCCGCCCGGCGGTGGTGTTCCCCGGCGGCAGTTGCACACCTATGTGGATACGTGGTAAATCAAATAGAAATAATGACACGTGCCTATTTTGATTTTGATATTCCTATAAATTGGATAGGTGCAGATGGAGCACAGGTAGCTTTCTTTTGAATAATTCAGCAGCTTTTGTGTACTCTTGGATCTCTATTTTGTTGTGCAGTTCGTCAGTCACCAAAAGGTCTATAGAACTGCAAGCCTTCGTTACAGTCCAATGGAATTAACTTGCTACGAGTGGTGTAAGTTTGCTTAGTTATCGTGCTTGGAATCGATAAACTTTCATTTGTCCATTCTGTATGTTAGACTGCACAACGAAATCCGTCCTGACTCGCTATACCTTTAAGTTGTATGCGCAAGCACTAGTACTGATTTGATTTTGCGAGCATCGGCACAATCTTTTCCGTGGCGGGCACTTTTTTTGCCCGTCACGGAAAATACCCGCCACATCCTTTTTTTTTTTTTTTTTGGCGTGGCGGGCATTTTTTGGCTGTCACAGAAAATAGATTTTGCGTGGCGGGCGTTTATAACAAGCCGCCACTGAAATGGATTCATTTTGCGTGGCGGGCGAGTTAAGAAGCCCGCCACGCAAAAAAGCCGAGGCCCACGGCCAAGCCAAACCGGCTCCCTATCGGGCCCCATATATAAAGCAGTCCTAGGGTTTCTCTAATCCATTCATCACTTTCGCCCAACACCGCCTCCCTCTCTCCCCACGGTCTCTCTCTCTCTCTCCCTCCACACATCTCTCTCCCCCCACAGTCCTAGGGTGGCGATAGACGTGGCGGCGCGAGGAGCATGCGGGGGAGGAGGCGGGTGCGGACACCCCGGTGGCACACACGGCGGGGGGCGGCGGACCGGCGCGCCTCCGACCAGATCCGGCTATCTCGCGGCGCGGATCCGCCGGCGGGCGCGTCTCCGACCGAATCCGGGTGCGGGCGCGGCGCGTGGGCTCGCGCGAGGCTGGCGGCTCGGCTTCTCCGGCGGCGGCGCGCGCGAAGGGATGTACCGAGGCGCGACGACGGGCGGCGCGGCGGATCCGGGGCGGCGAGGCTTGCTGTGGCGGATCCGGCGGCGGCCTCCTCCATCCACGGCGGGTTCTTTCTCCGGGGCTCGTCCTCCGGCGAGGAGCTCCACGGCGACCGTGGCGGCGGATCCGGCGTCGGAGCGGCGGCGGCTGCGTGGGAGGGGGCGTGGCGGCGCCGGGACGGCGGATCGGCGACGGCGCCGCCCGATCACGCCGACGGCTAAGCGCGTGGCGGCGGATCCGTCGCCGGGCGGCGTGGCGGCGGATCCGTCGACGCCGAAGCTCGTGGGTCGCCGGATTCGCCGCCGGGAAGGCGTATGGCGGCGGATCCGTCGGCGGCGACGGCCCGGCGGCCGAAACCCTAGATGCCGTAGACTGGGGGCTCGGGGCGGCCGGATGGGCCCCCGCGGCTCGGCGATGGGCTCAGCGGGGGCTGGGCAGTTTTGTTTTCTTTTTTTTTTTTTTTTTCGAACCATACCGTGGCGGGCATCCTAATCTGCCCACCACGGATATTAAATGTTACCGTGACGGGCACCGTAGCCGGCCACGCAAAAACACGCGATTAACCGTGACCTTTCATTAGTGACGGGCTACACGGTGCCCGCCACGCAAAATCAATTTCGCCCGTCACGCAAAATCATTTGGGTACTAGTGAAGGCAGGCAGCAAGAGTAATCAACCCGTGCTGATGTTGTGGTGCTTATCTCAAAGTACCTTACTCTCTTCAGTCTTCACACACACAGATGCAAACTTCACTGTTGATTCATTCGCAATTATTATAGTTGATGTATATACTTCTCCTATTACTGCAACCATTAATTTTGTTGTCTTGGATTAATTTTGATGCTAATAGGTTACAATATAGGAGCTGATTATTGAATGGGTCGTGTTGTATTGAATTGGGTTGAAAATAATGTTTGAACTGTATGGGCCAAAAAATGGCATGAGCATAGTTCAAATTGTAGCATGGGCTGGCCTGATCTGAGAGAAGAAATGGGCCACGAAAAAAATCTAAAACAATAGGAATGCGATAAGGTGAGCGCAGGAGAAGTGCATGACGTGCGGGCCACAGACTGCGTGCATACATGGACATGGTGAGCGCGTGTGGGCCGCATGGCGTGCAGGCCAGGCCTGGGTCCCTATCTTTTCTTCTTCTCTTCACCCCGCTCGCTGTCTCTCCCTGGGCCTCTGTCTCTGTTGTGGCGACGGGCAGACCGCAGCCGCCGCCCTACCCTGCCAGGTGCCCAGGTCTTCTTCGTTACCATCGCCACTCGCCAGGTCTTGGTCGATCGGGCGGCGACGAGCACATACCAGGTATGCGCACCCGTTGTCTTCCCTTCACGCTGCACGAAACCGAGCAACCCGAACCCTATCTTAGCAATCTGTGTTTTAGGACTTCAACACTTAAGACCGGATCTAACTAAAAACGTATACGTTCCTACTAACTTTTTTTTTTTTTGTATATGTATACAAATGCATTTCTTTACTTCTAGTGCACATGTTCTTTGCATTTTTTTTTGAGACCACGCCGAAGCCCATTTTTCATTAAGCAGAAATTGCATCAATTGTTGATGAATAGATGATCTTATGGTTCTGTATACAAGCATGCCAGACCTCCTGGATATATTGTTGCCGACCATGTGTTTCATTCCAACTAAATCATGAGGAAGGGACCAACACATTATTACGCTTACTGGTTATTTTTCGTCATTACTATTAATTTCAGGGCCAACAGCACCCCAGCAATTCTATGTCAGACTTGGAGCACAGCAGTTCTCCAGTAATAAAAGAGATGGGGATTACAGGTGGAAACCACACCACTAAGAGAAGATCAAGATCAAAATCTAATTCTCGGCGGATAAGACAGCGCCAGCTTGATTCTCAAAGCATAATACCGTGCAAAGTTAATATCCAGAGTCTTCCTGAGGTATTTATACCATATATCTTGGCAAATATTGCTCTTGTATGCGTAAATTTTATTGCTGATTGAAACTGCACGTTCAGGATATTGCTCTGAGGATTACATCAAAATTAACATTCAAGGAAGCTGCTCAGATGTGCGTGCTGTCGAGCACGTGGAGACGAGCTTGTGTGTTCCATCCTAATCTCGACTTTGGTATTCAGACAGTGCTTGGAAGTCTTGTCAATACAGACTCAGTTTTCACTGATCCGAGGAAAAGAATGCTCACCACTAACAAGTTCATTGAGAGGGTTGATGCCATCCTGAAAAACCATTGCAACATGCAGGTGAACAAGTTTAGCATTGAGTTTGGTTTGTCGACAGAGCATACTTGTCATATCAACAGATGGGTTTCGTTTGCTATTGCATCAAAGGCAAGAGTTGTCGTCCTCGACCTCTCTCCTAATAGGAGCCTATTAGACCGAGACAATTATGACTTTCCTTTTCAACTTTTCGATGGCAAGAGCGGATCTCACCTTCAGGCTCTTCAGCTTCACTGGCTCACTTTGGCTCCACCTCCTGGTTTTTGTGGCTTTGCAAATCTTAAAATGCTTGATCTTGACGTTTTGATGGTATCGCAAGATTTGAAGCACTTATTATCGAAATGCTGTGTACTTGAGTGGTTAAGAATCCAGTCGTGCTTCTTACAGCAGCCAAGCCTATCATCCCTGTGTGTTCTAGAGCCATTATACCGGCTTCAATATCTATGTGTTGAGAATTGTGTTTTTCGTGAAATTGAATTTCATGCACCTAATCTCATGACATTCGAGTATGAAGGTTCCCGAAGTTTGATTAATCTTAATGAATGCTTGAAGCTTAAGACAGCAACTATCAAGCTCAATATGAACAAAACTCTTGAATATGTGCTGACTTGGATTCCATGTGTACTTCCTCAAATTGAGATTTTTTTTAAAATTTTGCCCTTTTTTAAAAACAAATTTCAAATCCGTCCCCTAGTTTGAAACAAATTACACCAGGTATCTCTTTTGGTCGCGCCGGTGCGGTGGCGTGATTTTTACACATGTCGCGTCACATGCATCCACGGTGGCGGGGTGGCGTTGACCGGTGCTCGCGTGGCTGAGCGTAGGGCCCGCCACGTCGCGCCAGTGCATGCGGCGCGACGGGCGTATAGCAGTAACATTTAGTCCTCCATGCCTCTCAATTCCAAATTTCCAATGCAGCGGCAGCCCTCCGTAGAGTGCTAGTGGTGCTTGAAAAATAAACGGGACCCACACCGACAAACTAGCATCGCTGCCGGGCCTGCAGGTGTTCAACGAATTGGGAGCGATGCTATCTATCGCTTAGGGTCCACACTACAAAGAAAAGACATCCTCCTTTTTCTCCCAGTAGTGTGTTTGGTACAAGAGATATATTGTTGTTTAGGAACGAAGCATCACGCTTGTTGATGCACCGTCCCAAAATTTTAGCACAGAGCATCACTCAAATTGTACTCCCAACCTTCTCTCTCCTTTTAAAGCATCACTCAAAACCAACACCGCACAGGGGCCAGAGCAGTGTCAAATCCCATCAATCCATCAATGCCTTGAGTAGTACTCCCTCTCTCCGGTTTGTCGTTTTTGATTTTTGAACTTCATATCGACCATCCGTCTTATTTAAAATATTTATACAAATCGTAAAATAAATTAATCACTATTCAAGTATCTTTATTGATAAATTATATTTATGCAAAAATTTAAATAAGACGAAATATCGAAAAAAAGATGACATGAAATCTAGGGTGACAAACTCGGTGGGGACGGAAGGAGGAGTAGTACGCACAACATGCAAAAGCTGTGGCATGTAGTGGCACCTCAGCCTTAATTTCAATGGGTGGCCCATCTCTGCTATTGCTCCCGCTGCCGCCATGTTCACTTCACGAAAGTGAACCAAAAAAGTGCTACAATAATGTTACATAAAAATCTTCCGACGCATAAATGAGGTATTAAATATAGTTAAACAAAAAAACTAATTGTATAGTTTAATTGAAAAGTACGAGAGCCGAATCTTTTAAGTCTAGTTAATCGATGGTTGGATAATAATTAACAAATACAAACAAAAATTGCTACAATAGCCGAACACAAAATATTTCACCGACTAAACACGGTCGCGCCGCATGCACTGGCTGTCGATGCACCGCATGCATGCCGAACACAAAAGATTACACGCCCGTCGCGCCGCATGTATCGGGCGCGACGTGACGGGCCCCACGCCGCCCACGCCAAGACCGGTCAACGCCACCCCGCCACCATGGATGCACCCGTCGCGCCACATCGCGGTGGCGCGACATGTAAAAAATCGCGCCACCGGACCGGCGCGACCAAAAAAGGGATATCTGGTGTAATTTGTTTCAAACTAGGGACGGATTTGAAATTTGTTTTAAAAAGGGCAAAATTTTAAAAAAATCCCTCAAGTTGACACTCTGTGTGTAGAACTTAGGATCAGCAGCAAGGTCTGTTTTGTCCTCTCTGTACCATCTGCACTATTTTGTTTTCCATTTCATACCTTGTTGCCTCACTTCCACTAAACTTTTTTCAGATGTCTGGAATTCCTCGGCCCCCTCTTAAGTTTATTCGGTTGAGGCATTTAACTATGGACATAACCAGCTGGTTAGATCCAAATTCAGTTTATCAACTGGCTTATCTTTTGGAAGCAGCTCCACTTTTAGAGGATCTTCATTTTAATGTAAGTAAATGTTTTGTATTCCTGCAACTTTCTGTGGTTACACATGCATGTTTGCCATTTCATTGTTACCGAGTTAATGTCATACAGCTCTACCTTATTCGTTTTACCTCACAGATGTTTCCTATATGCTCCATCTGTTCTAGAAACCCACATAGGGTGATCTTTCAGACCACTTCCAACTTCTCTCCTTTATCAACTATAAATAAACTACGTGTCTGGTATGCATTCTTGTTACTGAGCTGAGTTATGTCAGCTCACTATCTTTTCCCTTTTAGGGAACAGAAATCCAAGCATAATTCATTGAGAAATAGATATTGTTTAGCATTGATCGACAATATCATGGTTTCCTATGATAATAACGATTTAATCTTTTATCTTCCTATCGTTTTTTGTCATTCTCAGCTTTATTCTAGGTCAATTACGGTGTTGACTTTGATGAGTACCATGTTCAGGATATGAGACTGTTAACAAGCTATGATTAATACTCCCTTTTCGTCTCGAAAAGAGTGTCGTTTTGCTATCGATCTAGACAGATGTTTGTCCGCATCCATAGCAAGAACAACACTCTTTTTAGAATGGAGGGAGTACACACTAAGTTGATAGTATGGTTGACAGTTTATTAATTGTGTGTTGACTGTACTTATATATCCCTAAAAACATCTGTTTGGACATAGTTCCAAAGTTGATTCTCCATTTGTTTTGATAATAAGTTGTGTGCAGGCTATTCTTTTTCCGTTTTTTTGTTAGGTGTATCATTTATTTATTTATTTTATAAAAAAAAACCAGAAGGGATAAAGTTCGAATGAAGAGATTCGGGATAGGGTCGGGGTGGCTCCTATCGAAGAGAAATTGATTCAACATCGGTTGAGATGGTTTGGACATGTTCAATGGAGGTTTCTGCGCCGCCCGGTCGTAGTGGGGTTTTAGAGCGGGTAGATAATGTAAAGAGAGGTAGAGGTCGACCTAGACTGACTTGAGACGAGTCGGTTAAGAGAGACCTTAAGGAGTGGAATATCTCCAAAGATCTAGCTATGGATAGAAGCGCATGGAGGCTAGCTATCAGTGTGCCTGAACCGTGACCTTTGTTTCTTTACCTTTTGTCTTATGCCTTTGTGTGTGTGTGGTCTTTTTATACTTGGGTTTCATCTCTAGCCCACCCCAACTAGCTTGGGACTAAAGGCTATGTTGTTGTTGTAGTAGTATAAAAATGAAAATATTCATAACAGTTTTTTTGTCAATAATAAAAGGTGCGAATTTTTATTGCAGATGTTTGGTTTTGATTCAACATGCCATGCTGATCTGGACGACATAATGGATGTTCCTCATTATCATCTCAAGACATTTTGCATAGATGGTTTTTGTGGGACTCAGGGCCAGGTCGGACTAGCGAAATACATCTTTAAAAATGCATTAGCCTTGGAGCATTTCATTGTGAAACCAGGTTGGAAATATAAGGGATCGACATCTACCTCAACCGAGTGTGAATGCTATGGGCGGCAGGAAGCCAATAAAAAAACTTGTTCCACTAGATACCAACAGCCTACTCACAATTTTGTAACTATCATTTTTGTCGGAGAATATATATGTGGTATGAATAGTTTGTGCTTATAACAAAGGTTTAATCAGCTTTAAGTGTATCGGATTTTACATAAAGGTTATCTATGAAGCAGATGAAATGTAGTATCATCTATGTCTGAAAATAAATCCTCTGTGACGAAAGATCTTGGGATCTGGTATTTGATAGCAGAATTTTCTGCTTTATCTGCTTGTTTTCATTGTGTTGCTGACGTGGCATATTATGATTCGACAGAAACAGTTGCTGATATAAAAAAATACCCGAAAACCCTGTGCTGATTGGGCTTTTTGGTTTGTTCATGCTGGGCTGCTTCCTAGGACTGTGGGCATTGGGCTCTGGTACGGTACGTGGGTTCAAAAGATTTAGGCCGAGGGGACGTAAATGTTTTTTTTTTTTTTTTTTTTGGTGCATCAGGGAAACTTGAAGCTATTTGGAAAAGAAATTGTAAGCACAAACAAGGAGGAAAGATAAATGGGAAACAAACCACAGATGGTGTTCTTAAAGGGAAATGTGATGGGGATGGGATTTCATTCTATCAAGACAATAAGTCTGCTGGATGGGGAAGTTGTAATTCAAGATCGTCAGAGTAATGCGTTGTTTTTTCAGATATATAGATCTCGCAGCAGCCTTCCAACAAGCAGCGACGGAGCCCCCTCCCGCCCAAGCTACTAAATAGCGTATAGCAGTGTATAGCGGGCGGTAATGCGGACACTAAGTTCCAATAACAACATATGATATATGATAATTACATATAAATTTAAGTTTATATATCGTGAATAATGGGTATAAATAGACATTTACCTACACTAGTAAAAGAACCGATGTCTCACATACCTTTTTTAAGATAATGGATAATGTTTCATATCCGGCTTCATCTATCAAAAGGTAGAATCAGGCCAATTTATTACAAAGACATGGCTATTGGCCGAAAAACATAAAAAACTCATCCACGGCATTCCGTCTACAAGACGAGAATACACACCATTAGATGAATGACAACAACATAAGAATCTAGGGGATAACTAAGCTGGCCCCAACACTATCAACCAAAGGAGGGAACTTCCTAAAACGACGTCAACGACGTCTCCAACGAAAACATGACTAAATTAAGAAAAAAAACATGGGTGTTCCGTAAATTATAAAAGCCATTGTATATCAGAGTTATTAAAAATAGATTACGATATCAATAAATAATTTATAAGACCATTCATTATCACTGTTAAAAACCATGTATCTTATGTGAACTAGATTATGCATGCCACATAAACCATGTGCAAGATTGGATCTAGGCCTCGGCCGGGCTAAGCGGGAGCGCCGCCCCTCGCTGAAAACCCTCCGGGAGCAACAATGGAGGAGGGCGATGGGGAGAGGGGATGCCGAAGGGGAGAGGTGCCACCGCTGACTTGCATCGCTACAAGAGAAGCCGCACAGCTCTGTATCACGACTTGTGCGTGACGGGAGAAGGCACGAGAGAAGGGAAAAAGGCCACATGGGCATTTTAGACTTTTGGACCGCCTGTCTTTTCTCTTTTTTTTTTGCCATTTAATATGAGCACTATATCAACAATGTCATGTAACAGGGCTAGACAGAGGTTTCGCTTTGAAAAAAGAAAGGGTAAAAACGTAAAGTTACAAAAACGTGGGTAAAATCACAATTGAAGTTCAAAATAAGGCTAGAATCACCAAATTCTCTTTTTTTTTCCTTATACATCTGATATACACTATCTAGATATATATACTTAAACAGATAAACCAAAGTCTAGTCTCTTATAATTGAACAGAGAGTGTGTATTTTTAAATAAAGATAAGCTGGCAGAAAAAAGGAATTATCTGCTAATTCAAACGGCGTTAAGAAAATTCTGCCAACGCAATCGGTGGCGGTAGTATAGTTTTATATATTTGTAAATTCACAGAAATACTTTAGCAAAAATAAAAACGAATTTGAAAATGAAAACTCTCCCGCATCTAAAAGCAAATGGGCCGGCTTTTATGGAATATACATTTAATCCCAAATGCAAATCTTTCTAATGCATCCGAATATACTGGGCCTTCAGGCCTACTAATCCGGACTGGATTTCCTTAATCTAACTGTTACACCTCATCAGCCCGGCCCGTTTGACATGGTGAGATTTCGACCTCGCTATTTTATCCATCGACAACTAACTGAATCGGCCCAAAAAAAAAAACTAACTGAATCGGCTGAATTATATTAGACACAGGAGAAATCTTGCTGTTCATGACTGAAAACCAAGCTGAGTTCTCATAAAGCAACCAACAAAGGAACACAATTAGAAGGATTAACTAAACTAATAATCAAATAAAAAGAAGTTTATTCATAATATGCTGGTTTTCAGTTGATAAATAAATAAATAATATGCCTCGACAATAGAGCTTCGCAACCCTCTTGATTTTCCCATTTTACCCCTGTTAGTTTCATAATTCCCTAAATAAAAAACTTAGTTTTATAAATCAGAGCCATACATTCGTCTCATCTCTTGTCTGTTAAAGTCGGCAAACTTTGTAAGGCCATATCGGGCGGTAGACCCTGATTGAGTAGCCTTTGCGTTATACTCATCAACAGACCTTGCACAAGCCTTGAATAATCTAAACCGTCTAGCTTTCTCCTCTTCATCTTTGTACGTTCGATGATACTTCTTGATCCAATCCTCAAACTTTGCCCTCACAGGCCTCTTCTCATCAATCACTGCCTGGACCATACGGAGGTATTCATCTGTCTTCATGGCCGCCGGGTCTTCACCTCCCATCAAGATTACTGACGACTTATCTCGTCTCATAATCCCATCAGAGAGCGACCTGTGCATCTGAGCCAACCCCAATTGGAGAATCACTTGAGCGAAGGTAATGGGTACCTGAAACCCGACTGGAGTACTAACGGAGGCTGGTCATCTCACGACGACGACACAGCTTGCAACCCCACTTTGCAGCTATGGCTCCGTGTACATTTTATTTAGACGGGCACAAAATGCTAGTGCGCCACTTTGAGATTTCGGTGGGCTGATTACTTTAGCCTACCGCACTAAGATAATTAATTATAATAGTCACGTGATTCAGAACTGTGTACTGCTGTTCCTTTCTAAATTGTAAGCAGTTTTAGATTTGTCCTAAACCAAATTTGTCTAGCTTTGACTAAATTTATATAATAAAAATATATATCAACATATACAATATGAAGTAAGTGCAGTATCAAAATATATTTTGTCATGGTACATCAATTGAATCTATTGAGGTGTCGTAGATGTTTGTGTATCTTTCTATAAATTTTGTTCAAGTTAAAGAAATTTGGTTTAGGACAAAGCTAAAACACCTTACAGTTTGTGTGTGTGTGTGTGTGGGGGTGTGTGTGTGTGTGTGTGTGTGGTGGGGGGTGAGGTGCCGCACTATCAGTTGAAGCCGATCACTTGGAACCCCTGTTTTAAATAGCGCTACAGCGCCGGCGCTATAGCGGCTAGAAACCACTGCCGCGATGGCCATTAGCGCTATATAGCCGAAATAGCGTTTTGTTGAAGCTCACGCTAAATTCGCTAGCCCGCGATTTAAAAACAGGCACTTTCCTTAGATACATGTTGATTTTATTTTAAAAACGCTGCACTATAGTTTCAAGATGTTCCAACTGACCACAGAAGGCCCTTGCAAACTATGGGGATGGTTAGTCGGAGATACTATTACTTGTGCAAAAGTTCTTATACGTATTGGAAATGCCTTCCTTTGAGTAAGGTTTGAACAAGAGAATGATTGAGTTGGTTCATCCAATATTCAATAGTTGGCTTTATCATACTGGAGTTTTTTTAAGATAATAACATCATAATTACTGGAGTTTGTATGCTGAAAAATAAAAAATTGACTGCACTACTATTTTAAGTCAATTTATACAAATTTTAACCAACAATTGTTTAAATTATATATAGAATTTAGAAAATGAAACATGTATAGATGGATAATATTGATTCTTTAGCAAATAATAATATATATAATAAGAGAAATTAACAGTCAAAAATTATTTTGTTTGATTTTTTTTTCATGATCAAAATAGGTTTCTCGTTCGGGGAGTGAGGGAGTAGACTGCACTGTACCTCACTTTCAGGTCCCGTCTCTTTCCTTCAACATGTGGCACGCAGCGAATTCCCATCGACACGGCAAAAGCTTTTCTACCAACAGTCAACGAGTCGAGTCAAGTGGAGCTACATAACCTTCTACCCTCTGGCTCGCAACCACATCTAATAATCCAGCAAAAACACAGGATCAGAAGTTAAGAAGAGCAACACACACATGGATTGTTCTAAATCTCCATCTCTCCGTCATGCACATACACTCCTTCTGTGCATCATCCTCATTTTCCTATCAAACAACGCAACATTCTCATCAGCACAACCTGGCAACAGGTCAGAGACTGATCGCCAAGCCCTTCTCTGCTTCAAACTCGGCATCACCAAAGACCCTCAGGGCATCCTCGTTCATGGCGCACCGACTCGCTCAGCTTCTGCAGCTGGCGAGGCATCAGCTGCAGCTCAAGCCTCCCTGTCCGGGTGGTGTTCATAGACCTAAGGTCTGTGCAGCTCCAAGGAAGACTGCACAGTTGCATGGCGAACCTCACCTCGCCAGGCGGCTGGATCTGTCAGGCAATGGTCTTTCGGAAGAATACCTGAGGAGATGGGTCTGCTTCCAGGCCTTCAAACTCTGATGCTTGCCGGCAACAGCCTTGCAGGTAGCATCCCTCTGTCATTGATTACAGCAGCTTCTCTTCGATATGTTAATCTTGCAGGAAATAATCTTCAAGGAGCTATTCCTGTTTCCTTAACCAAAGTTCCATTGCTTCGTGTGCTGAACCTCTCAATGAATTCCCTAACTGGGCAGATTCCAGTTACCCTATTTAATAACACATCTAACCTTGTCACAGTTTGACCTCCAAAGGAATGTTTTTCATGGAGCAATTCCTTACTTCCAAAACCCACGTCTCTGCAATTTCTTGGCCTCACTGGAAATAATCTTTCCGGAAGTATACCAGAATCCTTAGGAAATGTTTCATCCTTAAATACTATCCTGCTAGCAGATAACCGCTTGTCCGGACCGATTCCAGAAGCCTTGGGCCATATCCCAAACTTGAACATTCTAGATCTATCTGACAACATGTTATCAGGGCATGTCCCTTATTTCCAGAAAACGACATCTCTCGCAATTTCTTGGGCTTACTGGCAATATTATTTCTGGAAGGATACCACCATCTTTGGGAAATATTTCATCCTTAAATACCATCCAGTTTGCAGAGAACAACTTGACAGGACCGATTCCAGAAGCCTTGGGTCATATCGCAGACTTGAACATTCTAGATCTCGAAGTTATAACATGTTATCGTGGAATGTCCCAAAGAGCGATATACAATGTCTCATCACTTAGATATCTCAACTTAAGATACAATATTCTTGATGGGCAGATACTTCCTAACACTGGCCACTTACTCCCGAACCTCATGTCACTGATCATAAGTGGCAACAGATTCAGTGGAACAGTTCCAGCTTCACTGGCCAACATGTCAAAGCTCGAAGAAATTGATCTCTCAAGTAATGTACTAAATGGCTCGATTCCATCTCTAGGATCCTTGAGCAACTTGAGTCGACTGATTCTTGGAAGTAACATGCTACAAACGGAAGACTGGGCGTATCTGACCTCCCTGACAAATTGCAGTCAACTGTTAATGTTATCACTAGATGGGAATTCTCTGGAAGGAGACCTTCCAGAATCAGTTGGCAAACTTTCCAGAAACCTGGAACGGCTTAACTTTAGAGGCAACCAAATTTCAGGAAATATACCAGATGCGATAGGAAACCTTGTGAATCTCACTCTGCTTGCCATGGACCACAACATGCTTTCAGGAAGCATTCCCTCAAGTATTGGTAATTTGAGTAACTTGGTTATCCTAACACTGTCAGCGAATAGATTGTCAGGTGAAATGCCATCGACAATTGGCGATCTCTCTCAGCTGAACCAGCTTTACCTGGATGATAACCACTTGTCTGGAAACATACCGGCAAGTCTAGGACAAAGTGCAAAAGGTTGGCTATGCTAAACTTATCTGTCAATAACCTTGATGGATCCATACCAAGTGAAATCCTGAGCATCTCTTCACTTTCTTTGGGGTTGGACTTGTCAAACAACAAACTTACTGGAACAATACCACCAGAAGTTGGGAAAATGATCAATCTTGGCCTATTGAATGTCTCCCAAACAGATTATCCGGTAACATACCAACTGAACTTGGCCAGTGTGTTTTCTTGTCATACCTTCAGATGGAAAGCAATATGCTTAGTGGGATTATCCCTGTGTCTCTCAGTTCACTAAAGGCCATACAGCAGATGGATCTCTCTAAAAACAACTTATCGGGTCAAATTCCAATATTCTTCGAGAACTTCAAGACCTTGTATCTTCTTAACCTGTCATACAACACAATGGAAGGACCAATTCCAACCAGTGGTATCTTCACAAATTCAAATGCTGTCATGTTGGACGGTAACATGGGATTATGTCAACAAATTCATATATTTGCATTGCCGATCTGCCCCACCACATCAACAACCAAAAGAAAAATCAATGCACGCCTTCGCTCATAATAGCCCCAAAGCCAGCTACTATTGCTTTTTTGTCATTTCTATGTGTTGTTGCCACTGTTATGAAGGGAATAGCAACCAAACCACCTGAAAGCTTCAGAGAGACAATGAAAAAGGTGTCATATGGAGACATTCTTAAAGCCACAAATTGGTTCTCTCCAATCAACAAGATCAGCTCAAGTCATACGGCATCAGTATACATCGGTCGCTTTGAGTTCGATACGCACAATCATTGCCATCAAGGTATTTCATCTTGATGAGCAAGGTTCCCTTCATAGCTTTTTTCAATGAGTGTGAAGTCTTGAAGCAAACCCGTCATCGCAATCTAATTCAAGCAATCACCTCATGCTCAACAGTAGATTTTGAGAACAATGAATTCAAAGCTCTAGTATATGAGTTCATGCCAAATGGTAATCTAGACATGTGGATACACCCAAGTCTACATCAAGGTAGACCAAGGAGGGTGTTAAGTTTAGGACAACGGATTAGTATTGCCGCAGATATGGCTTCTGCTCTGGATTATCTGCACAACCAATTGATACCTCCACTGATTCACTGTGATTTGAAGCCTGGCAATGTTCTTTTGGATTATGACATGACCTCACGCCTTGGTGACTTTGGGTCAGCAAAGTTTCTCTCTTCAAGTCTTATTAGTAGCAGTCCGTAAGACTTGGTTGGTGCCTCAGAACCATTGGGTATATCGCACTGTAAGTTTTACTATGCCGTATGGCTCCTACATTGGGAGGACTACAAATTTGTCTCTGATCTCTCTTTTTTTTTTTTTTTGGTTAACTTCTCAATTTTTCCATGTGCATTTTTGTTTGTGTCTATTTCAGAGTATGGGATGGGATGCAAAATCTCAACAGGTGGTGATGTTTATGGTTTTGGGGTGCTCCTACTAGAATTGCTCACAAAAGAAAGCGACCAACCGACGAATTATTCGGTGACGACCTCAGCCTTCACAAGTATGTGGATATAGCATTCCCTGATAAAATCAACGAGATTTTAGATCCCCAAATGAAAAATGAGGAGGATGAAGCAGTTTGTAATCTATGGATGCAAAACTATATCGCACCATTGGTCGAAATTGGCCTGATGTGCTCCATGGAATCACCAAAAGATAGACCAGGAATGCAAGATGTTTGTGTGAAAAATTGTTGCCATCCAGGAGGCATTTATTCAAACTTTTTGATAAAGGCAAGGTGATAATAGAGATGCATGGAATTTTGACCAGGGGATCACGATTTGATTTAAGAAGACCAGAGGTGAGCATTATTCAAAACCAGCTGGAGAAACTCAGAAAAGTATCATGTAATTTAACAATAATGGTGCTCAACCAGCAATACACAACTGAGATGAAGTTTGGTGAAAGGTTTAAGGTGGGCGTCTAAATTTCTTATTCTCCAGCAATAAGTCAAAAGACTGAGGCTAGGCAATGGTCAGTTAACTCATCAAACACTTGCAGAGACTGTGATGTAGCCGCATTGTATTGTTAATCATTTTCTCATTCAGTTGTGGCTTCCAAAGCCATGAAGAACTGTCTAAATAATTTGTGTATTTAAAAAATGTCTGCAAATCGCTCTATATGACGTTCTTCTAGTGGATTTTTCCTTTTTTTCTTTTAAAAGATCAATTCGGGTGGATTGTAACTTTGTAAGCTAGGCACTCTAAGTAAGGAAAGGTTATTCAAAGATCAACCCATGTCCAATAAATAAAATAGTAAGCCTCCACAGAGATTAGAAAGTATTATGCAGTACCCCTCGTCCTTTAGTTATCCAGAAATCTCTTATTAGCGTCTAAACACCAATATTAGGTAGATATTTCAAGGCAATGAAAAGAAATTAAGAAGCATCCTAGGCCAAGGCAACTTAAATTTGACTGAAACACAAATAATCTTAACAACAAAACCCCAAGAACCTGTACAATCATCGCCACATCTTGTTGCGCCGCTTGTTCTTGGGGAGTGCCCCATCCTTCGAGCTTTTCAGCAACAGGGCAGCCACACCGTTGAGGAAGAGCAAGACGGCTCGGCGTGTGGGCGGCGCCATCCGGGCGGAGTTCGGTGGGAAGCCACTGGTTCGGGTTGTTTCCGCACCGCCTCCCGGCCCATGGCAGCGGGCTCGATCTCGCGCACATGGATGCGCCGGGCGCCGCCGACGGTGCTCCCGGTGCCGGCACGCACGGGCCCGCCTCCCCGGTTCGCAGCCGGATGTCGCGGAAACAAGCGCCCGCCCTCCGCTGGCAGCGGCGGATTGCGGCACCGGGCGGCCGCTGAGTCGGGCGGCAGAAGAGGAGCGCGGCATTGGTGAGCACGGCCTTCGCGCCAGGTAGGGCAACGCGGGCGTGGCGTAGGCGGTAGCGGGCGACGGCAGTCCGGCTTGACGTGGCCAACGAGACCCTATCGGGTTCTCGTGGCCACCGGAGCCCCGGACAAAGCCATGATCGGGCGCCGGCAGTGGATGGCCGATAGATCCTGCCGTCAAAGCCGCGAGCCGATAGGGCCACATAGGGAGGCGAAAGGAAACGAGCCGCAGGATGAGGAGATCGAGCGTGGCCGATGATGTAGTGTGCGTGCATGTCGGCAAAGGATGATAGGGAAATGTTGCAACCGATCGAGGAGTGCGAGAAGGAGAAGCGGGATGGGGTCGCGATTGCTGCGGGCGGGCGCGCGACCGCCGCGTAGGGGCAGAGAACCGTGAGGGGAGAGGAATGGCGGGAGCAAGATGCCGACGGGAGCGGCGGCGCATGGCGGTAGACCTGACAACGCTCGGCGAGCCTGTAAGAAGACGAACAAAAAAAAATAAGGAACACTCTGTAATCAGAAATCGCTGGTGTTTGCTTGTGGTGGATATTGTTATCTAACTTCATAGTAAGGTAAAATGTGTTTTACCGCATTTTTGTTGAGATTCTCCATGAAATATATGGATCTATCCGCCCCTTAGATCTAAAGTCTCCGATCTATTACCTCCATTCCAAATTATAAGACGTTTTGGCTTTTCTATATACGTTTCTTTTACTATGTATCTAGAAAAGCTAAAACGTCTTATAATTTAGTGTACAGATTTATAGAGCCAAGTGTTTGACTAAGAATTCACCGAGTAAAATTATTTTTAAACAAATCAAGCGCTCTCCCGAGATACTCTAATTCGAATAGTATCAACATCTATTTTATGATTAGATCTGGTTGTAGATACTTTTTCCTCTTACCTCTACAGCCTTGCTTGGATGCTTAAGGATACACCTCACACCCAACCACACCAATACACATGAACACACCACACCATACTAATTCTATGGATTGAGATGTATTCTTAGGTCAGTCTCAATGAGAGTTTCATGGGAGTGTCATGCACATTTAATATGGTGCCACATCAGCAAATCTATACTTTTTTTGCATGAAACGGGTAAGAGAGAGAAGGCAATCGCTTCACCGCGGTGAAATGAGTTGGCGACGCTTTCCTAGGCCCATGAAACCGATGAAATCCCCAATGAGGGACTTGATTCGCTTCATGCCCCACGCCGGCCGCGACTCCTCTTCCCCCACGGTGGCAACGGCGTAGCGGCTCCCTCCATGGAACCTTTGCGCGGGCCCTCCATCCCCATCGCGGTGGAGGACGCGACGACCGGGGCGAGTGGTGGACGCGAGGGCGAAGCTCACGCGCGCGGCACGGGCGCCGCTAGAGTGGTGGACGAGAGGGGCGGGCGCCGCCGGAGTGGTGGATGAGGGAGCAAGGCCTTCGATCTACGGCGCCGCGAGGACGCCTCCTTCGACGGGCGGGTTGCAAGCGCCGCGCAAGGACAAGTAGTGCGGAGACAGGCCGCCCGGCCGCGAGCGCCGCGCAAGGACGGAAGCAGTGCAAAATGCGGACGACTGCGCTGCGGGACAGCGAGGAGGCATCCGCGGCGCGATGCGAGGTTGGGTAAGAAACCATGGGGCCCATGAATGGCTAAAATTTTTCTATAAAACTATGCAATTAAGCTATACCACTGAGAGAACCCATTTCATCTCGTTTCATGATGAGTGTCACGTCTGAGAAACTGTGAGGTGAAACCTCCTATTAAGACCGACCTTATACCAATAATACATATAGACACACTAAACCGCACCACACAAATATGGATTGAGGTGTATTCTTTTTTTTTTTCCCCTCGAGGGAAGATTGAGGTGTATTCTTAAGCATCCAAATAAACCCCAAAAAAAAATGAGACTCCTCTAACTTCTGTTAAAGGATTGGTGTCACATGTGGATTTGCTCCCGACTTAAGTTAGAAGAGAATTGGTTTACTAAAGATGGAGTAATATCAAGAAATTATATCTAGCAATTAGTAAATAAGAAGCTAAAAAGAATTCAATATTAATGACGCATATAGATTTTTTTTATGTTAGTAGTAAACTGTCGGGCTCGTATGAAGTTGAGCGCATTATAAATCTATATCTATACCTAATAATAAAACACGAAAATTTCTGCCAATCTGCCCCTAATTAATCTGTCCGCCTGCCGTTTTTTTTTTTCACCTACGGTTCTGTCCGCCCGTCCTTTTTTTTCGAACGTGCATAGCACGGTATTCATTAAGGAGGAGAGAAAGTTTTTTTGTTACAACCCCACATACACACACTTTCAATCGGTAATCCTTGGATTACTGACCGGACGGCCCGTAGGCGACACGAGATTGTGATTACAAGCAAAACCAATGTGCGACTAAAGGTAACAAAAGAATGACACACTAAGCAGCCACAGGTAACAACTGGAACAAGTGCTTGTACCCTGCATGGCACCAAACCATCGCCTCCTCCTGAATCTTCACAGCAAGCTCACTCGGTGTGCACTGTACAGGCTGAAAAGTCCTGACATTCCTCTCTTTCCAGATCGACCACCCGACGAGGAAGAAAAGGGAATCAAAACCCCGCCTGGCTGCCTTGGGAACTAACTTCCTGGAACGTAACCACCATTCCATGATTTCCTCCTCCTGCACCTGAATCTGTAGCTGCACCCTATGCAGCACGATGGCCCAAACCTCGCGACTAAAGCTGCAGCCAAGGATGATGTGGCTCATCGTCTCTAGTAGCTGGTCACAGAATATGCAGTCGCTCGAATCTTGCAAGCCATGACGCCATCTGCGTTCTGCCGTCCAACAGCGACCATGCATGACCATCCAGAAGAAGAAACGGACCTTCGGCGGAGCTGAAGTCTTCCAAATTTCCTTGGCCCCCACCGGTCTCGACGAGCCCACAAACATAGCTCCATAGGCCGAAGCCGATGAGTAGCGACCATCCGCCGTGTGTCTCCAGCGAATAATGTAAGGCACTCCTTGCTGGAGCTGAACGTCTCTGAGCAAAGGCCAGATACAAAGGAATTCCGCAATGACCTGGGTCGTGTAGGCACCCGCAATGTGTCTTGTCCAAGCATGACCCGGTAGGACGTCGCTGACTCTGTCCGCCCGTCCTAGAGTCCCGGTCACGAAGGCGCGCTCGCGTTCGTAAGAAAAAACTACCGAACAGGAAAGGAAATTGGAAACCGATTCGATTCGAGCTGTTTCTGACCACAGGATCGATCTCTATACGTAAGAGCCGAATCGCGTCGTCATCAGAGTCCTGATCAGCCACGTACTTGATCAAAGCATAATATCCCTAACGCGTAACCTGCCTCTGCACCACCAGAAAATCAATTTAGCTTTTTTATCTTTCGTGCAACAACGATGGAACTAGCAGGCGATGCAGCTGCATCGATGAGAGCAAGGGTTTAACCAGGGCGCACGCCTTGCGCCACCCGCCACCGCACGTCATCGTCGTCCGCCACCACGATGACGACAACGAGGCAGTTGAGGTCTGTGCCGTCGACCTGGACGGCAACGTCATCAAGTCCTTGCAAATCCGACAATCCATCATCGGTCCCTTGAGCATCCACGGCTGGAAGCTGACCAGCGTGGTCGACATGTACCGGCGTCGTCGCGGACGTGTGCATGGATCCTTGGAAGAAAGGCAAAAACAAATTGTCCGTCGTTTACAAATTTTGATAAGGATGCACACAATCTCTTGCTGTATAGTGTGTTCAAGTATATATGGGATGGACTTTGATTACAACAAAGAATTAGAATATGGAGCATTTACATATGGTTCGCCACTCTACATTCAATTGAAAATAAAATAAAGGTTGGTTTAGCTAAAATCAAATAAATCGAGGAAGGAGTAGACTACGGCCAAGGGAACCATGCAATTCCCTACTACTCCCTCCGTCCCAAAATAAAAGACCTTCTCGCTTCCCTAAAAGTCAACGTTTTCAAAATGCCAACAATTATATATTAAAATATATAAATATTTATGTTAAGTAATTAATATCATCAGAAAGATATTTAAGTCTAGTTTTTTAACAAATTTATTTGAAGATTTAAATGTTGCACGTATTTTCTACAAACTTAGTCAAAGTTGAGAAAGTTTGACCGCACGCTTTCCCCGTAGCGTCGTTTATTTTTGGGACGGAGGGAGTATGAGGGAACCATGCATGCAGGCAATCACACGTTGTGCATGCAAGTAATCTGCTAGGCCTTGTTCTAGGCCCAAAAAGAAAGAAAACAACATTATGAATTCAAGGCTAGGGTTGACGTTTGAACATTCATTTTGCAAGAGGTAACAAAAAGTCAACATTTAATAATACTGATGCTTTGATAGTACAAAATAAAGTTATAATATATTTATGAGTAAATATTTTTTTTTTTTTTTTGCTTTGCAATGACATAGGAAAAACTATAAGGTTGTATTTTTAAATTTGTTACAAGCTAAATAGGATGTTGTACTGCATGTTACTATTATTAACAGCATTAATCTATATGCATATTATTGTCATCAGAAAACAAATATGTGTGCATTTTAAATTTTATAGAAACAATAAAAAAATATAAATACATAATGTTATTTCAGTTCGCGTTTTTTATAAACGTTTGATATGTTTACTCCGTTTGCAACGCATTTTGCATGTTTTCTAGTTCTTTAAAATTTTAAATTCCTTTTGGATTAAATTCATAATGCACACAATATATTAAAATTTGAGAATTAAAGAACATATATTTGGACTTTCTATCCCTGTTTGTCTGGTGGTTTCTGTGGTTGATAAACTGACTAATGCTGATTTCTCCAGTCATCCAGTGAAGTTAATTTGATTCTAGGAACGTTTTTTTTTGGTGGTGGTGGGGTGTGGTGGGTGTGTGTGTGTTGGGGGTGGGGTGGCGGTGTTTATAATACCTGCATCCATTTTTTTCTGAATGAAATACTCCCTTTGTTACAAACTACAAGTCGCTTTAACTTTCTTGGTACATCTATTTTGTTACACATCTAGATATAATAATATGCCTAGATAACATAGCAAAATGGATCAACCAAAAAAAGTCAAAGCGACTTATAATTTGAAACGGAGGGAGTACTTTTTTCTTGTTTTCTATGCTTTTCTATAAAAAAATATAAATGGGCTGATTTCTATAACATTTTTGTATGGCTCCTTGTTTTTTGAATTACAAAGTGGCTTCCTTGCCCCAACGCACTCCTCAAGTGATGCATTCTTCTATGAGACAAAGCCATAACTTTCTACAGGAGTATGTATATATCAGCTTGGCGAATGCCAAGGACGTGGTAGACGGCCCAACCTTTTGCAATTTGACCCTTTTTTTTTAAAAAATACATTTTACACCCCCCCCCCCCCCACCCCTAGACGATGTAACTGCATCTTTAGGCCCCGAAGAAGGCTAGAGACAGGGACTCGTGGCTCGAGGTATAACATCTCAGCGCCACCGGTCCTGGTGCCGAGGTTCTCGACCCGTGACATGTTTAGGCGAACAAGCCGGCACTGGCGAGGTGTGTAGCTGAGCCGTAGATCCTAGCTCGAGGTCGAGCCACGATCTTGGCTCGAGGTGCCAAGTGAAAAAGTGAGCCGCACTCAGTCTCCCTCAAGGGCATGTGTTTTTCTATCTCAGCATAGTGCTTTTCATTAATCGTTGTCTGTGGCAATACATGCGCGGAAGCTCCTCAAATGCTTAAGTGGACCATTGGTGTTTAATCAAATTCTGGATGCATCACAAGCTTAGCAGATTATTGTTGTTACTTTGAGTTGTTAAGACGACCTTTGAAGTCAGATGACATAGTTCCCATTGTCGATAATCTTCTTCATGTTTTATTTTTGCCTTCTTTCCTTCATTAACTACACTACCCAATGTTACTAGTAATTTACTTATCTCACTGTAAAGATTTATGCCACTATGTTTTTCTCATTTGTAGTGCTTATATCGCACTATTCATATTAACATTAAAAATCGATGAATGAATTACTCCCTCTGGTTCCAAAATTCATGATATTTTGAGGTTGTCCTAAGTCGAATGTTTCAATGTTTGGCAACAAATTTTATGTTGAGTTCAGATATATGAAAATAATATGAGATTGGTCTCAAAATTTAGTTTCATAGGAGTAAACTTTGGCTATATTTAATGAATCTTTTATAATAAAAAAATAGTAGTCAAAGTTGTGTGTTTGAAAACTATGTTAATGTTAACTTTCGACCGAAAACGCGTTATATTAGACAATGACAAGAGCTTACCTTGGTTTTACGAAAGCATCGCCAAGCGCCTTGGCATCCTACCATTACATGGAACACACACACACACACACACACACAAAAAAAAAATTGCAAATACTAGGGTTTTAAAATACTTGCTAGCGAAGATGTATTGATCAAATCCAAAATTCCACAGCTTAAAATTGACGATTCAAGAGATTGGGATGGTGGGAGAGGGCAATAAACAAAGAGGGAGGAAGAAGAAATGCTGGCTTGGGCAAAAGGGAATTTGCGAGCGTAACTTGTAATATGACCCCGAGCCAAGATCTAAAACTCCAAGCTCGGAGCCGGGATCTATGGCTCCGAGCTACAATCCACATCAGCGCCACCCTATCGTGGGTCTAGAACCTCGGCGCCAGGATTGGTGGCGCCGAGACGTTATACCCATGAGACCCCGCTCCGACCCAAAGTTTAAAGATGTAGTTACGTCACTCAGGGGTGTAAATGTAAATACTTTTTAAAAAAGGGTCAATAATTACAAAAAGTTGAGGAAGACGGGGACAACACGCCACTGTGGTGCATTAGGGGAAGCCCTAAGCAGCCTTGACTGCTTTGGCTAGTACATCTCAAGGTCTTCTCAAGGCACCTCTGGCTTGATTCACATTTTCTTCCACCAGTTCAGCTTTTGACTCTGTCTTGCGACTCTTTCCTTGAGGCATGATTTGCTGATGAGGCTTGATACTCCTAGGTTCATTCACCTCATCATCACCATGCATTTAGCTTCACCATTATGACAGCAGGGCCATTCAGTACCACAACTAGGACAAGTTCTAATATATCAAGGGTTTGAAGAGGAAAATAACTCCACAAAACTCAAATAAAGACCAGGCACATATGCAATACAAAAAATCACATTGATGCACACAGATTATGTTATGAACCTTCTTGCAATAGAGATGAGTGGGAGTTAGGGTCGATTTAGTTTTAGGAAATATAAACACATATGTCACAAGCATGGTGTCATTTTGAATTCAGATGAGGCTCAAACTCAATCAATTTTTATTTTTCTTACATACCATTTTATTTTTGAAAGTGCCTCTTGTCATGTTGTTGACTTAGTAAACTTCATGACAAGTGACTTTTGCAAAAACAATTTTTAAATCATAATTTTTAAAACAACGTGAGAAGTGGAAACTTTTGACTTAGGTTTGACGTAACAACTACATGCCACACACATTAGAGGAAAATTTTGAAAAGTTCCTATTTTTGTATTACACAAAAAAACTTGGTAGGTCACATTAAAGGTTTCCAACAATTTCATATTATCCCTTCACCGGAAAGAGTCTTTTTCATATGGTTTGGTAGCCTTCCATTTGGGTAGAAGTTTCCCCAACTAATGTTCACACGCAAGGGATGTCCAGCTTACTTTAAATTTATGAATTTTTTTTTTCATCATTGAGGCTTCACTGTGAGATTTTAAGTTAGTCACCCCAAGACACCACCTTCCTTTGGCATGCACATGATTTCCTAAGCTGCAGTAAGGGGCCTTTTTGCATTTATAAGTCGATCATCTGGTCACTAAAGACGGTGATTTCTAATCTTGTCAAATCTACTTGATGGTTGTTGCTGGTAAAGTGAAAGTAGCCAGGTAGAAAGTTGGGAGAGAGGAAACCACAACATTAAGAAATTTAACTGAGAGCTATGGATCAGATAGCCAATAACCAACATGTGCTTAGAATTCCTATTGACAAGTGATTAGATATGTGCTAAGAATTCTATATATTTGGTTGAGACAGAAAGTCACAGAAGTTGTGGTGGATCAGACAAAGACGAAGCATATATATAGGTTTGTAGAAAGTGACAGAAAGTCAAACTTTTTTTTTTTTTCTAAAGTTTAACTTATGTAGAAAGTCAAATTTTTTAAAGTTTAACTAGGTTTGTAGAAAATATTAAAAACATTTGTATCTATAAATAAATCTAATATTAAAAAGCTTAATGATCTATCTCTATTGATACTAATCATATATCATAATATTTTCTTGTATATATTTGATAAAAATTGTATAAATTTAACTTCTCAAGAAGTGAGAACTACAATTAAAAAAGAACGGAGGGAGTACGAAAATCAAATATATTTTTTTTTTTTTTTTAACGGAGGGAACTACAGTTAAATTTTTTAACGAAGAGAGTACAAAAACAAATATTAAAAAAAAAGTGAGAGAACTACAGTTAAAAAAGGAATGGAGAGATACACTTAAAAAGAAACGGAGGGAGTACGTCGAATGAACTGGATCCGTAGTGTTGCTTTCTTTAAAAGCTGAGGAAAACATGGAGCCGTAGTGTTGCTTTCTTTAAAAGGTGCGGAAACTCTTTTTTTTAAAAAAAAAACATGGAGCCGTAGTGGAGTATTATCTGTGTCGATAGACCCCAATGATGGTCTCCCTCCCAGTCAGGCTGACAAGTGACAACCACGCGGGAGTTATTTGATTGATGGAGTAGTAGTGGAGTATTACCTGCCCTCCATCGCTGGATTACTTTACTTGACTGCCTGGTGCCTGCTGGTCAAGCACGGCAAGTAGACTTCGATCCCTTGTGCATTTACAGATCACCTTATTTTCAATATATATAGAGAGAGAGGTAGATCAAGCTTATGTCCCACTCAAAACTACTGGAGTACGTAGTTTACATTCCATGCACAAATAGCCCAAAAAACACAAAAACAACGAAGAGGTATAGCCAGGCTCTGATCACAACATGATTGCTCGGCTACTCCATCTTCAAGGAGCTGCTGCTGCAGCCCTCGTCTTGATCGTTTCCGCGACACTGCCCTTGTCCTTTTCTGCTCACGCGAGGGCGCCCTCGGCTCGTTGCTGCATTGCAAGCGAGTGTGAGGCACTCATCTCCTTCAAGAAAAGCTACATAGACCCTAACGGTCTCGTCTCGACATGGCGAGGCGAAGACTGCTGCGGGTGGAAGAGAGTCCGTGCGACAACCAAATGGGCCATGTCATCAAGCTTGACCTCCGTGGCCCTGAGTACTCTATGTCGAGAGGTCAGATCATGAACTCCACCATTATTGCCACCTTATCACATCTGAGATACTTGGATCTTAGCTTCAATGACTTCAACTATAGCGTGAGCAAACCTTTGTCGTTTTTGGGTGCCCTCAACGACCTAAGGTATCTCAACCTCTCTTATGTTGGTTATCTGGGGAGTATACCTTCGCAGCTTGGTAACCTTTCTCGCTTGCAGCACCTTGATCTTAGCGGCAGATATTTTTCGCGATCGGTTCTTAGCGGCATTTATCCGAACACACCAGATCTTCACCACGTATCAGATCTTACATGGTTGCCACATCTAACTTCACTAAAGACCCTTCTTATGAGCGGATTGAACCTCAGTTCCGCAAGCGGTTGGGTGAGCAAGGTTAATATGCTGCCTAATCTGAAAACCCTCGACCTGTCTTTCTGTTCCCTGAACAGCAAAATCTCTCCTTTGTCCCACTCAAACCTTACACATCTTGAAGTCCTTGATCTGTCTAACAATCCATTTAAATCGTCCCTCGAACACATCTGGTTTTGGGATGCCACTTCCATCAAGGAGCTTTATCTCTCTTCCTGTGGATGGTCTGGGCCCATACCTAGGGCATTAGGAAACATGTCCTCTCTTGAGGTCTTTGATATAAGTGACAATTCCATATCTGGTATCGTTCCAACAGCCTTGAAAAATTTATGCAATTTGCAGTTACTCAATTTGGAACAGAACAGTATCAATGCAGACATGATAGGGAGATTACCACAGTGTTCATGGAGCAAGCTGCGTGAGCTACACTTGCAGGGTGCAAAATTGACAGGGCAGTTACCAACATGGATAGGAAATCTAACTAGTCTCAGCTACCTTGACCTATCATGGAACATGTTGGTTGGTTCAATACCATCTGGGATAGGAAACATGAGGAGTATAGGTTACCTTGACCTCTCATCAAACATGTTGGGTAGTTCTATACCATCTGGGATAGGAAACATGGGGAGCCTGAGTCACCTTGACCTCTCATCGAACATGTTGGTTGGTTCTATACCTTCTGGGATAGGAAACATGAGGAGTCTGAGAGACCTTGACCTCTCTCAAAACATGCTGGATGGTGATGTACCTAGTGGGATTGGAGCACTTAGTAATTTAACTTACTTGAACCTTGGCTCTAATAACTTCAGCAGTGTGCTTTCAAAACAACATTTTGCAAGTCTTGTGAACCTTGAATATCTGGACATTGGAAACACATCCCTAAAATTGAATTTTGGTGAAGATTGGGTTCCTCCGTTTAGATTAACATTTGGATATTTTGGGTCATGTGACATGGGGTCTCAGTTTCCTACTTGGTTGAGATGGCAAACGGGCATACAAGAGCTTGATATCTCAAACACAAAGATAAATGATGTTTTGCCACACTGGTTTTGGGTTGCATTTTCTAATGCTTCCAAATTGAAGTTGTCAGGAAATAGTAAACTCAGTGGTACTTTACCACCAAAGTTGGAGCTGCCGCTCATAGACCAAATGGATCTCTCTGGAAATTCTTTATCGGGACAGCTACCAGCAAATCTCAAAGCTCCCAGCCTACTTATTTTGGATCTCTGTGACAATCATTTCACAGGCGCCATCCCACCATACATGTGTCATAATTTATGGGAAATAAACCTGTCAAACAATCAACTAACAGGGGGTTTTCCATATTGTAAAAATACCGAATCTTCATCTGCTAATTTATATATGCTATATTTGAGAAATAATAATCTATCCGGTGAATTTCCTCACTTCCTTCAATATGCTGCAAGTTTAAGATTCCTTGACCTTTCATATAATAGGTTCTCCGGAAGTGTGCCAATGTGGATAGCAGAGAAAATGCCCAACTTAGAGGTTTTGATCCTAAGGTCGAATATGTTTCATGGTCACCTTCCTAAGCAGTTATCAAGAATTGTTGGACTTCATTACCTAGACATAGCACACAACAACATATCAGGAATTATACCCTCCTCCCTAGCAAGGTTGACAGGCATGGCACATCCGCGTGAAACAGATTATGACAATTATGACGGCTATGCTCCCTATACTATGATATATTCCTCAATACCAACATTCATAAAAGATCGAGAGCTTAACTATACACATGAATTCACAAGACATACTGTGTTGATAGATTTATCAAGTAATGATTTCATTGGAAAGATTCCGAAGGAATTAACTTTGCTCAAGGGACTTCGGAGTTTGAATCTATCTAACAACCAGTTAAGTGGACCGATTCCAGATGATATTGGTTCTTTAAGGAAGTTAGAATCCCTCGACCTATCTTACAATTATTTCAGTGGCAACATACCGTCAAGTTTATCGGATCTAACATTCTTGAGCTGCCTCAACTTGTCATACAACAATTTATCAGGAACAATCCCCTCGGACAACAGCTCCAAACAATCAACAATCAGTATATGTACATTGGCAATCCCGACTTTGTGGTCCTCCTCTTTTGAAGAATTGCTCAATGAATAATGTAACGAATCCAACTACTGTTAGTCAACAGCATGAAGGTGTCAGATCATCTTTTTACATCAGCATGAGCATGGGATATATAATGGGTCTTTGGATTGTATTTTGTACCATGTTGTTCATGAAGACATGGAGGATTGCTTACTTTCAGCGTTTGGACCAGCTATATGACAAGCTTTATGTGCAACTTGCTATCTACAAGGCTGCCATTCTAAGGAAATTTGGAAGCAAAGAGATTTGAAGGTTTTCTTTCATTGCTTAGTCCATGAACCTTTTATTCAACAAGTTAATATCCTAGATAATCCTGTGTGACAACTATGTAAAGGAACCAATCTTGATTTGGCCAGAAATAGCAGTTTAGACCTGTATGGTAGGTTAGCAATGATTGTATCTTTCCTGTATAGGTTGATATGGTGGCCAAATCACGATTGGTTTGCTGCTCCTCCCTATGTAAGCCACCGGTAAGGGGCTGTTCCTTACCACAACATCAACACGCAACCCGTCACCACCGTGTGACTTCCTCTCCTGGCATCTTTGTGAATCCTGTCACCCTTTTGACATATGAGGCTTGTTTACTGTATTGTGTAAGAACTAGCTGGCACCTCACGCATTGCTCCAAAAAGAAATCAAGAGTAATGATTGGCACATACTATAAAGTGGAAATATTTTCACAAACATGCTGAACAAAAAGGAGCAGGTTTATGTTCTTTTTTACTCAAACCTGGAATATCTTTATTTACTATGAAGCCTTCTCTTTAGAGCTGGATATGGATCTGGGAGATACCAAGATGTATAATAACAGGTCATGTACTACTTTTGGGGGTGTTTAGTTGGTGAAATATTTTGGGTTCGGGTACTTTGTAGCACTTTTCGTTTGTATTTGATAATTATTATCCTACCATAGACTAATTAGGCTCAAAAGATTTGTCTCGTTCTTTTCAGCCAAACTATGCAATTAGTTTTTTTATTTATCTATATTTAATACTCCATGCAAGCGTTAAAAGATTTGACGTGGCATGTAATCTGTAGCACTTTTTTTGGGTTGGGTAGATGGGAAGTGAACACGCCTTGTATATGTAATACTGAATTGATTCAGTTGAGATCTTGTAGGTGTATAGTTCGTTGGTTTGTATCAGTTTGTGTTGTGGTGCCACAGGGAAATGAATGGAGCCGTTACAACCACCCGACCCTCCCTCTCTCCCTGCGACGGCGTCGCCGGCTCCACCGCCCCGTCGATCTCCTTCCCCAACACCTCCCCACCCAATCCAAAGACCAAATCCGAGTCCCCCGCCCTGATCTACCTCCCCATGGGGGTTGTGCCTCCGATCCTGGACCCCAGTCGCCGGGGACCCCCGCAGCCCCGTCGCCACACCACCCCGGCGCCCACGCGACCTGGGCCTCGCGCGGCGCGACGGGACGGGCTGGATGCCGCCTCCTTCCCCATCCGACGCCTCTCACCGGCGGCCAAGCCACCATGGAGAGCGCGGCAGCCCGGCGTGTGTAGGCGCCGCGCGGCCGCTGCTGTCGCGTCCGTCTTTAGCGTCGGCCGACAAAGGGGCGCCAGATCCCGTCCACCCGTCAACGCCCCGGTGCCTCGCGGCGCCGGCCCTCGGCCGCGGGCACCGGTGAGCTTGCCACCACGCCGCGCCGCCCGTCGTCGGTGGTGGTGTGCTGCTTCAGGAGGAGGCCATTGTGGTCAGCGCCCTGTTGGCGGGACGGGGACGGCGAGGTCGGTGAGGTCGCCCCCTCAAGCCGGGCAGCCCTCCCTCTCCCCACATGCTCCGTTTGTCCTCCCGTGCCGCCGGTCACCGGCAGTCAAATTCGCGCTGGGAAGACGACGGCGGCGCTGGCAGTTCCGGACGACGAACTTCGCTTCCGTGGCTACCCGTTCATCATACTTGGATGCTGCTTTCGCAAGGCCCTTCTGCCCACTATGACGCTGGCGGGCGCCTACCGCTGAAGCAGTCCCAACAGCCACTAGCCTCCGGGGCGCGGCGACGTCAACGCTGAATGGCAAAATTTTAAGGCAGGCAGCTTCTAAAGTCACATCAGCCTCTGGTTCTTGCTCGTTTTGACATCAGCGCAACGCAATCTTGAATAGGTGACAAGTAACACACATCATCAACAATCCAGACTACTCCCTCTCGTCCCATGGAGGTTGTCGTTTTTGACTTTTGAACTTCATGTTTGACCATCCGTCTTATTTAAAATATTTATGCAAATAATAAAATAAATTAATCAATATTCAAGTATCTTTATTGATAAAATAAGTCATAAAAAATATAAATTATGTTTGTGTAAAAATTTGAATAAGACGAATCATCAAAATGATGGCACGGAATCCAGGGTGACAAACTCAATGGGACGGAGGGAGTATGCCACATGGATCACCCGAGACAAGCGGGTCATAACCTACCTGCTCAACTCGTTTGCAAGGAGATCCTCCGAAAGGATCAAACGGCACAACAGGGGTGAGAATAACCAGGCTCTAAAAATTTTAAAGAGCAAACCTTAATCTGTGTGATTATACTCACCCCTTGAAAATGGTTTGGTCCTAACACCGCAAAGATCACACCAGGGCTTGTCCTTGGGGCCAACAAACTAAGTCAAGTCCGTGCACACTAACAAAATATTCCTTAGCCAAAGGCCTATGACTAAGCACTCTAGCATGGAAATTAAATCCTACTTGTCACAAAAAGATTCTTGCAACCAAACAAAGATCAAAGCACAAAGCAAGTACAAGAATTGAAATGCAGTATTTGAAAAGATGGACAAATGCACAACTGAATTTTCCATTGGTGCGGTAGTTACCACTACCCTCTAATCTACTTTGGAGCACCAAAGAGCCACCAAGACTCTAGTCACGCCTCGTTGATCCACCAGGACTCAACACTTGATCAAAACACCATGCCTGAATACAGAATCAACAATGAAAACAACAGTATCCCATGCCCTCAAGCTTATCAGTGCTCCAAGATGTTCTCTACTAGCAAGCAAGTATTAATATGGGAGTGGCTCTACAGGTCTAGATTGAATGATATTATCAGAAATCACAAGATAAATAATAACCTCTACGAGTCTGTAACAAGAGTAACTTAAGGCTGCATCCAACAAAAAAAAAAAAGAGTAACTTAAGGATATATATTACACCAGAACTAGAAGCTACAGCCCTCTCACTTGAAAAGGACCATCTATTACCACCGGATACCAGCACATCTACGGTGTCTACTTGGCAAAAGAGAGCCTCTTTGCAGTCTCTCTTCCTATTATTCCTTAGCCTCATGATCACTACTTCTTTCTTTTGGAAACCCTGACTGGCTGCGAAGCTCCAGCAGAAGACGCTCTTGAGCGGCCTCAACCCGCTTCGGGCTTTAGCTCTTCTCAAGGACCTCCTAGGTACCTCCGTTGATGGACCTGCATTGTTATTTTGTTCCACCAGTTCAGCTTTGACTCTCTTGCGCTTCTTCCTTGAGGAACGATTGGCTGATGAGGCTTGATCTTGATCCTCCCCAGGTTCATTCACATCATCATTGCCATCAGCTTCACCATCCGGAAAGGGCCATTCAGTACCACAGCTAGGACAAGCTCTTGAAACCTACATATGCAGAAAAATTAGCAAACCATGACTTTACCATCAACATGAGTTAGCAGTGCGAACTATAATTTAGACAAGTACCTTCTCTGTGAAAATTTCTTCTTCAAGCAGTACTCATGAATCCTAACATTGCATCCCTCATTAGGACAACTTGATGCCTGTTGTGGAACATAAATAACACTAGCAGGTTATATGGACAACATTAAAAGCAAGACAAGGCAGCTGAAAATCATAGGATCGTCACAGATCAGTACCTTTATACAAGATTCGTTGCAGACAACACGGGATGGGATATCATTACCACGGAACCAGCTTTGGAGATCAAGAAATGATCTGGTGCCCAGACCAATCTTGCCTGTGTACGATAACCAACGATCCCGTATCAGTTCATCAAGAGTTTTCTCTTTCTGGCTCAGTGAGAAGTTCTTTATGGAACTAGGAAGGCGAGATTGGCTGTCCTGTGAACTGTCTACAATTACAACCTGGGAGCAAAACAGTCAATAACTCATGCCACATTGCAATCGGCATTAAACTGTCAATATAACAGTGCAGCTATGACATGATAACTGCAAAATATATGAAACTATAATATGATCTCTTAAATGCTTGTAAGCCTGAGTATTATGAGCTACACAAACCAACAAATCAGGTTCCCAGAATTACTGGTTATGCTCCCTTCATTTCCAGCTTCCTGAACTATTGCTTCTAACTGCCATGGTAATCATTAGTTACATTAATACATGCGAAAGATCGACACAACATAGGCAGTGTGAGACTGAGGTATGCAAGGCCAAGTATCGCATACCAGTCCCTTGTAGAATGCAATCTGGGGCACGGATTACCTTGTTCCTAGCTTGCAGTGAAGCTCCAGCCTCCAGGTGCTGCTGCGTGCACCTATAGTTCTGATTAGAGCACATCAATAATGGTGTCCGTCCATGCCATGTCCACAGCTCTGTTGCCCTACGTACATTGCCATCCACACATTGCACCGCTACGGCCGATGAAGTCAGAGCGTTGCACGGCTCCGTCGTGCCGAAGTGGCAAAGTGCAGAATTTTTTTTTGCCGAAGTGGCAAAGTGCAGAATTGATCCGCAGCCGGCGGCACAAGCGAACTCGCGAATCGCGCTACAGATTTGGAGCGGCCGGCGGCGGAAGGATGCGTCGCGCATGACTATAAATAAAACAAAGCGTCACCGGTCACCGGAACAGGTTGATGGACCATATGCAGCCCACAAGGCGCTCGTCAAGGCCCAAAGTCTTCGTCCTCAATGCGTTCAGTGTACGTTCAATAGAGCAGCAGCATTGCCGAAAAAAAAAATATATTAATAATAATCATATTCCAATTCATTAGCAATTTCCACGGCAATGCGGGTATTGCTTTCTTAATGCTTGAGACCTTGGTTTATTATGTAATTGCAATTCTCACTAATGATAACTCACATTTTTATCTCTCTTTTCATTCATCAAATAGTCACCAAAACTAAACTTAAATTCCCACAGCAACACGCGGGGATTCCACCTATATTAATATAGAAAGAAGAGCAACATACAACAACAGACACCAAATAAAACAAAACAATCACGGTACACAAGTGACATACTGTAGAAATTAAGACAACAAGGCCCGTGAACAAGTGATTATTTTTTTTCGAAAGCATGCACATTGACACGTATTGCATTAAGTGAAGTTGGAGTTCTTACACGAAGCACACGTTAGCCAAAACGAATTGGCCGTCGTGAGCTTAAAAAACATACTTACGCAAATCGCCGGCTCGAACGGAGGAGCAATATGAGGTGTACCTAAAGAGGAAACTATTTTGCTCGGGTAGTAAGATACAAGAGGTGGCTGGCTGGGCTAACGCCTTTGCTGCACAGCCGCGGCGAGGAGCGCCAGGTCGGAGTAACCCACGTGGCCGCCGACTCCTCGGCCTCAAGTGTGATGGCGTATACCAACTGTACCAGAGTTCACGAGGTGTTGTTCCTCCGGTTCTTCTCCTTCCACACCTCCTAGGACACCAAGAGCACAAGGGTGTGGAAGCCTTTCCTCAAGATAGCTGCTACCCGACGACGCTTTGCCAGCCACCACAACACCAAAGTGTCATCGGAGGATGGACAAAGGTGGTCCAGACCCGACCGGCGACGAGGAGTATACGGTGCCATACCTTTTTTTTTTTTTTTTTTTGAAACTATACTGTGCCATACCTCCCATAGTGTACCAGCGATTATCGCTTGACACTTCCACAAATAGAACAATCCGTGGTGAGACACCACCAAATACACGGTAGAAAACACGCAAGGAAGGAGCTTGTGGGGTTGCCTCTAAAAGAGAAGCGACATTCACAAATGCCACAGGCCAATGCCCAACAAAGAATCGAAGTTTTTCAACCACTCCCTAGGCAAGAGACCTCACGACAAGGCATCCAATGAGGATCGTGGTGCAAGGAGGCGTCACCGTTGCTGAGGAAAGGGCGATTGCCTGGAAGCCCCCAATCTCGAAAACCATCACACTCCAAGCACCATGCAGGAAGCTGCCGCTAGCTAGTAGGAGACAACCATGTATATAGTCGTTGGTCATCTCTATGTAAGTCAGTTCATCTTCTCCTATGGAAATTACTATAGATAGACCTGACGATCGATGGTGACAAGCGACGCGGACTCATCTGGATGTTGATGGCGACTGGTGCGGTGAGCCACCGGAGTGCGTGTGGTGTGGATCGAGCTGGTGCAGGGTGCCCCCGGGATCACGGCCACCACGCCGGGGAGCTGTAGGAGCGACATGAAAGCCCTGTCCATGTGCCGTGAAGTAAAAAGCAAATCTTGTTACCTGGTCAAGCACGGCAAGTAGACTTTGTTCTGTTTTTCTTTCTTTCTTTAATGAATATAAAGAAAACGACATGCCCAGCCCAGTGCACACGCAGCCCTCTTTGTACATATATAGAGAGAAAAGGCCCGACCGTAGATCGATCAAGCTTATGTGCCACTCAAAAGCCAAAACTACCTACATTCCATGCACAAATAGCCAAAAGACAAAAACAACTAGGAGCTAGCGAGGTCCTCACAAAATGATTGCCCGGCTACTCCATCTTCATGGAGCTGCTGCTGCATTCTTCATCTTGATCCTTTCCATGACTCTGCCCTCGTCCTTTCCTGCTCACGCAAGGGCGCTCTCGGCTCGTTGCTGCGTTGCAAGCGAGTGCGAGGCACTCATCTCCTTCAAGAAAAGCTTCATAGACCCTAACGGGCTCCTCTCGTCATGGCGAGGAGAAGACTGCTGCGGGTGGAAGAGAGTCCTGTACGACAACCCGAACCGCCATGTCATCAAGCTTGACCTCCGTGGCCCCGAGGACTTTATGGAAGATATCAAATCAAGAGGTCAGATCATGAATGTAACGCCCCAGCTAGAAAAACCACCGGGGCTACCCTCAACACATTCACTAAGACTAAAACAAACCTATTACAGCCGCTATGTAAAAATATTACGCGTTTGTAAACGAAAAAATGAGTACTTGTGATGATGGTGCTACTCCCAGTCCCCATGCAAGCCATGATGGTTTAGCACCTAAAAACCAAATAAACACAAGAGTGAGTGAAAACACTCAGCAAGTTCATTCAGAACCGGAAGAACAATCAACTCAATAGAATTCAGGAATGAATTCTTTGAACTCCAACTCGAATAGTAGTTTCCGTCGAAACGGACAACACTTGAATACTCCTTAGCATTTACTCGGTAAAAAGCCGAGCAAGTGGGGCCAACACTTACTCACAAAAGCACTTGAATATAAGAACCAAATTGCACCTCCGGATAAACCGCACTGGAATTGAATGTAAATGAAAGCTTGAAACTTGAATCTCATGAACATGAAACTTGAAGTTTGAACCCGTAAAATATAATACTTGAACATTGGAAAGCAAGACAACTCGAATAATAGGCGTAAAGCCGAAGCAAAGATTCGTCATGCACTTGCCTTAATGATGCAATGAAGTGCTCTGGGAAGCGGTTTGGGTCCTGCTATCTAGTTCACCACCACCTGAACAATCATGATTCACACTCAAAGACAGCTCAAAATTTTATTACCTCGAAAATAACACATCCATCTATCCTGTTAGCGATTATTTCCTAGCCATCGAGTTGCTCAGGCAACCAGATTAACATCTGACTCCTAGCCAAAACAAGGAACAGGGCAACATTGGGTATTTATTTTAGCCTACAAAAATCATGGAATAAGCATTTCTTAATTAAAAGAGGTAATTTTAATCATACCCAAACTATCAATTCTCAAGGTTTCATATTTTTCCTGTATAGATATCATCATCAAGAAACTACACATAAAGTTTCATAATTGTTGGAGCACTAGATATTTTTCTATGAAATGAACAAATCCCAGCACTATTTAAACATTTCTGGAAAATAGAAAATCCATTTTCTTCTCATAGCAGTCGCTGGCAGGGTGACCCTACTGGTCAGCCCGAGCTGACCATGGCGACTCCGGCCGCTGACCGGCGATTACCCGCCGACGGCGAGGTCCCCGGCGGCACGGCCTGGCCCTACAGAAACGGCACGACTCTGCGCACCCTCTGGCGAAGACGGCTAAGAGCGCTAAGCACAGCAACGAGTGCGACGGCGGTCATGGTGGCTCTGCAAAGCTCCGACGAAGCAGAGACGATGGCCGACGGAGTTAGCAGCGACGGGGAGAACTCCAACAGGTCCCCGTGCTCCGGCGAACGACACACCAAGCTAGTTAAATTAGCGATTAAGACCTAGCAACGAGCTTGCCCACGTCTATGGCGGACTGCCATGGCAGAGCACGGCGGCGCCAGAGCGTTCCGGCCACTGGAGATGCTACTCGTGCTAGCTGAAGCCTAAGGAAGCTGTATTGTGCTCACCACGACATGCTGTGCTGCTCGGTTGCAACGGAGATGACACGGACATGGCTGCCAGCGCTGAAGGCGGACACGGCGGCGCAACGGACGTCGCCGAGGAAGAAACAGCTGTGCGGGCAGTTTAGTCGATGCAAGGTGCTAAGAGGCTGATCAGGGGATGCGCAACAGCGATGCGGAGCTGGTGATGCGAGCAACTGGGCAGAGATAACGCGGCCATGGCTAATTTCGCCGGCGAGCCGGACGGTCAGGCGGCAGAACAGAGAGAGAAAGAGAGACGGCGTCAGCGTCGGGGTGGTTAAAACGGACACGACGAGTCGTCCAGAAGCACCAGAGCCTGCTGGAGATCGCCTACGCAGGTGGGTGCACGTCCACGCGCGGAGAAGCACCGCGAAGGTGCTGCCAAAACGAGCACGGCGTCGACGCGGCAAGCAGAGCAGAGGAGCAAGCAAGCAGGTGAGTTGGTCAGATAGAGTACTAATGCATTCATCCCCTTTGATCTTCTTTTCTCCCAAAAATCACTTAGCAACTTCAAAATCTCTAAGAATGAAAGTTGTTCAGCTTCTCGAGATCTCCACATTTGCTTTTAGGACCATCTCCAAATTCCAAGTAGTTTAGAAAGTAGGATTTTGAATTTAGGATTAATAAAATAATTAATCAGCCAACTTAATTAAACAAAACACAATATTTGCAACATATACATGCAATATATAAACATGAAATGCATTATTGCTATGATACTTGATAATCACACATGATAATGATCATATTTAAAATTTTAATTACTTTTTAATATTTGGGATGTTACAATGAACTCCACCATTATTGCCGCCTTACCACATCTGAGAGATACTTGGATCTCAGCTTCAACGACTTCAATTATAGCACAACCGAACCTTTCTTGTTTTTTTGGGTGCCCTCAACAATCTAAGGTATCTCAACCTCTCCAATGCTGAGTATCCTGGGATTATACCTTGGCAGCTTGGTAATCTTTCTCGCTTGCAGCACCTTGATCTCAGCAACGTTTATTTTTCGTATGCATCAGACCTTAATTGGTTGCCGCATCTATCTTCACTAAAGAGCCTTGATATGAGCGGGTTGAACCTCAGCTCCGCGAGCGATTGGTTGCACAAGGTTAATATGTTGCATAATCTGAGAACCCTGGACTTGTCTTCCTGTTACCTGAACAACAAAATATCTCCACTTTCCCATTCTAATCTCACGAGTCTTGAGATCCTTGATTTGTCGTACATTCCATTTAACTTATTCCTCCAACATAGCTGGTTCTGGGATGTCACTTCCATCAAGGAGCTTTATCTCACTTCATGTGGATTGTCTGGGCCCATCCCTGCTGCATTAGGAAACATGTCCTCCCTTGAGGTCTTGTATATAGATAGGAATTCCATATCAGGTATCATTCCAATGACCTTGGAAAATTTATGCAGTTTGCAGTTACTCAATTTGGAACGGAACAGTATCAATGCAGACATGATAGGGAGATTACCGCAGTGTTCATGGAGCAAGCTGCGTGAATTACACTTGCAGGGTGCAAATTTGACAGGGCAGTTACCAGCATGGATAGGAAACCTAACTAGTCTCAGCTACCTTGACCTGTCACTTAACATGTTGAGTGGTTCTATACCATCCGGGATAGGAAACATGAGGAATCTAGGTTACCTTTACCTGTCACTTAACATGTTGAGTGGTTCTATACCATCCGGGATAGGAAACATGAGGAGTCTAGGTTACCTTGACCTCTCTCAAAACATGCTGGATGGTGATGTGCCTAGTGGGATTGGAGCACTTAGTAATTTAACTTACTTGAACCTTCGCTCTAATAACTTCAGCAGTGTGCTTTCAAAACAACATTTTGCTAGTCTCGTGAACCTTGAATATCTGGACATTGAAAAGACATCCTCAAAATGGATTTTGGTCATGTGACATGGGGCCTCGGTTTCCTTCCTGGTTGAAATGGCAAACAAGCATACAGTTGCTTGATATCTCAAACACAAAGATAAATGAGGATTTGCCACACTGGTTTTGGGTTTCACTTCCTAGCGCTTCAAGATTGAACTTGTCAGGAAATAAACTCAGTGGTACTTTACCACCGAAGCTGGAGCTGCCATTCGTACAAAGTTTGGATCTCTCTGGAAATTCTTTATCAGGACAGCTACCAGCAAATCTCACAGCTCCCTACCTAGGTAGTTTGGATCTCTACAACAATCATTTCACAGGCACCATTCCACCATACGTATGTAATGGCTTCTGGGAAATAAACCTATCGAACAATCAACTAACAGGGAGTTTTCCATATTGTCAAAATAACAAGTCTTCATCTTCTTTATCTATGCTAGACTTGAGAAATAACAATCTGTCTGGTGAATTTCCTCAATTCCTTCAATATGCTGCAAGTTTAAGTTTTGTTGACCTTTCATATAATAAGTTCTCTGGAAGTGTGCCAATATGGGCAGCAAAGAAAAATGCCCAGCTTAGAGGTGTTGATCCTAAGGTCGAATATGTTCCATGGTCACCTTCCTAGGCAGTTATCAAGGATTGTTGGACTTCATTACCTGGACGTAGCACACAACAACATATCAGGCATTATACCTTCGTCCCTAGCAAGGTTGAGAGCCATGGTAGATCCGCGTGAAACAGATGATGACAATTACAATATGATGTATTCGTTTGATAATTACAGTAGCGACAAAGATATCAGCAATCATAAAAGATCGAGCTTAACTATACCCATGAATTCACAAAACATACTGTTTTTGCTAGATTTATCAAGTAATGGTTTCATTGGACAGATTCCAAAGGAGCTAACTTTACTCAAGGGACTTCGAGTTTGAATCTATCCAACAACCAGTTAAGTGGACCAATTCCAAATGATATTGGTTCTTTAAGGAAACTAGAATCCCTCGACCTATCTTACAATTATTTCAAAGTGACAAAATACCATCAAGTTTATCGATCTAACATTCTTGAGCTGCCTCAACTTGTCATACAACAATTTATCGAACAATCCCTCGGGACAACAGCTGCAAACACTCAACGATCAAGTATATGTACATTGGCAATCCCGACTTTGTGGGCCTCCTCTTCAAGAATTGCTCGATGAATAATGTAACAAATCCATTTGTTAGTCAATGGCATGAAGGTGGCAGATCATCTTTTTACATCAGCATGAGCATGGGATTTATAATGGGTCTTTGATTGTGTTTTGTACCATGTTGTTCATGAAAACATGGAGGATTGCTTACTTTCAGCTTTTGGATCAATTATATGACAAGCTTTATGTGCAACTGGCTATCAACAAGGCTGCCATTATAAGGAAATTTGGAAGCAAAGAGATTTGAAATTTGTCTTTCATTGCTTAGTCCATGAACCCTTTCATTAGACAAGTTAATATCCTAGATAATATTGTGTGACAAATATGTAAAGGAACCAATCTTGATTTGGCCAGAGATATATAGTAGTTTAGACCTGTACAACAGGTTAGTAATGATTGTATCTTGCTGATGGCCAAATTACGATTGGTCACCTGCTCCCTATGTTAGCCACCGGTGAGGGGCTGTTCCTTACCACAACATCAACATGCAACCCGTCACCACCGTGTGACTTCCTCGGGCGTCTTTGTGAATTATGTCACCCTTATTACATACGAGGCTTTTTTTCTGTATTGTGCAACAACTAGCTGGCACCTCACACGTTGCTGCAAAAGAAATCAAGAGTAATGATTGGCACATACTGTAAAGTGGAAATATTTTCACAAATATGCAGAACAATAAGGAGCAGGTTTATGTTTTTTACTCAAATCTCAAATATCTTTATTCACTATGAAGCCTTCTTTTAGAGCTGGATATATATGGATCCGGGAGATACCAACATGTAGCAATAGGTCGTGTACTAATCTTTATATATATGTGTGAGATATATGGATTGATTCGGTTGAGATCTTATTGTTGTATACTGTATAGTTCGTAGGTTTGTATCAGTTTATTGTGTTGTAACCCTTGACTAAATCAATCATAACCGTTTATACCTTTATAATCCATGGTGGAGGATATTTCCACCTTTATATCAAAAAAGTTGCGGTCTCCTACCTGAGGTAAAACGCTTACCGCTCCACATGACAAAGGAAAGCATCCTCTTTTATTTTCATTCACATAAAACCCCAGATCATCAATGGTGTCCTCCTCATCAAACATGTCTGCCCGCTCTCAATCCGTCGGTGGGTCGAGAAACTAACGTGTGATAACTTCGTGTCATGGCACCCCTAGGTTATGTCGGGCGATCCGGGAAGTACACAAAAACTCAGCGCCACATAGAATTATCAAGATTGGGTAAGATGTTTTTTTGAACTAGGGATATCCCCATTTCTATTGCATCAACACGGAAATACAACAGCTTTTTCAGGATAGTTCACAACGATAAAGAGAAACAGAAGTTCGTAGACAAATAAGAAAGGAAGTTTTGAACTCCAACGACATCACATAACCCGGGTGATAGCTAAAGCTAAACAAAACAACACTTCAAGACTTAAGGCAAAAGGCAAATTTCTAAAAATAACAAAAAAACAACAAAAAACTATGAAAAATTGTTTTTACCTTTGCTTAAATAGTTACTTTCATGTGAATTAATGAACAAATTAATTTGGTACCAACAATTTCCATATAAACATGTCATAGACATATAAGGGTATTATAGGTATTTCTTAGATAGCCTACGGTTTGACAAAGACCTCTAACCAAACGGTCTTACGCTTTTCTCACAAATGCTTTCACAACCTTTTCCAAAGCTTACGACCCTCTGGCAGCTTTTCCAAAAGCCACAGCTCAAGCAAACACACCCAAAGTCACATCAACGCTCCGGTTCTTGCTCTGTTTTGTCATCTTTGGTGGAGCCCTAACGCACGTACCTTCTGAAGTCTGTTTGCAAGGAGATCCTCTAAAAGGACTAAATGGCACAAGAGGGGTGAGGATAACCAGGCTCTAAAATTTTTAAAGATCAAATCTTAATCTGTGTCTGTGATTACACTCACCCCTTGAAAATGGTTTGGTCCTAACACAGCAAAGATCACACCAGGGCTTGTCCTTAGGGCCAATAAACTAAGTCCGGGCACACTAACAAAATATTCCTTAGCCAAAGGCCTTTGACTAAGAGCACTCTAGGATGGAGATTAAATTCTACTTATCACAAAAGATTCTTGCAACCAAACAAAGATCAAAGCACAAAGCAAGTACAAGAATTGAAATGCAGTACTTGAAAAGATGGACAACAGACAACTGAATTTTCTACATGGTGCGAGTAGTTACCACTACCCTCTAATCTACTTTGGAGCACCAAAGAGCCACCAAGACTCTGGTTACGCTCTGTTGATCCACCAAGACTCAAGACTTGATCAAAACACCATGCCTGAATACAGAATCAACAATGAAAGCAACAGTATCCCATGCCCTCAAGCTTATAAGTGCTCCAAGATGTTCTCTACTACCAAGCAAGTATTAATATGGGAGTGGCTCTACCAGTCTAGAATCTCTAGATCGAATGATATTATCAGAAATCACAAGATACGAGTCTGTAACAAGAGTAACTTAAGGCTGCCTCCAATAAAAAAAAAAAAACAGTAACTTAAGGACATATATTACACCAGAACTCTACAGCCCTCTCACTTGAAAAGGACCATCTACTACCAATCGGATACCAGCACATCTAGGTATCTACATGGCAAAAGAGAGCCTTTGCAATCTCTCTTCCTATTATTCCTTAGCCTCATCATCACTACTTCTTCTTTCTTTTTGGAAACCCTGACTGGCTGTGAAGCTCCAGCAGAAGACGCCTCTTGAGCAGCCTCGACTGCTTCGCTTTAGCACTTCTCAAGGACCTCCTAGGTATCTCTGTTGATGGACCTGCATTGTTATTTTCTTCCACCAGTTCAGCTTTTGACTCTCTTTGCGCTTCTTCCTTGAGGAACGATTGGCTGATGAGGCTTGATCTTGATCCTCCCCAGGTTCATTCACATCATCATCGCCATCAGCTTCACCATCCAGACAGGGCCATTCAGTACCACAGCTAGGACAAGCTCTTGAAGCCTACATGTGCAGAAAAATTAGCAAACCATGATTTTACCATCAACATGAGCTAGCAGTATGAACCATGATTTAGGCAAGTACCTTTCTTTGTGAAAATTTCTTCTTCAAGCAGTACTCATGAATCCTAACATTGCATCCCTCATTTGGACAACTTGATGCCTGTTATGAAACATAGATAATACCAGCAGGTTATACGAGACAACATTAAAAGAAAGACAAGGCAACTGAAATCATATAATCGTCACATATCAGTACCTTTATACAAGCTTCGTTGCAGACAACACAAGATGGGATATCATTACCACGGAACCAGCTTCGGAGATCAAGAAATGATCTGGTGCCCAGACCAATCTTGCCTGTGTTGGTGTATGACAACCAACGATCCCGTATCAGTTCATCAAGAGTTTTCTCTTTCTGGCTCAGTGAGAAGTTCTTTATGGAATTAGGAAGGCGAGACTGACTGTCCTCTGAACCGTCTACAATTACGACCTGAGAACAGAACAGTCAAAGAAATACCAAAAGGACTAGAAGCCCAAAAATAGTGCCACGGTACTTACTAGTGATAAATCATGTTCCCAGTATTTACTGGTGATAAATCAGTATTATGAGCTACAGTAAGCACATGGCCAGTACAGGTTGATATATGAAAACCAACAAATCATGTTCCCAGAGTTACTGTAAAGCTAACCTGGTTATCAAGCCGGACATTGAGAGCGTCGATACCGGTTATGCTCCCATCATTTCCAGCTTCCTGAACTATTGCTTCTAACTGCCACAGTAATCATTAGTTACATCAATACATGCGAAAGATCAACACAACATAAGTAGTGTCAGACTGAGGTATGCAAGGCCAGGTATCGCATACCAGTCCCTTGTAGAATGCAATCTGGGGCACAGAATACTTCGTTCCGAGCTTAGATTCTTCATCAACAATGTTATTAACCACTCCGTAATAAACCGTTCCATCATATTGGTTTATGCATGCCCGCAACTCGAGCTGCAAAAAGGCAAGCTCCTTGTTGATCTTGAGAAGTGTATCATTGAACAGTTGCTGATGAGTGGCTGCAAGTCATGAAATAAGTGATTGGGGAGTAGACATTTGGCCAAATGAATCAAGAGAAGGTTGCAACCCATAGGCTATCGACTCTTCTATAAAGCCGGTGCTAAATATATGACTGAGCCAAGTAGGCGATGGGGCGTCAGTTGGGCTTAATGATTCAAAATCCATGTGGAATCAAGACCATTGTTTCAAACAATCGTATAATGCTATTCTGAATTCACTGTTTTTTTAGCAATACTTTGAAGTTTGAAGTGATTCTGACTGGCTCAGGTGATCAGGAAACAAAAGATAAAAATTCATAGATCTACCTTGGGTGAGAAAGTAAGTGTAGCTACTGTTGAATCAGACACAAATTTCCACTAAATTGTTTGTTCAAGATAAAGCACTCACATGTAAACAAATTTATTTGTGAGGAGCACAAGCAGGTCATGAAGAAGCAAACTTAATAAGAATGATGCTATCAATATTCAGAAAGGCATTTTGGTTTTTGTGGCAAAGAAATAGAAAAGGGAATACAAGCAGCATCAGGTATTGTATACAGCAGCATTGCATGACAAAATCAGATGGAGACCAAACTAGCACTCTTTTTCCCTGACAAACAGAAGATCTGTAGTCGACAAATGGAGATACAAAATGGATTAAAGAAAAGTATAGAGGTGTAAAGAACATTTCGAACAAATGTACTACTAGCACCGCACCGCCACAGTAATAAGTTCAAGAAAAGAGAATCATTGCATGGAACAGATGCAAAGAGAAGATGGAGAAAGACTAGAGCTAAAAAGGAAGAGAGCTGCAAGCATCACAGCATAGGTAGGTACCGGAGTTCCTGTCAGAGACAGCAGCGAACAGCGCGCGGAATTCAGGCTCGGGAAGAGGGCCGCGGCAGAGCAGCGCCTGCAGCAGGGTGTGCTGCCGCTGCCGCCAGGGGAGAGGCGCCATAGCTGAAGGTAGTGAGCTGGATAGCCGTAGGTAGCAGATGAATGTGAGGCCGTGAACTGAGCAAGAAGCTGAAGAGATGTAGTGGCGTCTTGGCTTACACTGGAAGGAGCCTAACAGGGGAATGGCGGGAAAGGATGTGGAGGGTGCTAGCTTGCAGTGTAAGCTCCAGCCTCCAGGTGCTGCTGCTGCGTGCACCTGTAGCTCTGATCAGAGCGCATCAATAAAGGCGTCATCCATGCCATGTCTAGAGCTCTGTTGCCCCCACATTGCCATCCACACATTGCACGCCTACGGCCATCCACACTACTCCTACTTGCACGCATCACCCCGACGGCATGGGGAGTAGAGAAACAGGTACGGCAGAGGCAGAGACGCATTTCGTCGAACGTTTCTTGGGCTATGTATGGCGCGCGCGAACAAAGAAAGAAGAGACCGAGAGACGACGAGAGGAGAGAGAGCGAAGGAGCAGACGGCGGGCGTACCGGGATCCTTGCCGGAGACGCCGGCGAAGACGGCGTGGAAGTCGCGCTCGGAGAGGGGCCCGCGGTGGAGCAGCGCCTGAATCAGGGTGTGGTGCCGCCATGTCAGCGGCGCCATATGCTCCCGCTGGCCTGGTGGTGGTGGCGGGGAAGTGCCGGATCGGGAACCCCAAACCTACTCGGCGAATTCCTCCGCCGCCGCCCGCGGGAAGGATTTCTCTTCTCCTTGTGTGGGAGGGGAATTTTCTTGGACGAGGATTCGAAGCGCACGGGGGCGGCGGCAAGCAAGTGAAGCAACCCTACGGCAAGGGCCCCGGGGAAGGAAGGAAATGGTGGGCCGTGCATTATCGAGTGGGCCGGGCCGCCATCCCGCCGAATTGACTGGGATCTTCACTTAAATTGGACCCACTCGTCATCCGGCGCTGGCTTCCAGTTTTTCTTTTGCAAAAGTTTTTGAGTTTGAAAACCGGGAGGGATTGGTTTCGGTTTGACCCAATACATACAAGACGCATTAATTCAAGGGAAAGTTTTAAAAAGCTTTGAATTCTGTAATTACAAATATGATGAAATATCGTACAAAAATCTTGGACGTTGATTGCACCTAGAGATTTAGGGTTTCCAGTTTCCAACATGGGTTTTTAGGCATTGTTTTGCAGGTGTGTTAAAAAAAAACGTATAAAGTTGAAAACAAATGATAATTTATTATCACTGTCACAAAATCTAGTTATCGAGCATCTCCAACAGTTTGCTAAATGAACTTGCTATCCTTGAAAATTTGGCAAAATATGAAATTGTACTCTCCAACAATTTGCTAAATCAACTTGCCATCTTTCCCAACTTGCTATTCGTCCCCGTCCTCGGCTTCTTTACGCTGTAGATCTGGTTGCCATCGTAATACTAGCTTACGCCGACGGCAAATTGAAGATGGTCAGGATCCAATGTCGCCGAATATCCGGCGCCCAAGGGGCTAGGCACAGCGCGCCGCCCTAGAGGCAAGGAGCGGCCACAGCCAAGCCTCGCGACCTCGCGCCCGCCGGGGCGGATTGGGCATCGTACAGTACGTCGATCTCAAGAGGAATAAGGGCGAAAATTTAATTTTGTTTCTCTTCCGGGGTTCCCCGATGTAAGTTTGCTAGATACGTTAATTTTTATATGTGGGCTCGGTTGATTAGTGAAAAATATAGGGTCCTTAGGTTTAAATTAATTTCCTTTTTTTTTTACGAGAAAATAAAAGTTGCCGACAAAAAAAAAAAGACTTGTGGGACCGACTTTTTAGTTTTGGCAAGTGGATTATAGCAAACTATTGGAGATGACTTGTTTTTTCACTTGTCAAATAATTTAGCAACTTGTCAAATCACAAGATTTACCAAGTAAAAATTGGCAAATTGTTGGAGATGCTCACGTACATACCAAGAAATTGTTTAAGTTCATATGATCGGACAAACAACTGACACCTTAGGTATTGACTAGTTAAAAAAAAAAAAGCGGGATGCTTAATTATAGGGTAGCTCTTATATTTCGTACATTTATAGAAACGTGCGGCAATATTTATCTGCATCGTCCAACATACATTCAACCAAAGGAAAGCTACCTCTAGGTTCACACACTTTTTGAGGTGTGGGAGGCGATTCTATCGCCAGACACTAGTAGAACTCCAAATTTTAGTGTTGACATGGATGGTGCCTTTCCTTTAATTTAACTAGTATAGTGTCCGTGTGTTGCCGGGGTTTATTTTAAGGGATGCACTTAAAAACAACCAGCCAACGAGATTCTTTTCCATAGTTTTTGTCTCACAATTATATATGATCATAAATATAATCGAAAATACATTCATGCATAACAAGATATAATAAAGTAATGTCTCGATGCTACAAATAAGTTCACACAATTATATACAATAAGCGTGAACCATCCATCTCTTTGATCTCTACCCGTAAAAGATACTTCCATAATTAATCGTTATACTAAAAAAATTGCAGTAAGAAAAAAAATGCTCCTTGTGACAACAAACAATTTGGTAGTCAGGTTGTTGAGCTCATCATTAAGTTCAAGATATATCAAGCAATATGGTCGCATCATTAAATGACCAATAACAAGACTTGATACAAAATAAATTGTGTAGTACTGTGCTCAATTCTTTTTTCAGTTCTCACAGTTCAGCTCCTTCACCAGCTGCCAAAATACAAAAGCGATTGCCACTGAACATCCTATAGCTCCTTGTCTTTCTTCATCACCCTTTCTCTTAACTTTGCCACTAATTTCCTCTAAAGGTGCAACAAACATTCCATCTTTAGCACTCCTGTTCTAAACTTTAGCGCTCATATGAAGGTGGTTTCCCTATATGCCCACTAATTTTGAATCAAAATCAGTTTATGATCCAAATCTAACAAGGGAAGCTTGCTTAGATGCTCTACTAGCTTGCAACTGCAAGAGGAAAGAGCGGGCAGCAGGCGGGCAACCAGTGCCCGGACCGAGGAAGGAGTCGTGGATGCAATAGAGCATAGAGCGGAGGGGTGACATCCTGAGAGCCGGCGCGTGCAGGGGAGGGCTGGAACAGATCATGAGTGGTTGTCGGGTCCCCGGCAACAACGTCACGGCGGGTCGGTGGTGGTCGGGCATGATGCGAGTCACCGCGAGGAGCGATGTTACGTTGGACCAAGTGACTAAGCAAGCAAGGGTTGAGAGCTTAGTTGCCTGCTCCTTCCCCTGGACATCTTGTGGTGGGCTCATGGGCTCCTTGACGGGCCAAAAATTGAAGACGTGGTCCCTTGTTACATAAGTTTGTACTAAAAAAGGTGTCGACTCAATATAGTGCATGGCAGTGTAAGGGTACGTCATGAATTTTTCCACATTATGGCATAAGTTTGTACATAGAACAACACCAACAACAACGCTCATCCAAATATTTACAAATTACAATCGCATTCAACACGAACAACATAAACATCTTTAATAGAGTGCATGGGGAGCACATCATACCCCATACACGGTGGCCATATACAAGCATGCACGTAGCACATAGGAATGATGACATCTTAATCTATACTTTGTACAATTGCAGTGGGTGCCAACTTTACCTTATTATGACTCATGAGAATATCGTCCACCATCCAAAGTAATATCGATTTTCTTCATGAACAGCATTTTCTTTCTTAAGATCAACCACTATCCTTGTCTTCGGAGAACGTTTCTTGCCATTACCCAGGTCAATATCATGATAACGGCACAATGAAGCGGGAGTGAATTTCCAATTCTTTGAGCTCGGGAACCATCGCACCTCAACCGACCCTCTCTAGCACTTCCACATCAATCATCTTGATCTTTTGAGGCGCGGAAATTTGGTTGAAGCAAATACAAGTTGCTTGTCCTTGTATGAGCCAGTGGTACAATGCAAGGATTGCAAGAAATGGCAGTCGAGAGCTTGTTAATGAATTCTGTGTCACATTTGTTTTCTCCGGAGAAAGCATGATGAGATTTGGGAGACATAAGGACTCACTACCATCTATATTAGATGAATGTAGCAGATCCCCACTTAGGAACATAAACTTGACACGCCTGAGGGAAGCGAAGTGGTGAAGACATTTGAAGGAATAATTTTACCTTCTAAGATCGGTGTCCTAAGGCTCTCAAGTTTCTCCGAGCACCGAGAAAGAGCTTTCACATTGACATGTGAGATATGCCAAATAGACAAGAACTCAAGATGGATCATCTCTCCTAGTGTCGGCTCCTCAAAACTTCTTCAAGATCTATGGAGTCAAGTGTATGTAATCTTCTTCAAAGCCGCCAATTTTCTTGGGCAATCGAGGACAAAACCAAGGACATGTCTTAGGGTTTTAATCCTCCAAAAGGACCTCGAGCACTCGGACATTAGTTTCCCTAACATCCAATGTTTGGAGGCTAGTGAGTCTTCCAATGGACCTTGGGATATGTTTCATTGAACATGATGTGATTCCAAGGTACTGCAAGTGCACAACATTGCCAATTGCACTTGTTAAAGTCTCACCAATCTCAATACCTTGCAGATTGATGACACGGAGAAACTTCGGATCCATGAAATAGTTCCTTGATGTGAGATCGATGTCTTTCTTCATCTTAGAGATCGCCCTTCTTTGAGATAAGTGAAACATATATGCGGAACTTCCTTTGGACCTGTGCACGTGCCCCCGATCACCTTTATTAGGCTCTTGCTCATACCGAGAGAAGATGGATCGTAGCTTTGGCAATGGATGGGCCAGACAGCATATTTGTCGGTGTAATTCTCAGAGAGAGGCGGCGAGCACTAGTTAATGTAGGGATATCATCATGGCTATGGACCTCCACAAAGCTTGCTTCATGTGCTTCTATCTGCAAAAAAGTCATGGACTTTGTTTTGGATTGTGACCGACATAATTGCGAAACTGGAATCATCATCCATCTTTGCTCGGTTGACAAGATTCCGATCAATCAACTCGGATAGGTAGATGTAGCCAATCTTCTCCATTGTCTTCCCACCCTTTGAACTTAGAAATCCCTCTCGCAACCCACATAAATACCAAGCTGCGTGCCTCAATTGTAGTGTTGGTTGGCAATGCAAAGAAAGTAGAGAAAACAACATTTTAGCTCGTGTGGAAGATCATCAAAGCAAACCGACAAAGATGCTTTCAAGATTGGCTGATGGCTTGGACTTAAGGTACCGAAAAACCTTCACCCACTCACTTGGGAACTTCTTGGATTGCACAAGACACGATAAAAGAACAAGCGCCAAAGGCAACCCATGGGTGATTTTGAAAATACTCTTTTGGTAGTTGTTAAGGTTTTTATCATGCAGTTCCTTAGGTAGCCTCTCACTCACGAAACAATGACATGGCAGCATCTTACGTAAGTTTTTTTAACCGAATGGTGACATGATGGTAGGCTGCTAGGTGGCTCTTACGGTTTACCTTGTGTGATATGCACTACTCTACTACCCCTAGTGCCAACTGGGATGCTAGTCAAAAAGTGCTTCCATTCAGTACTACTGACTTCACCATCTATCACAAGCAAGTACTTCTTATTTTTCAATTTATTGTGCAGCATTTCCTGAGCCTTTTCTTTAGGGCAATTTGTGTCATCTTACGTCGGAGTTCTTTGAGTAATTTGTTGAAGGATATTGGGAGGCGGTTAAATAAGGTGCAATACATTCCATGGCTTGCACTTCAAACACTTTCTTCTTTTCCATTTTTTTGTATATGTCTCTCACAAGAGTTGTCTTGCCAATACCACTTTCTCCAGACACAGTGATCATGACTGGATAGTGTTCTTTACCCTCTTGATGTTCAGTTAGGGCATCCTCTAATTGGTTGTGCTCCTCCACATATATCACCGCCTCTGAATCATGCACATCATCCCTGAGATATTCAACCATTGTATAGTGGTTAGTATCAGTATAAGTTTACTCTGAATAGTAAGTTGACAACCAAACATATAGTGTCAAATATAATCTATCCATTGCCCATCGATATTTTTTTAAGAAAAATGAAAATCATTTTTCCACTTCTCAGTCAATATTGCCTCGATCAGCCAAAGTTACTCTGTAAACAAGATACCACTTATAGCACTACATGCACTGTACAGAGGCATGCATCTTAAGACTGCCACCACACTACATCTATAAATCGATGTACAGAGGTGGCATGGGTCCATAGACCCATTGAATGGAAGTTAAGCACCGCCTAGCAATATATAAATGGAGGACTCTCAAAAATCCCTTTTTATAGTGATGGGCTGCCTTTATGAAACTACATTTCAAGATGAATTTATTACATCACTTTCATGTTTTCAAACTCACCCCAATTAAAAGAATTTATTTGTAGTCAAAATTTAAAAAATTTGACTCAACACAAAAACGACATTCCTTTAGGAAAACCGGAGGGAGTACCATATAGGAATGACACAAGTGAAATCGGCTATAGAATATAGTTAAGTATAAAGAATTCCAAAGCGGCCGTTTGAAGCGGGCTTACACGGGCCCGATGCAAGAAAAGCCCGGCGCAATCCGGCCCGGTCCGACCACGGCCCGCGTGCGTGCTTGGCAGCGCGGCCAGCGGCGTGCGTGCGTGCTCGGGCGCGATTTCGGCCCGTGGGCGGCCGCTGCGGCGGTCCGATCCGACCCACGAACCGCGCGGCACGGCTCGGGCCGTTGGATCGAAAAGGGAGCGGCAGCGGCCGTCGATTTTAGGGCGAACCCGGCGCCGCTATATAAGCCGGCCCGATGCGGGGGATTTCCCCATCCGCTCGCCCTTCGCCCTCCCTTCGCCTCTCCGCCTCCACTTTCGAAACCCCAACCCTAGCCGCTCGCCTCTCAGGCTTCCCTGCTCCTCGCCTCTCAGCTCTCCGCGCTCCTCGCGGCTTGAGCTTGCTCCTCGGCGCACTCAATCGGCCGCCCGTAGCCATGGATTCGTCCGGCGGGTAAGGTCTCCGTGGGTAGGTGGTTTCCTTTTCCGTTCTTCCGACCTCGATCTCACATTACGTAAGTTCTACCTCGGATCCGGTGGATCCGGCCACGAAACCCCATCGTCCCCTTGTTCCTCGTCCGTGAAAAGTCGATTGAGCTTTTTGCTCGGCATCCTTGGCCCATCTCGACTCCCTTATCCATCCGTTGTCCTCGTCGCGGTACCCGGCACCTCAGGGGCTCGGTCTGCGTCGAGTACGGAAAGTGCAATCGGGGATGCATCGTCGAATCGATCTCACGGGGCTCCGGTTCGTCGAGTACTTCAAACCCGCATCTAGATCTAGCTTCCCTCCCTCCCTCCCTTCTTGCTTCCCTCCTCTTAGCTCGATTCTTTCTTTGTTTGATGCGGTCGTTCATCTCCGGCCGCCGAGTACCGGCGTCGTCGGCGAGGCTCCCTGCGGAGGAGACAAGAGGAGGGACGAGATCGGGCATACGCGAAACGGCGAAATGCGTATGTGTGGGATGGCCGGAGATGATGAGGGACGACAATGTCGGGCGGATCTTTGCCGAGCTCTTTGGGCGACCTTCTTGCGATGCTCGTCGGCCGGCGACACCGATGGCCGAGGAACCGACCCCCATTGCCGGCGGTGGTCGGAGTGAGGTGAGATCTTCCAATCGCCCTTCTACCTCACCTATCCGGGGAAGATTATGAGAAGCATTTTAGAGAAGAGGGTGGTGTCAAGGTTAGGTATCTTTTTGCCACTTGCTTGCACCGTGGCAAGAGGTACTCTATTCTCGCCTAATGGCAATGGCCATCTTATTAGGCATCGTGCTAAGTGTGTCAAATGACGTGATAAGTGCCGTTTATCCCGATCTAGTCTTGCTTTTAATCCCGATGGTTCCGTCCGTCATTTGGGGAGTTCGATGAATCGTGGCTCGTGTTCAACTTGTTCGTATGCTTTCTAGGCTAGACATGCCTCTTATGATTGGTGGCGGGGGCCTTTAAAGAGTACATTAAAATTGCTCATACTCCTAATTTTGTTGGTGTCTCTAAACAAACCAATTTGGTAGGGATCTGTTTAAGTACTTTCTTGAGAAACGTGACAACCCGATTGCCTCTTTGCAAAGTAATCTTTGTTTCATCTATTGCTATTACCGATATATGGTCCGGAAAGGCTAAAGAGGATTACATCTGTTGTGGCTCATTACATTAATGCTGATTGGATTTTAGAGAAAAAAAGTTCTTGGTTTAAGGTTGATTGATGTGTCCCATAATCTTTGATAACATTCTTTGGCGTATTAAAAATGTTCTTGATGAGTTTGGTGTACTTAATAAGGTATTTTACGTGACTTTGGATAATGCATCCGCCAATAAAAATGCCATGGATAGACTCAAACCTATTCTTAGAGAATATTTGGGTGCTGATTTGTTTTTGCATCAAAGATGTGCTTGTCATATTATTAACTTGATAGTTAAGGAAGCTTTGGAGGTCATTAATCCTCTCATTGAGGCTTTTAGAATAGCAATATCATTTCGAACTCCTCAAATCAAAGGATTGCTGCATACAAAAGTTATTGCATTGCTAGTGGGGCTACACCTAGAAAATTTGCACTTGATATGCCTGTTAGGTGGAACTCCACCTTCCTAATGCTTAGAGCTTTGCTGCCTCATAAGAGTACTTTCCATACTTTCATTGAGGCTAATTATCCTAGGGGCACAGGTGATCCTTTTCTCTTGACTGAGGACCACTGGAATATGGCAAGTAAGATGTTGAAGTTTCTTGAGCTGTTTTATAATGCTATTGTTGATTTATCTGGTGTGTACTATCCAACTTCTAATCTTGCTATACATCATCTTGTTAAGATTGCTATCCATTTGTGTGACTATCAACATGATGAGCATCTTAGACCTGTTGTGCAGTCAATGATTGACAAATACAATAAGTATTGGAAAAATATACCTAATCTTTATTGCATTGCATTCATATTGGACCCTAGAGCAAAAATTAAGGGATTTACCAAAGTGCTTAGGAAGTTTAATGCACTGTTTCATACCGATTACACTAACAAGCTGTTGGATACAAGAGCACTTCTGTTTAAATTGTACAACAGGTATGATGATGACATGTATGGTCTTTGAAAGGTTTGAGAAGGGTTGTTCACGCAACCAGTGCAGTAAGAAAAGAACGACTTGGGCTGACATTTATGATGATGATGATCTTGATGTTGGTGCTGGCTGTTCTACCCTTACTTCTAATCTATCGATTCTAGAAATGTTTTACGCCACTTCATTGCTACAAGCGGCATCTTCTTCTAACACTAGTGAACTTGCATCCTATACGGGACCGTGACACTTGCAACAACCTTGATGACGATTTTTGACATTATGCAATGGTGGCATGAGCACAAAAACATATCCGGTTCTTTTCTATTCTTGCTAAAGATATCTTTACTGTTTTGTTTCAACCATATCTTTAGAATCTACTTTTAGCACAACCGGCGGGGATTATCGAGGAGCGTCGCAGGAGGCTTAACCCGAGGCTGTGGAGGCACTTACATGCATCAAGGGGCTGGGAGAATGCTGAAGCAAGGATCCGGCACATGGTGGAGGACAAGGATCTGGAGGAGTGCTTTGAGAATCTTGCTCTTGATTAGTTTTTCTGTTATGCTGGTTCTGTAATAGCTTAAGAGTTGAGACTTGTGTGTGTGGGTGAACTGAACTTGGGTGAAATTCTGGATGTAATGAACATTTAATCCTGGGGCTGGCTGCACTCTTTTCCTGTTTGGGGTTTTATCTCACAAGGGTGAGTTTTACCCAAACAGGTTTTTAATGAGGCAGCCATTGCACAGCTCCATAATGAAGTAGTTTTAGTTTCAAAAACTTGTTTTCTTGCTGATTTCCAACTTTGAAATGTTAATCTGAGGTGATTGAGGTGTTTTGTTGGTGTAGTGCGGGCTGGCACGGCACGCCTGGGGATCGGGGCGGCCCGGCACGCCTCAGTGGTGTCGGACCGTGCTTGGACCTAGAGTTCAGCACGGTGACACGACCCGCACGGCACGGTTCATCGATCGTGCCAAGCGTGCGCGTGCCCAGGCGTGCCGTGCCACTGGCGTGCCCGATGCGTGACGGACGACGGGCACGTTTGGAATTCTTTAGTTAAGTACAAAAAGGTAATTCCGAATGACACAAGTGAAATCGGCTATAGAATATAGTTAAGTACAAAAGGTAATTCTGTATACTTACAACTTTCTGTGAGTGTAATTTATAGATGTTGAGGTAGAAGGTTTCCATGTCACATCTGTCTTCTTATTGGAATCCTCTATCTTGTATTTCTCTTTGTTTTTCAATGATGCCATCAAGCCTCATGTTGATGGCTCTAATTTTTCTAGATAGGCCGCGTCTCATCTGTACTTGAATTGTGAATGTTTCAAGGCACATCATAGTAGGACGAAGCCACCTTGGGTACCTGAAGAATGCAACCATCCGGCCATCAGTTTTGTGGGTTGTCTAGTGTAATTGTTAGATATGCATGCATAGCCCTTTATGTTGTACCTACCTGGACATGTCCACATGGAGATGATAGTGATCGAGGGCGTCCTCGGCGTCGAAGACGGCATCTCGCGTCTGCAGCGTCCAGACCCTGGTGACTTCGTCGGTGACGGCACGGCGCCTGGTGTCGGCCTCGCGGAGGAAGGCCTGCAGCCACATGAGCTTGTCTCGGAGCCGGTGGATGTCGGCGTTCACCCCCACCAGTGCCCGGGCCTCGCCGACGGCCACCTCCTGCAGCCTCCCAACCAGAGGCCCTATGATCGCCTCCGCCATCGATCCTTAGCTACCTAGCTTCTCGATCTTTCTCTGTCTGTGTATGTCGATCTGCTGGCTTTCAGAAACGACAGCCCCACGCACCTACAAATTTGTGTTTGTGTGTATATATGCACTACAGACACACGTGCTACGGTGGCGTGCATGCGTGGAAACTAATTGCTTGATGATCGCGTTTTGCGTTGCTGCTCAGATAGGGATTGATTTGATTCTTCTCGTGTCATCTACATGCGTGCTTTGCTATAATCGGAGGTGAAAGAGCGGCAAAGCTAGCTGATGATACCTTTCTTTGCTTGTTTTTTATGAGATGCGCTCAATCGTGCTTTTCCGTCCGACATATGTGCGTGCACAGCTGGGCTCCTCGATATACACGCAGCGTAACCAATAATAAGGATGCATCCAGGTAGTAAGAATCGCCTTTTGGAATCGTTTGATGTCATTGCTAATACTGTGCTGGTATATGTCAAGTTATATAGGGTCATGTGTCGCTACCGACAAAGCAAATAAAGAATTAATGCCACGATACATAAACACACTATCTCCATTAGCCACATTGAGATGCATGGTGATGTATTTGGACCCGTTTGGCAGGGCTTCACATCACTAGTGAGGTTTTTTTCTTCAGCTCCTCAAATGGCTCTCTCGATGGAGTTGAGACGTGTTTCTTTAACCCATTTCACAAAACGGCTCGTTTAGAGCATCTCCAATCTTGGGCTCCTACCGGTCCCCTACCTTAAATTTTAGGGTTTAAAACAAATTTACAACTCACATGGAGCCCCAGTTTGGACCCTCATTTTGCACGACACCTCAAATTATAATCTCAACCCTCAACACTCAGGCCCCCTATTCAGTGGGCCCACCCACTTTTATCGTCATCTACATCCTGCGGGGGAGCCCACATGCACCGCTTCGCCGCCCGCTGATGTTTTTCTCCACCGCACACGCGTCTTGCGCTCCTCTGCGTGCTGGATGAGCTACTGCGCCTCCTCCCGGGCGTAGACCGCCTTGTGCCGGCGGCGGCACCGGCCGCCAACATCGATGGGTTTCTCGTCCTTGTCTGGCGCCGACGCCGACTCCGGCACCCGACACCGGATGGGTTCCTCGTCCTCATCCTGGCCGATGCGCCGCATCGTTCTCGCCATGTTGGTGTTGCTATGGCAAAGACGTGGCCGACTCACGCGCAAGGCGGCGCGATGGCAGCCCCGCGGGAGTTTCTCGAGCGGCTCGCCAATGTCGTTGTGCACGAGGTCGCCAGGCGCGGCGCCTTTGCTATCGCCACCACCACCACCGCGAGGCCGAGGTCGCGAGGGCGGTCACCGCCGCCGCCTCGCTGTTGACCTCGGGCCGTCGGCCTCGTCCTCGCCCAAGAAGAGGCAACCGACACTATCCATGAGCAAGAAGAGGACGGTGATGGGTGGCCGAGAGGAGTGGCGGAGGCCGGGCGCCGGAGAAGCCGGAGGAGGAGTGAAGGGGGCGGGGAGCAAGGGCACCGGAGCAGGCGTAGGTCTTTACTTGGAGCATGTCATGGACGGGGGCTTCGGAGAATACGTGGTGGGCGCGGAAGACGCGTTGTTCCTCTTTTGCCGACAAAGGGGCCACGAAAGGATAGGGTCCGAAGCCTTTATTTTTTTTCGAGTCCGGTAAACTTCTTCCTCTAGTTTCTTAGTCCGACATGCAAATAGAAATTTGAGGGCCTAATTTGGGTTGGGCCTCCATGGGAGATGCTCTTAGGTAGATCAAAGGTACAAAAATAACTACAATACCTATTTTTTTAATCTTTTTTTCTCCTTCTCTTCCTTGGTTTCACATGCTTTTCCACCTCAGTGACTTCAAAACCACCACACGTCCGCCTCTTTCCCGTGACTGATCGCCAACTCTCCTTACTCACAGTGGCGTACTTCACCTCCTTCCTGAACATGCTGCCCCGGCGCCCGTGCAACCGCCGTTGATGGCGAGCCCCGACGACGGTCGCTGGGCGGCGGTGTGCCCCGGAGGCAGTTGTGCGCCTAGGTGGATACGTGGTGAATCAAATAGAAATAATGTCACGTGCCTATTTTGATATTCCTATAAATTGGATAGGTGCAGATGGAGCATATATAGGTAGCTTTTCTTTTGAATAATTCAGCAGCTTTTGTGTACTCTTGGATCTCTATTTTGTTGTGCAGTCCGTCAGTCACCGTTTTGTCTATAGAGCTGCAAACCTTCGTTACAGTTCAATGGAATTAACTTGCTACAAGTGGTTTGAGCTTGCTTATCATGCTTTGGGTAATATTTAATTTTCTGTGGTAGCTTGGAATCCATATGGTCTGATTGCCAATGAAGAAGTTTTCAATAGTAAGTTTTCATTTGATGCTAATTGGTTACAGAGCTGATTATTGAATGGGTCGTGTTGTACTGAATATTGGGTTGAAACTAATGTTAAAACTGTATGGGCCAAAAATTGTGGCATGAGCGTAGTTCAAATTGTGGCATGGGCTGGCCTGATCTGAGAGAAGAAATGGGAAACAATAGGACTGCGATAAGGTGAGCGCAGGTGGAGTGCATGGCGTGTGGGCCAGACTGCGTGCAGGTGCATACATGGTAATTGCGTGTGGGCCGCATGGCATGCAGGCCAGGCCATATGTTGGGTGAGCGCGGCATCGCTCCGCCGGGAACACAACCCAGCGCGCGTTCACAATAAAAATAGCCCAAACAATATTTCTGGCCCATTTTAAGCCTGTCTTCATAGGCTTTAATATGCCATATTTTAATTTTGTGACGATTTCATGATTTACCAGCTCAGCACCATGTCAGCATCCAATCTTGTGACGCAAGTATACACGTGGCAAGGTATATCCATCCTTTAAAAGGAATATTCTGTCCTAGTCATCACAATTCTCTCTTTTTATATCTGAGTTTCTCGATCCATCATACTTTATATCATTCTCTATTCCAACTACCCATCGATTAGGGGTACACTTGTAATTTTATTGGAATATATCCATGTGAGATTTAGTTTTCAAAGATTTATTTAAACAAATTTAATGGCGTAATCAGAATTTAATTTGGCCTTTTTATTTGTGAGTTATAACGTTTTTTAGTGGTTGAAAGCAGTGAGGCCCGCCATTGACACATGCTCTCCGTTCAGCTCTTGCCTCCTGCGCATGCTCCCTCTCTCTCCTCGTCTGGCGTGGCCCCTATGGCGTCGCCTGCGGTAAGGGACTGGATTCCTAGCGGACGCCGGCCCGAGCATATGGGTTTAGATACGCGGTCGCGGCCGGGTTTGATCTTGGAGGGAGCGATAGCGAGCGTCTCCCGGTACCGGTGCGGACAGCCTAACTAAATGTATCCAAGGCGTATAAACAAGCGGTACACATATCGGCGTCCGAATCCAACAAATGGACCCGTGCGTGCCAACGGAACCGCGGAACAACTTCGACCCGTTTTGAAAGCGCTAATTCTCCGTGTCGGCGCTTCGCGAGTGCACACCCCCGGGCGACTCGGCATTCACTACTACAAAAAGCTTACGATAAGAATGCCCCCGTTTACATTAGGGGCGGTTCGTTTTACGAGGCCCCTACTCTTGCGGCCGGGGTCTTGGTTACCGGCCCCCCTATTGAAACCCACAAAGAGGGGCGGGCCGGTGTTCTGAACCTCATCTTGTTATTGGGGCGGCTCGATATCCGGCCGCCCCTAATGAAGGCACGATGGGGGCGGCGGGGTGTGAACCGCCCCTGGCGTAATAACATTAGGGGCGGCTCGATCTAGAACCGCCCCTACGGTGGTCTGTATGGATAAGGCCGAAACCGGCCCCCCTTCTTCCACCTCGGGACACCACTCAAACTCGAAAAAAAAAAAAAAGGTTGGGAGGCCTTGGGCTCCTCCCAAAATTACTCTACTAAGGGGAGGTTTTCAACTCAAATCCTTTGGTGGGGAGGCTAAAAAAGGTAAGAAAATGCTAATCCTACCACTTAATTCGATTTTTAATGGTTAGTTGTGGAGTAATTTAAATTTAGCTTTCCTCTAACTTTCTATGGTGCTTGAGCTTTATATGGAGCAAAGTAGAGCTTAGGTTTGGAAGTGCTAGTGGAGATTAGTAAGAGTATTGAATTAGACCCATTTTTTTTAGTGGCTCTTACATGTGATTTTAGTGGAGTAATAAAATAGGTAGGGTTTCATGTGTTCATGGTTGATGAACATGTGTTTTTTTAATTCTTAGTTTTAATTTCTAACAAGTTTTTCTCTCTCATATGATGTGCAAATGCGGTTATTTTTTTTTCTAAAATTTGCTAAAATGATAACCTTTTTAGTGTGTGCTACAACTTTGATATTAATGCATTTATTAATTTTAACCATTTAGGGTTTGCCATGCATATGTACTCATATATATGACTAACTACACATTTGATGTTTTTTTTTTTTGTTGTATTAAAGGATGGAGTGCGAGGAATGGCGGATGTATGGCACGTTAAGGTGGAAGGATGGTTTTTCGTGGCGAGGTGGATAAATTTATTGAAGCCGGCGAGAATCATGCGAAGACATTAAAAGAGGATATCATAATATGTCCGTGCCGTGATTGCAAAAAACGAGATAGCATATAGAGATGTGAAGACCATCGGACAACATTTGATTACACGAGGATTTGTTGCGATTACACGGTGCGGATTCATCACGGTGAAAATTATGTTGGTGAAGGCGTCGACTTGAAAATCTAGGAGATGACCCCGAAACCCTAGAGCGCTTCTCTCAATGTGTAGATAAGCTTCAAAATAAAAGGAACCCCGAGCATGATAGTCAACTACGCAATGATGATGGTTGGCATGGTATGGACACAAATGTCGTTGATGGTACGGGCAAAGGTGATGTTGATGATAATGTCGTAGCACGTGAAGGGGATGAAGATAACGATGATTATTTGGGCGACATGCTTAATGCCCTTGGACCGAGAAATATTACGGAACAACGTGAAGGTATAGAGAACCTAGAGAGAGTGAGAGCAGCATCGAAGGAAACTATGTATGGTGTTGAAAAGGTTGTTCGACACAATCGGGCGCTACTACATTTTGTGCTTGAGCTGTTGATCTTGAAGGCTAAAATGCGGTTGGTCGGACTGTAGTTTCAATGATCTATTAGTCTCTTGTCATGGTTCTTTGCCACAACCAAACTTCGATTACCAGTGAATACCTACCAAGCAAAAAAAGGTTATAAGTCCATTGACAATGAGTGTTGAAAAGATCCATGCATGCCCGAACCATTGTATCCTTTTTTTCGTGGTGACACGTTCAAGGGGCTTGGATAAATGTCCTAGGTCTTGGAGCTAGTCGGTACAAGAACAACAATCAATACAACGGGGGGCGAGACCTCCATTGGAAACAAGAGGAAGAAGGGTGGGGAAAAAGCCGGTCGTGATTCTAATCTCGAAAAGGACACTCAGTTAGGAATTGATCCAAAGCGAGAGAAGAGTTCTGCCTTGGTAATGTGGTACCGCCGGTGACCGGCCGCTTGAGGCAAATCTTCCTAAACCCCAAAGAAGCCGCAATGATGACATGGTGGCAAGACGGCGCAAGATAGATGATGATAAGATTGCACACCGGCCGATGGTACTCGGTGGCAAAACTTTGATAATAATCACAAAGACTTCGCTCAAGACCCGAGGAATGTACGATTTGGGTTAAGCACCGATGGAGTGAATCCCTTCAATGAGAGGATGACTGACCATAGCACTTGGCGGTGATCTTGACAATGTACAACATCCCAACGTGGTTGTGCCACTGCGAAAGTACCTTTTCCTTCTTCTTGTTCTCATCTCGGGTCCGAAACAACCGGGCATTGACATTGGCGTGTTTATTGAGCCCGTGTTGCAAGAATTCTATAAACTATGGAAGGAAGGGGTGCCGATGTATGATGCGTTCGAAAGGAGCGGTTCTTATGTCGAGCCATAATCATTGTTTCTATCAACGACTATCCGCGATGTTTGCTTTGTCCGGACGGATCAAAGGGAAGACTGGATGCGTGAATTGCGCTTGGATGGTACTATATGGGTGTATCTAAATGCATCCAAAAAGGTGGTTTTACTTGGGCAATCGACGCCACTTAAAGACAAATCACAAGTACCGGCGTGAAATACAAACACTGGTTCAACAACACTGTAGAGACTGAAGACCCTCCGGAGAGACGTCGGTATGGACAACATGTGTTCAGAATGGTCAAAAACTTGCACATTGTCTACGGAAAGAAGAATCTAGATGGGACGAACAGAGATCGAAGTACACCTCCTATCGAAGGCGTACCTTTCAAGAAACAATCCATCTTCTTTCGGTATCTCGAATATTGGCCAGAGTTCGAGGTTCCCCATGCAATTGATTCTATGCACTTGAAGAAAAATATCTTTCAAAGTACCATGGGTCCGTTGATGGACCCGAATAATTCGAAGGATGGTCTAAATTCACGAAAAGACATGGTGCGACTAAATGTGAAGCCCGAGCTTCACCCCGTACTTGAAGAATGGAAAATACACCGCCCGCGGCTAGCTTCAACTTGACCCTAGAAGAGAGAAGGGCTATATGCGCTTACCTATAGGCGATCAAAGTTCCGACCGGGTTTTCATCGAACATCAAGAAGCTAGTGTCCATGAAGGACACATCAATAACCCAATTTGCAAGGCTCATGATTGTCATGTAATCTTGGCAGGTGTTCCTACCTATTGTGATCGGGGTTATAAAGCCGAATTCTTGAAAATGGCCATCACTTTCGCATGTGCTACTTCTTTTCGAAGATATCCCGTAAGACGATTAACGAGGAAAGAGCTTGCTGAACTACATGATTTCGTGGTGAAGACCCAAAACCAGCTAGAGATATGTATGCCTCTCCTTTATTTCGATATAATGCCACATCTCATGCTTCACATGGTTCATCGATAGAGGCACTTGGGCCCTTGCTACTTGCATGAAATGTGGTGCATTGAGTGATGCATGTCGATTCTAACTCGATTCGTGCATAATCGAGCATATCCGAGAGGGCTCCATGATTGAGGGTTACAATCTTGAAGAAGTCGTCGAGTCTTTGTCAAGAGTGGCTAAAAGTACAGAGAGGGGATTGGTAAACGCGATTCACGTCATACGGGTAGGATAGCCGGGAAAGGCATCGCGGGGAGGAAAGTATTCGTTGACCAAGAATACAAACAAGTGAGTCGGGGCGCATTACGATGTGTGTAAGAGTTCAACGCTTATCGCGGCCGTCGTTGATTACCACTTGGCTCTCATTCGGGAGTAGAGGAATGGCCGCTCGGATGACCGGGTCACGCAACAACCACGAGGAACAATTAACTTCATGGTTGAAGGACCAAAACATACCGTCTGGGGAAACCTGGGATGATATTACCAAGAACAAGGTTAGCATTAGGGCCATCGGGACAAGTCACCACGTGGCAAGCATACGACATTAATGGGTACACATTCTATACCCATGTGAAGGATAGTAAATGTGTGAACCAAAAATGGCGGGGTTCGAGTACAAGCTATCAACGACAAAAACCGAACGATCACATACTTTGGCATCATTGAAGAAATATGGGAAATTGACTATGGAATGGATGCGCGGTGCCCGTGTTCAAATGTCGCGAGATGAAACAACACTGAACTGAGCGAGATCGGGTTGAAAGTCGTTGACCTCGGTGATTTAGGCCACCAATGGGACCCATGGGTCGTCGCTTCAGATGTAGCACAAGTTTTCTATTTACCCTACCCGTCGATCGACAAGCCAAAGAGGGGCGAAAATCAAGCATGTCGTTGTCCCCGGGAAATAACGCGTTATCGGAGTTGATGGCATCGAGGATGTTGGCGTTGACGAGCACAATGGTTATGCTTTGAAATCTGATTATTCATAGACTTTCCAAACAAGATCCAGTACGTTGAGAAGAAGTTACCCAAAGACATATTGCCATGGGAGCGAAAAGGAGTCAAGGGGAAAGAGGTCACGGGGGAGTTAGCTAGTTGTTATATGTGTGTGTTTCAAAAATGTATCGATGTATGAGTGAGACTACATTTATGTATGTGTGAGACTACCTTTATGTATGTGTGAGACTACCTTTATTCATATAAGAGTCAAACTTTTTCGAGGCGTCTACATGGCATGTGTGAAGGCACCGCCAAGTGTTGACACTTGTTATCATATAAAATTATTAATCAATTAAACATGAGAAAGGGGTATAAATAATAAAAACAACCTAGAATAGGGGGTCACTAACATATTTCCATCAGTTTTGGTAATGTTGTGAATTGCGGGGACTAAACGAGAAAAACAAGCGAGTTCGCGAGCCATACGACTACGCGACGCAATGCAATCCAACTCGAAAAAAGACTCTAGAAGGCTCCGGATTAATCCCGACGTGGACCAAACTTGACACCGGAAGAAAACATCATCTAGAAGACTCCGAAGCCACGGCCTTGCGACGGGGACCCGGGGGGGACACCCCCCGGGCCGATCGGCAATAATGGGGCCGATCGGCCCTACTTGGCCGCCAAGCAAGCCACTGTCTCGGAACCTTCCTCCACCGCCTCTAAGACGCAATCTAAACCGGTTGTTTAACGTCGGTTTTGATCCGAGGCGTCGGTAGAAAGCACTTGAGATGAATCAAAAAGATTAGTACCACATCGCTGCTTGAAGTTTGAAGGGACATAAGAAGACCCATATATATAGACCCCTAGACCCCCCTTTTTTAGATCATCAAGTTCTCAATTCAGCAACAACGCTTCAAGATCCAAGTCATATCCCACGCTTGTAGAAACATCGCTTTAGGAAGAGTAGCAATCAAGACTAGAACTAGTAGGAAGGGAGAAATCCACTCGGATCGTCGGAGGCCGGCTCAAGATCGGGCCTCGTTCTTGTAAGTTCTTCATTGTAAGTAGTCTTCAAGTTCGGACACATTCTTAATATGAATATCTTGATCATGTTTATATTCGAGATTATTTGTTCTAGTATTTACTTTGATTACACGTTTAGCATAGTTGAATTCTTGTTATGTTCATACATGGATTAGTATAGCGCTCATCTATTGATATCATGGGTGAGTGGTAGAGATGATGTAATCGTGGTGATTAGATCTTATTTACCGGCGTTTGCACCCTATGTGCGATTCGTGTGGTAGATCGTGGTGGTGACGGCACCATTGAGTCCTTTGCAATCCATCCCCTCGTATGTAGGCCTAGCGGATGATATTATTCGGGTTGTTCTAAGTTTCGGCCTTAGTCTTCACGGATTACGTCCTCATGTAAGGATTTAATTAGTCTTTCTTCAATGATTGTTAGATGTATTGCACTAATTGAGTAGATCCTAACTTATAGTTTAGAGTTACATATTGGAGTTTCTAATGCTAGCTAGCCTATGAATTGCTATATCGTCCAATTGTTTGACACTTTCTATTTTAAGCCCACTTAGATATGACTTTGGTTGAATCTATTTATCGAACTTTATCATTATCTTTATTGTGAACTTTGATCCTTGTTTAATTAATTGATAAGTTTAACACTTAAGCTTTGCACACGAGAGATGATTAAGATGTTTAGCACCTATGCATAGTTAATTCATGATAGAAGACTTCTTTCCCTGTGGTAGAATATAAATTCAACACCGGTTCTTACTCCCTGCTAAAATGCTACAATGGTATATTCATATCGTAAACTTTTGCGGATACCCGATTATAATTGTTTATTTACTTATTAAGAAGTTATCAAGGCATAGTACGAATATTTTATTCCTTGCATATTAGTAGTTTAACTATAGGGATGACAACCTTTTTCGGATATGCTATGAATCGCAATGAATATTTCTTTTAGTTTTATCTCAAGCAACATCGATATTCTTTCTAAACGCCATTACTAGTTAGTGGCGTTAGAAATACCAACACCAAGTCAACCACGCAACCATCACCGCCTTCGTAAATGTGCCAACACCACCACGTGTACATCACCAAGTGCTCGTGTGTTAGCATTTTCACAATCAATTTCGAAGGTTAGGTTAGCTCTCTAGGTTAGAATGTATGCAAATGATTTTGAACCTAGAGGCACATGAGGATCGATATGTGCGATAGTTTTCCCCTCTTTATAGTGCGGCTTATCGATCCTATAATCACTCACACCCTCTATGGTATCTTGAGTGTGAAATCAAAATGGCCCTATGGATATACCTTTGCCTTGAGCCCATTTTAATCCTCGATCCACTCCAAGTCATGCACTTGATCATCATTTGAATCATCTCGATCCATCCACCATGACCATCATGCACCAACCTTGGCTTGACCAATCTCCAACTAAATCAAACACTTAGCATATAGAGATTAGTCCTAAGGATGTCATCAATTAGCCAAAACCAATCTAGAGATCTTCACACCGCCAAGATTGAGAATTTTACGTAATTGTTTGGTACTTTTCTCAAATTATTTTAATTACCGCGCGAATTCTCCGGTAAATGTATGTTGAACTATGACCACCCCCTAAAAGACTCGAAACGGTGCCAAACTTTGCCCGATAGGGTCCCTTGTGCCCTAGGAGGCACAACTTGTGGAGGCCGGTGCGGGATTATTTTGTTTTCAAAGTGTAAATCATCATATTTGGTCGCACGCGTCACGTGAAAAAATACATAAATCCAAAATGGCTAAAAAACCTAGGATTTTGCGTGGGGCCATATTTTTGGGTGTAAGTGACCACAAAAAAAATTTGAGGAAGTTTCAAGTTAGGGCGGAGCGGGACGTGCTTCACGGTGGTATACTCAACCTCTCCACGAAGCCTATCCTTACACTTAGGTTTCACATGGTTGTGTGGCCGGTGTGCTTTGCGATGTGTGCTATCGGCCTCAAACTTTTTTTCTGAGGCGTCTACATGGCATGTGTGAAGGCACCGCCAAGTTTGAGAATTTTCTCGTAATTGTTTGGTACTTTTCTCTAATTATTTTAATTACCGCGCGAATTCTCCTGTAAATGTATGTTGAACTACGACCACCCCTCAAAGACCGAAACGGTGCCAAACTTTGCCGATAGGGTCCCTTGTGCCCTAGGAGGCACAACTTGTGAAGGCCGGTGCGGGATTATTTTGTTTTCAAAGTGTAAATCACCATATTTGGTCGCACGTCACGTGAAAAATACGATGTAAATCCAAAAATGGCTAAAAAACCTAGGATTTTTGCGTGGGGCCATATTTTGGGTGTAAGTGACCACAAAAAAATTTGAGGAAGTTTCGAAGTTAGGCGGAGCGAGGCGTGCTTCACAAAGGTATACTCAACCTCTCACGAAGCCTATCCTCACACTTAGGTTTCACATGGTTGTGTGGCCGGTGCGCTTTGCAGTGTGCTATCGGCCTCAAACTTTTTCTGAGGCGTCTACATGGCATGTGTGAAGGCACCGTCAAGTTTGAGAATTTTCTATAATTGTTTGGTACTTTTCTCTAATTATTTTAATTACCGCGCGAATTCTCGGTAAATGTATGTTGAACTACGACCACCCCGAAAAGACCCGAAACAGTGCCAAACTTTGCCGATAGGTCCCTTGTGCCCTAGGAGGCACAACTTGTGGAGGCGGTCTGCGGGATTATTTTGTTTTCAAAGTGTAAATCACCATATTTGGTCGCACGCGCCACGTAGAAAAATACAATAAATCCAAAATGGCTAAAAAAATCTAGGATTTTTGCGTGGGCCATATTTTGGGTGTAAGTGACCACAAAAAAAAATTTGAGAAAGTTTCGAGTTAGGCGGAGCGAGGCGTGCTTCACGCGGTGGTATACTCAACCTCTCCACGAAGCCTATCCTTACACATAGGTTTCACATGGTTGTGTGGCGGTGCGCTTTGCGTGTGCTATCGGCCTCAAACTTTTTCTCGAGGCGTCTACATGGCATGTGTGAAGGCACCGCCAAGTTTGAGAATTTTCTGTAATTGGTTGGTACTTTTCTCTAATTATTTTAATTACCGCCGAATTCTCCCAATAAATGTATGTTGAACTACGACCACCCCCGAAAAAGACCAAACGATGCCAAACTTTGCCGATAGGTCCCTTGTGTCCTAGGAGGCACAACTTGTGGAGGCCGGTGCGGGATTATTTTGTTTTCAAAGTGTAAATCACCATATTTGGTCGCACGCGTCGTCACGTAGAAAAATACAATAAATCCAAAATGGCTAAAAAACCTAGGATTTTGCGTGGGGCCATATTTTGGGTGTAAGTGACCACAAAAAAAATTTGAGGAAGTTTCGAAGTTAGGCGGAGCGAGACGTGCTTCACAAAGTGAAAAACTGAAATATTCATTGAAAAAATTTTGAAATTCAAATCCAAATATGTCAAAATTTGTCGAATCCATGGTTTTTGTAAGATAAGAAATTTTATATTTATGTTTTATTTATTTATAACAATATTTTTATTTTTTTATTTGTCGATATAATATGCCTTATATATTTTTTTAAAATTGTAACATGGACTATAGGGCGGTTCTCGATCCAAACGCCCTTCTATCGATCGCGGTATATATACCACAGCCCGCCCAAATTGGCTAAGTCCGGGCACGAATCGACACAAATTACGCCGGCAAGCTTGGAAATTTTCACCCGCGTCGCCGCCGCCTCCGCCCAGCCGTCTCCCCGTCACCGCCGACCACATCCGTCCTTCTGCGGCGCCCATTAGAATTGCCACTGCCATCCTCCCCCCTCCTCCCTCCTCTCCCTCCTCCTCCCCCCTGCGCCGCCGCCGCGTCTTTGCCGCCGTTCGAAACCCCTAGCTAGCCGCCGCACGCCGGCCCGGCCGGCCCTCGCCGGCGTTGGTGCCTCCTGCCTCCCCCTCCTCCCTCCTCTCCTTCCTCCCTCCCCCTCCTCCCTCCTCTCCCTCCTCCCCCGCTTGTCGGCATTGCCGTTTGAAACCCTTGCCCCCCCGGCCGGCCGGCGGCTGCCTGTGGCCCGGTGCCTCCCCGCCCCCTCCTATCTCCCTCCCCACTCCTCCCTCCTCTCCCTCCTCCCCCCCCCGCCCCGTCTTCCCCACCGTTGTTGGAGGGCCGCCCCCGGATCGATCGGCATTTCTGGCGGTGGGCTGTCTTGTCCTCGCCCCCTTCGGCCGCCGGATCTGCCGGTGACCTTCTTTGGTGGTGCCTTGCCGGTGAGTTCACTGGCTGCTGGTGGTGCACTGCGCCGGTGAGTTCTGGTGGTGGTGGTGGTGGTGCCGGTGCCCCGGTGCTGTTCTTGGTGGTGGTGTCTTCTTCTTTGGTGGCCATGAGGCTTCTTCTTGGTGCTCAGTAGCTTCTTGGTGGTGCTTCTTCTTCTTTGGTGGTGGTGTTCTTCTTGAGTGGTGCGTGGTCTTCTTGGCGCCGGTGATCGAGTTCTTCTTGGTGCCGGTGATCGAGTTCTTCTTTGGTCCGGTGAGTTCTTCTTGGTGGTGGTGCTTCTGTTGGTGCTCGTGAGCTCTTCTGCTTCTTTGAGTGGTGCTTAGGGACTTCTTCTTCTTCTTTGTTGCTGCTTTGCTACCTCGAGGTTTGCTTCTTTGTGGTGAATTCTTGCCATTTTGTGAACTAATGTGAGGGATTAGGTGCTGCCTATGATGCATTTTTTAGGCGAGCACATGCCACTTGCCTATGATTTAGGATGCCTATGATTTTGAATCGAAGCTATTGCCACTACGTATGATGCATATTACTCTAATTTCTACCTGTGATGCCAAATATTAGCTAGGCGGGCTGTGTGAATCTGTTATTAGCTAGCATGCCACTACCTCTCGAGGTTTTGCTTGCGTGGTGAATTGCTACCATTTTGTGAACTCATGTGAGGGATTAGATCTTTGCCTATGATGCATTTTTTTTGAACCGAGCATACCACTTTTGCCTATGATTTAGGATTTTGGATCGATTTTGAGCTATTGCCACTACCTATGATGCATATTACTCTAATTTCTACCTGTGATGCCAAATATTAGCTTTGTATATGTATCATTGCCCTTCTACTTGTAGCGGACCCCATAATCTCATCTCTAGCAACCGCTTTCCTCTAAACTTCCTCAAATTTTTTTTCCTATGTTCATCCCTGTTTTTTTTTAACAATTAGTGAGTAGGCTGGCGGTGGTCGTGCCTATGTTAATCCTGTTTTTGTATATGTATCACATTGCCCTTCTACTTGTAGCGCACCCTTAAATAATTAGTGAGCAAATTGGCCGGGTGGTAAATGCCTATGTTAATCCTGTTTTTGTATATGTATCTATGCCCTTCTACTTGTAGCGCACCCTTAAATAATTAGTGAGCAGCTGCTGGTGGTGTGCCTATGTTAATCCTGTTTTTGTATATGTATTCACATTGCCCTTCTACTTGTAGCGACCCTTAAATAATCGGTGAGCAATTTGGGGTGGTCGTGCCTATGTTAATCTGTTATTAGGTATCTCATACTAAAATATGAGTTTGATTAACATTTCCTGTTGCTACTATTTTCCTATGTTCATCCTGTTTTTTTTAACATGCTACTATTTAACACTTGGTATTTGGAGGACATGTATTTGGAAACTGTTTTTCTTTAATCTCTCTCTTTATTTGAGCAATACTAAGTGGCATATGAAGTAATGATCTTTTGTACACTTGTAAAACTTTGTCTTGAGGTTGTGGCATATGCAATGATGATCTTTTTATATACTTTGTAAAACTAATTGCTAAGGCGTGGCATAGGCAATGATGCAAACCCTTTTAAGGCGAGGCGGCGACTATGATGATTGTAACGCCCTATATAATTGTAACATTCTAAACTTAGATGGCTTCTAGAAGCAACCAGTTTAGAATTGATGAAATGACAAAGGGGCAAATCTGAGTCAACTTTGTACACAACTACTCTAATTGTCTTCATAACTACTCTATTTGGCATTATATTGTGCTCATGTTTTTATATGCTCACTGTCATTATATTGTGCTCATGTATGGTGCCATGGCAGCACCTATGCTGCTACAGCCACTACCTATGCTTCTGATCTTCCCTCCCACTCTTCTCCCACCTTCTCTCTTGGCCTCCTCTACGCTGCCATCATCATGGCAGCAGCTATGCTGCTACACCAGCTAAGCATAAGCTCTCTCTCTCTCTCTCTCTCTCTCTCTCTCTCTCCCTCTATGGCCTCCTCTAGCTTCTCTTCCCTCCCACTCTTCTCTCACCTTCTCTCTTGGCCTCCTCTCTATCTTTGCCATCATGATGGCAGCTAAGTGAAGCTCTCTCTCTCTCTCCCTCTAGCCTCCTCTACCTTCTCTTCCCTCCACTCTTCTCCTACCTTCTCTGTTGGCCTCCTCGATCTATGCTTCCATCATCATGGCAGCGGCTATCTTTGCTACAACAGCTAAGCTCTCTCTCTCTCTCCCTCTATGGCCTCCTCTAGCTTCTCTTCCCTCCCACTCTTCTCTCACCTTCTCTCTTGGCCTCCTCTCTATCTTTGCCATCATGATGGCAGCGGCTAAACCGACGACACGCGTGAAAAATTTCGGCGGCGATGGCGTAATTTGGGTTGGTTCGCGCCAAGGCATAATTTGGGTTTTTATATGCTCACCGTCCTTCTATGTGCTCACTTTGTTTTTATATGAGAACCCTTTTTGTGTTTGTCCTCCTCTCCTCCTTTGGCCGATGATGAAATTGTCACATTCCATAAATAATCTAACCTGATGATCTTGAACTTGTGAGGAACTGGCCATCATTGCTAGCCGCCCCTACATTACCTTCATTACCTTTTTTTACGTTACGATGCCCTTATGCTCCAAGTTCATGATCAAATGATGATTGACATCTATCCGAGGCCTCTAATATTTCTACTAGTTTTTTGCTCGATGATACAAAAGGGTAAACGAGACTACATGATAGTGAACCCGCTAATTTGAGAGCAAACCACTAATGTCATTTTATTCCTTCATGAAACTAGGACCCTCTTGGCATATCTAACGCCAAATCTTTTTTTTTACTTGACTAAATCGGAAAATGTCCCCGACAAGAGGCGGTGCACCCCATAGCCTTGAGCACGGGAAACCCATTGAAGAGGGAGAGCCTCATGCCATGACTTCGACGAGTTCCACACCGCGCTAGACAAGAGTATAGCCGGGATGAAAGATACAATTGATCCGTTCGCGTATGAAGAAGAGGGAAGAGAAGGAGAGGATGATGACACCTCGGACGGCGGGGGTTCCGAGGAGGGATATGTAAGTCCCGGGATCCTTTCCCACGTGAACCCGGGCATAGGCCCACCGAGGACGACGGACAAAGACTTTGACCCGCGAACGAGGAGAGAGCGAGGTAGAGACACAAAGCCTTAGTAATCAATTTTTGCTAATGCTTTTATCATGTCACTACCATTAACACTTTGGCCTCCCGTGTACATAGGTCCATGATGAATCTCCTCCAAAACGACGACGTCGGCGTCCGCGACGTTTCGTTGAAGGCACTGGAGAGCAACAAAGAGAAGAGGCACGTGCCACAGAGGTGAACAATACCAACTCGCTCCCCAAACCCCGGGACACAACCACAACCTCGGCGCCAAAAGAGGAAACGAGGAGGGATAAGAAAACCAAACCCCGGTATCCTAACAAGAACGTGGTCTATGTGATAACGGAGGTCGGTCCGGGAGGGGACATCCGTAAGCCGGAGAAGATGAGGGCAAGATTCCGTAATTCGATGGGCGCCCTTGTTAGAGATCAGTTGAACCCAGCTATCCCATCATGGCCAGAAATACCGGACGAGACAAAGAGAGGCCTATGGAACAAGCGTTAGTCAATTTCAAGTTTCCATCCGGTACCGGGAGGCCGTGAAACGTCAAGCCTTTAGGACAATGGGGAGATATTCCGACATTGGAGGTGTGAGCTCAACACCAAATATATCCAACGAGGGCACGGCGCCGTTTCACAAGTATGGGAACATAACTTCGAGTCAATGGGACGACCTTGTGGCTCAAAAGACTACGGCGGAAGCATTGGCCCTCGGTGCCCATAACGAATGAGCTAGCGAAGAAGAACATACACCCTACCCATTTAGGTTCCAGGTGGATACTTTGCGGCGAAAAAGACTTTCGGAAGAGGGACGAAGAGGCGGAAGCGGTAGGGATTCTGTGCGGGAATTTGGGGATACGGTCAAGGAATTGGATACATGCCGGGAGCACCGCATCGTCCGTTCTTCCCTTAAGTTTGACAAATCGGAGACTCAAGAGGTAGTATCAAAGATATTGGAATACGGTCAAGGGAAAGGAGAAGGGCTCATTCAAACCTTCCGAGGAGAGAGGACGGTGACACTTGCCTTGGGAAGCGCCGAGCACCACAGGCGCACCGGGGGCATAGGGAAAAAAGAACAACCCGGAGACATGGCTTTGAAGAGGACCAGCACACATACAAGAAGCATGGTAGAGACCGGGCGTCGGAACTTGAAAGCACGATCATGGCCATGGTAGCGAAGGCGCTCAAGGAAAGAGGGTCTGTCTGCGAACCCGCCGGCCCAACTTGCGTGGTCGGGAGCCCTGCGGAAGTTCCTAGTAGCCAAGGTTCCACTGCGGGCACAACCGCCGTCGATCGCATACGGGAACCAACTAGTTGCCAATGTGTGGTTCTCGTCGGAAGGGCTCAAGTTGTCAAGCTTGCCGCAACGGGTGTGGCACATCCCCCACAGGGGCGGTGGCATGGTAAGCCTATCCCTGCCGAGACTACACTAGGGTCGAGGTGCATAGCGTGGAGCCCCATTACATGGATTATGACCTTGACCACCCGACTCCCGAGGGAGTGTCAAAACTCGAGCAATGCATTCGACGGTTCATCCTGCGGCACAAACGAGACATCGTATTAATTGGTTGTTCGCCTCCCCACCCAATTTTCCACGGCTAGAAGGAGTTATCGAGGGAGGGGAGATACTTTCACCAACACGTGACGAAGAAATGCACGAGATGCCACACTCCCCTCCTCGTGACCGACAAATGCACGAGATGCCACACTCTTCTCCACGTCCTACGAGAGCGGGTGCCTTCAAAAGAAACTCCGGTTGAAACGGAGGTGCCTCGAAAAAGAAACGAGGGTGCCTCCGAAAAGAAACGAGAGGTGCCTCGAAAGAAACCAAGGGTAAAGAGAAGCGACAAATTCCGGACATGCGGCTTCCGCCGGGGAAGCCCTTCGCGAACAAGTTATGGCATCGGAGGATTTTTGGGAGGAGTCGGACTTAGGAAAAAGTATCCAATCCATTGCGAGGCCCGTCTTTGTGCCGATGAAGGACGTCTCATTGGTGTCGGGTGGTTCGCCCATGATCGGTTCAAGCCACGAGAACCAAGTCAAAGAAGTAGCGGGACGGACTTGACCCTTGGTCACCAATCACTTTCCGGCCAAAAAGTATCGATGTTGGAAGAATCGGATGGTCAAGGAAGCGCCCGAAAAATTATGAAAGAGGCAAGATATTCCTACCAAACGCGATGTCATGCGAGAAGATGCCACGTGGAATGAAAAAGTTTCATGATTGGTACTTGTTGGTATCGAGAGGGGCGGACATAACCGAGATAACACTCCACTACCCCGATGGCCTTCTCGGTGGACTGGTGGTGAGATTGCCTTCACTTTCGGCGACATGCATACATTGTATCACCTCGATGAAATGGACATTAATCTAGTTCACATCTACTGCATGTAAGTCCTTTTCTCTCTTAATATGGTATGATTGCGATATTTTGATAACGTTGTAACTAACCTAATCGATCTCTTTTAGTATGCAAGTGCACCTTGCAAAACAGGTTCAGTCTAAAAAATGCATACATGGATCCTCGACAAATAGCACAAACACGCTTTGCATTTCCTAAGCAATGGCGGATAGCAAATACTTAGCGGGTGGATCGGCCGTGGAGGAGAAAGAAAAATCCGGCGAGAGGCAATGAAGGGCCAGCGGCCATTAACATGGCGGCATACTTAGCCGTGTCTTTCAAAAATCTCGAAAACAATCATAGTATATGGCTACCATACCACCGGGTAAGTTCATTACGTATATAAAGGTTGGTTAATACATATTATACGCAAAATGAGCTTATCGTTTTCCTCGATTGAATTTATGCGCATTAACCCAATGGATCGCTATATGTGTCGATGTCGGGATCGGTGTCGGCGTGGGTTTTGGATTCACTTTGCACACTCGATTAGCACATTATTCGACTTCATAGCGATTCTCAAATCGTATAAAAATAACGACAATCCTCTTATATGATTCAATATAACCTCCTAACTTTTTTTTGTCACATACTAACATGTTGTATTTGTGAATATCAATTTCAACGGGGCATACCGTTGGTATGTTAAAAAGTTGAATGGGAGACATCTTGCGAGAATGAAGGGTGAGCGTGCGTCAAAACAAATACTTGTGTAAGTATGACCTACCTCGATCTTGCATAATCTCAAATGCATTTGCTAACAATTTTATATACGATTATGTGCCAAGCAAAAGCACGGAAGTGTTCACTTTGTGGATATTACGTATGCATGGCGATGAGTAACGACCTTTCGTACTGAGACACCCGGACTTGGTATATATGCTCATTCCTTTCTCTCTATGTATATGCTCACTATGTGTTTCTATATATAGGCTAACTTTTATTATCTCCTAATTGTGTAGGCGAGGCGCCGGGTAGGGACAAAAGGGGACCCTTACCGAGATGATGACCTCTTGGAACTCGTGGCTAGCCTTTGTGACTTCATATTAGATCATGCTATACATCCAAAAGGTTGCTACCTTGATCGTACTTCAGCGTTGAGGAAGAATCCACAACTTCAACATTTTCGTGAGTGGGAAAGGCTAGCAATAGGGAGGTGAACTAAGAGATGAGATTGAACTTGTAACTTATGTGAATAATGAATGTTTATTGTAAGATTGAGTAATGGAGATGATACTTTGTGAGTTATGTGAATTATAGATGTTTATTGAATATAATATGTATATATATTGTGAGAATTGTGAATTATAGATGTTTATTGAATATAATATGTACATATATTGTGAGAATTGTGAATTATAGATGTTTATAGAGGCGGGTATATATATTTCAGTTTTGAATTTTTTTTTTTGGCGCAAAATCTAATTTAGGGGCGGTTTTAGATTAAACCGCCCCTACGATCTTTCCTTTTAGGGGCGGTTTAGAAACAACCGCCCCAACGATATTCTTGAGTAGGGGCAGTTTTATATTGAGCCGCCCCTAATGAAAGCCATAGTAGGGGCGGTTGTCCTTATTAGCCGCCCCTACGGTGACCTGATAGGGGCGGCTCGAGAACCGCCCCTACGGTGTTATCCTTGTAGGAGACGGAGAGTTAGGGGCGGTTTCGAAAACCGCCCCTCTTGCGCCAAATGAGCCGCCCCTACGAGAGCGTTTAGTAGTAGTGATTGCATGTGCTAATTGATGTGCGTGGTGCCCCGGGAGGGAAGAGAAGGACGTCGTGGTGCCATGGGCTCAGAGCCTCAGACGACGGCTCTACCACGGTGTAGAACGGCGGCGCTCGCTGCGCTGCGTCTGCGCTCTAGAACGGTGTAGAACGGCAGCGCTCGGCGCTGCATGTGCGAGATGGCTACGACATTGTGGTTGTGATCGTCGATCAGACACTTCCTAGGTGCAACTCGGACTCCGCTCGTGGGACAGGTACGCCGTGGCTTCTTCTGTGCAGTGTCTTCGATGCCATGGCCTGGGAGGACAGTCCGTGCCGCTCGCGTCACCCGGTTGTAGTGTTGCTTTGCTGTGAGCGCGTGCTCACACCGCCTCTGTCTATGTGTGGTGCTGCGCCACGCCGCTCTCCCATGTCGCGTGCTGCACGCCCCGCCCGCGCCGCGTGCCATGTCCGCGTTGATTCACGGTGTCCACTGCATCTCCATCTGCCCGCAGAAGCCAATGCCGAGGGCCATGCTGACAATGAGCTCCGCACTAGCGACCTCCACACCAATCCGTGGGATGGAGCTCCACGACGACATTGACCTCCGTATGTTCTATATATATGAGTTTCAGATGTATGTTTCATATGTTTTATCTGAATGCTACATTTTATTCAATTTTTATAACCAGCTATTTTAGACGTATGTTTCAACATGTTTCATCCCAAAAAACAAATGTCATAAGGGCCGGCTCTAGGGGGAGGGCCGGCAGAGCGACCGCCGGGGGCCTACGGAGTAGAGGGGCCAAGACCATGTAGATCATTTTTTTTTTGAGATTACACAACAACAACGCAGCGCTCAACACGCACGCACACTCTCACCCCTATGAACACACGTGCGCAAACCCTACCCCTATGAGCACCTTTGAAGGACTGAGCCGGCAAATCTTGAAGTTCGAAATCACCATCGACGCCTCGCTATCGACGGGGGGCGTCGCCTACCACTTAATGCACAGCGCCGGAAAATCCTGAAATAAATCTAGGATAAAGTGTCGCGCCCGAGTTTGAACCCCGGGTGGGAGCCCCCAACCAATTGCCTTTGCCATTCGCTGTATATATATAATTTTTTATTTGGCAAAAACTAATGCATAAACCCATCAACCAACATTATAGGCCTCTTCCCGTCAATCTCCTATCGAGGCATCTGCGCAAACAAGAACATGGACGCCGATGGCCAACGCTAGTTGCCGATCGACTTACTAGCTCACTGCTACGGCGCCGTGACTAGACGTGATCTCGTATCCAACACACCAATACTCATGATGGAACGGAGGGAGTAGTTTAATGGGCGTACATGTTCTTGTCTTCCCAAGGGTCCTTCAAAATGTAGAGCAGGCCCTCATAAGTTTTTCTAACGTAAAAACCATTGTCACAAAAAATAGGACATGGAAAATGTAAACGTCAAAAAATGTTATTCACAATGCGCATACTTCGACATGACTGTTTGCGTCAAACAGGTGGCATAAATAGTGAGCTAGCCAGGAGATCAGGTGTCTACATTATTAGAAATATGCAATGTCAAAAAGTAAAATATCTTTTGTAATGTCTGCCGTCGTTGTACCCGGGGACCTCGCCTTCTCGCGGTGCACGAAGCCGATCTTGCTGATCTAGAGGCAGGGCACCCAGTTGGAGCGCAGCAGGTAGTCGATCTTCTTCATCAGCAGCTTGTCCGTCGACAATGGCGGCAGGTACGACGGCGTCTCGAACTTTGCGATGCCCTCGATCGGCCACACGTGTCCTTGCATTATTGTGTTGCATGAGCAACGGAGGATATACTTTCAAAATATATACATGTGGACACCATACTGACATTAACGTATACTCTGTCTCTTTTAAATTGTAAGGCGGTGTGATTTTTTTTACATCCGTTTTGCTATGAATCTAGATATAAAAATAACACGTCTAGATATATAGCAAAATGATAATAAAAGAATCAAAACGACTTATAATTTAGAATTGAGGGAGCATGTAACATATACCAAAAGAGCGAGCGATGTTACCTGCGTGCACTTGATCCTTTCGCCGTTGCTGACGTTGCTGCCATTGGTGGAGTGGGGGTTGACGGGGAGTCCGGCGGTGAACTTGATGAACTCCTGGAATGGAGCGACGGTGGTGGCTGCCGACGCCATGTCGCCATCACGGAGGGAGCCATGTATGTGCAATGCCTCCTTCTAGGTTGTGATGTGAGTTGTGAGGCCTTGTGCCATGGCGGCAGTGGTTCAAATAACCAGCCGGCTAAGGCAGGGGAAAGGATGCATGTGCTCCGTTAATGCCGGGATGAGGAAGGAATGGCTGCGGTTTGCCGCTTCCAGCATGCGGCTGCAACCAAAACAAACTGGATGATGCCTCTGTAGCAGCAGCTATTATTGGGGTAGTGGCGACAACAATCCCTGTGGATTTTTCTCTCTTTGTCTTGTTCCTTCAACACAGTTTCTATGCAGTAGCAATCGATATAGCAGGTGTCAGAATACTAGAGGACGTCTCTTTTACAACCATAGGTTAGCTAGCGACACCAAGTGTATGTCAAAAGAATATCCATAGGGATTATATTGTAACCAATGCACCAATAGAGAGAGCACTAGGATGATCCTGCCGTTTTGAGCTGTTACACATTAGGATTATTAGCTGTTTTTACGTTCCGGGTTCAATTCTGTTGACACAAACGAATCTATGCCAATACACCGGCAGACTTTGGATGCCATAGAGGTTGCAAACACATGGGCGAAGTTATGTGCAAGGTGCTGGATGCACAGCCACCAACGGAAAAATCAAAGTACGTTGTAAGTGGCAAGTTTTCACCCTTTGTGCACCCCCTTTGGCCAAAAGAAGGCACCCCCACCAGCCCAATAGCCCACATTGCAGGTTGGATCCAGGGAAATAGAAGGATGTCAATCGCAGTGAATTTGCCGGCGCGCGCACGCATCTCCAGTCCGCAAGGAGATCGCGTCGTTTTACCTGGCTGCGTGGAGGTCGTCCCCGATCCGAATAAGGTTGTAGTCACTGATTGGCCATCGGCGTGCGCTACCCACGGAGCCAGGGCCGCTGAGAGCTGAGACGGGTAGGGACCATAACTACGAGGCCATGGGTTTTTCTTGATGGCTTAGCACTGCCAGGGGATATGTTTCCTGACGAGCCGCTGATAGGAATACTCCCTCCGTTTCACAATACTTGCAATTCTTTGACTCATATAAACTGTGTTTGACTGCTCGTCTTATTCAAATTTTTATGTAAATTATAAAACAAACAAAACATCATTACAATATCTCTAGTGATGTAACAAGTCATAACAAAAGTGGTAATATTTATTAAAAAAAGTTGAATAAGGCGAGAGGTCAAACACGGTTTATATGAGTCAAAAAGAATTGCAAGTATTGTGGAACGGAGGGAGTATATCCACAGTACAATACAACAGGAAAAGTCAATTATTCCCTGACAATTTTTCGACGAGTCCACAGGAATTCTCAGAGCCGACAGGATTTCCTTGTGGTTTGGTAGTAGTGTAGTAGGCACTAACCATTAGGGTCGCACACACCTGGATGTTCTGGTCACTTCACAGCGAGATCAACGGAGCGAGACAACAACTGTCCTGAATATTTATTGCATGTCCTCAAAGATGCCATATACTCCCTCCATACCCAAAAAGCTTGACGTTTAGGACAATGACACGGTCTCCAAAACACAACTTTGACCTCTTGTTATTATAAAAATATTTATCAAACAGTGATATATGTATACTTTTATGAAAGTATTTTTCAAGACAAATCAATTCATATAGGTTTCACATTTACAAACTCAACAACGTAAAAAGTTATTGACGATTTATATTCCTAATGTTTGACTCAAACCTTATCCTAAACGTCAAACTTTTTAGGTATTAGGTATGGAGGGAGTATCTCTTCTTTGGGTTTTCATTAAGCCTGCTTGACATGTGACCAAAAAGTAGTTTTGAAGGTTCTAGTCACTGATTGGCCATCGGCGTGCACTATGGAGCCAAAGACGCTAACGAGCAGAGAAGGGTAGGGAGGACTAGCACTACCAGGTCATAGGTTTTTCCTAACAGCCAAAAACCGTTAGGAATACCCAGAAAACTGTTAGGAATAAATTTCCTGAATCTACCGACAGGAACAGGGGCGAGCTATATTGAACTTAATGGGTTCTGAAGCACCCACAATTTTTTAAAAAAAAATAGTGATAGGACCTAAATTTTTATCATATATGCAACCACAGAGGTAAATGTACTCCTCAAATTTTCTCTAGCTCCACCACTGGATAGGAACCGTGTGATAGGAAAAGTCAATTATTCATGATAATTTTCGACAAGCCCGCATGAATTCGCGGAGCCGACAGGATTTCTACGTGGTCTTGTAGTAGTGTAGTAGGCAATAACCACTAGGGGCGCGCGCACCCGGATGGTCCCGTCAATTCACGGCGAGATCGACGAATAAACAGCGAGACAACGACTGTCCTAAATATTTATTTTCGGTTTTCAAAGATACCACATATCTCTTCTTTGGATTTTCATAAAGCGTACGACATATGACCAAAAAAGTAGTTTTGTATAGCTCCGAATAAGGTTGTAGTCACTGATTGGCCATCGCGTGCACTACTGATGGAGCCAGAGGCGCTAACGAGCAGAGCAGGGTAGGCATATGTTTTCCTGACGCGAAAACCGTCAGGAATAGCGAATACAGTTAGGAATAGGGCAGCCAACAGGAATCTATCAACGGGAACAAGGACGGAGCTATATTGAACTTAGTGGGTGCCGCTGCACCTAGAAAAGTTTTGAAATACAGTAATAGGACCTAAATTTCCACCACATGTGTAATCACAAAGGCAAATGCACCCCCTTTTAATTTTGCTCTAGCTCCACCACTGGATAGGAACCATGGGACATGATGACAGGTTTCGACAGCCCACATGAATTCGCGGAGCCCACAAGATTTCTACGTGGTCTTGTAGTAGTGTAGTAGGCAGTAACCACTAGGGGCGCGCACACCCGGATGGTCCGGTCAATTCACGGCGAGATCGACGAATAAACAGCGAAACAACGACTGTCCTGTTAATATAATATGTAAACCAAAGTAAAGATAGTTACAGCCTCATTTGCCAACTTATATTGTGTAGTACAGTATAATAAAGTTGCCTCATTTTCAAAAGGTATCGTAGTAGCACACTACAGCACCCGAGCGTACGTATACGTATCGGGCACGCCGTACCGTACGCACAAAGCGCGGTAAAATACTCGTTCACTGACACCCTCGTGTACATGGTCGGAGTGCATTGCTAATTTAAGCGGGCACGCCGTACGCACAAAGCCGCTAGCAAATCCATCGTGCACTCTTCGATCTCTGCAAGCAAACAGCATGTCGCCCAGCAACTTCCATGCTTCGACGAGGGTCGCCCGTCGTCCTTGGTGTAATTTTGCTTCTTCTTCTTGTGGTCTGCAGCGACGACGGCAACGGCAGCGGCCTCGTCTTCCTGCTGGCAACTGCTACAGAAGGCGAATCTGGAAGCATTGGAAGCAGCGGAAGCAGCGGGCATAGTAAGTGTCTGTGTTGTGGCGCCTATACCACCTCGCCATGGCATGCCAGTCTTTGTATTCCGAACCTTCTTCTGAATGGTTGAATTTTTTTGCCATGGCCAGCAAAAAAGTCAGGCCAACCCATTACGCATGCACACATATGATGCGGGTACAACTATTTGAATTACTTGCTGCACTTGTAGGAAAAGACTTACGTTAGTAAATCAAAGGCAAATTTTGCTTAGAAAAAGGAGGCTTTTAAACTTATATACAGTAGCTGATATATTATCCACAGAAAAGGAAAGTATATTATTATTATATATGAGTAGTTTAAGAAGATTGTTACGCATGCAGATCGTGCCACGGGAACCGGTCCTCCGGCACCACACACAGTCTCCGTCTATGTCGCTCCCGGCGCGGAGAAAGAGTTCGCTCGTTACGTTGACAAGCTGCCAGGGAGGAAGCTCTGCGACAACCCAGTCCACCCACATTCTTGCGTCTTTTTTGGTCCACCGGGACACGAGGAGGATGCACACGTAGTTACATATCCATGACCATGGTTGATGGTCAGAAGAGAGCCGGCGACGGCGCCGGGGACAGCCCGCATCGTCAATTTGCTACAACCGTCTACAATTTCCTGGAGAGAGAGAGAGATATATATATATATATATATATATATATATATATATATATATATATATATATATATATATATATATATATATATATATATATATATATATATATATATATATACGGCGAGGCTAAAATGCAACAAGGTGCATTTGTTATAGCAAATGCACCCAACCTGTCCCAGCGCCACCTCCAAGCATGCTCCTCTGTCAAATTAACTCATGGGCCCGCTTCTCCACCTCCCCCACCTCATTCCCGTAGCTGGCTTCCCGCCTCCAGCACCTCCTTTCCGCAGCTGGTCAGCGGGCACCAATTACAACCAGTAGTGTATTCGGTTTGCAACTCGACCATCTTCGAGTTACAACCTCTAACAGATCTGCTAGCTATTCTCTCTCCACGTGTCCATCCCGCATGCAGGGAATCTTTTTTTGTTTCGGATCGAAAAAATGCAATATCTCCTAAACCATAGCTCCAATTTTAGATCCGTTTGCACCAGGTTGTTGAAAAAAATGTGCTTAACAAAATGAGATCCAACATGACTATATTTGATGAACTTTTTTTAAAAGTATGTAATTGCAACTTCACCGTACTATGAGTTGCCATCGTGACTACAACACAATTGTAACTTGGGCGTAGCATAGTTAGTGCTTGTTGTAACCACTTAGAACATAACTTTTAGAACCTAGTTGCAATCCCAGCTAGTTGCAACCTAGTTACATGCAACCATAGTCCTTGTTGCTATTACATGCAACTAGTTACAACCTAGTTACAAGCCAAGCTAGTGAACAATATGTATTTTATACACCCTATATGTGTACTCTACCAATTGCAACTCGCTAGACTAGACCAATCGCAACTATAACACCATACTAATTGCAACTTGATGGAACTAATTCCAACAAATCTATTCTAGTGCAACCGAACTGATGTAGTTGCAACCGGCGTGGTCCAATTACGACTAGAGTGAGGCCGGTTGCAACTAGGCAAGAACTAATTGCAACCTAACGTGATCCAATTACACCTAGAGTCGAGCCGCCACAACTAGGGCCATGGGGAAGAAGGGCCGCCCGGCTCGCCAGGACCGCCATCGGGATGGGGCCGTGGGGAGGGCCGTCCGTCTGGGGGATGGCCGTCGCCGCCGGGATTTTCGGGGCCGCCGCGATCACATCGAGGTGGGTGGGGGTGCCGCAGATTGCGTGGTCGGAAGGTAGGGACACGGCGTCGCCGATTCGCAAACACGGCGGTGGTCGATCACCGTCGGGTCGGGTAGACAAGGCGGAACACCGGATGGGCAACCACCGGAGAGCTCCACCTCGGCACCTCCCCGGCCGAAAGGTCTCTTTGGTTTTTGGTAATTGAGTGTCAACATTAGGTGAACTAATATGTGTGATTGAGATAATACACGGGAGATTAGTTCACTCATGATGACGCAATGAAGGAGCTTTATTGCATATGAAACATGACATGGAGTCATGTGACCAAGGTGGTGAAGATCAAGACAAGGCTTGGCTTGATGGACCGGTTGCAAGTGTGAAGGGCAAGTCGAGGCAGTGAAGCGATGGACCGCGAGGCGGTGAAGCTTGGGCAAGACTTGGCGCCCAACGGACCGACGCAGCGGTGAAGAGCAAGTGAGGTCAAGATCGATGGACCAATAGTGTCACGTGATGATATGAAGTGGATCATATCATTTGGTGATCGTGTTGGTGCATGTGTTGCATTGGCACTTGGAGATGGAGCGGAATGGAAATGCGCAAGGCAAAGGTATAACCTATAGGGCATTTCATTTCGCCGGTCATTGGTGCTTAGAGAAGTTTATGACCGGGTTTAGGATAGATGGCCGTACTATCAAGAGGGGCAAACTTGTTTGCATATCGGTCATCTAGTGCCACTTGAGCGATCTAACTTTGCGATGTGTTAGGATCGAGTGGCGTGGTAAGAGCTAACCGGGCCTTTGAAATGATTGTGAAAATGCTAACACACATGCACATGGTGATGTACACTTGGTGGTGTTGGCACATTTGCAAAGGCGGCGGTGATTGCGGGATTGAGTTGGGTTTGGGAACCGCTCATCCTCCCGCCGAGCTTGCGGCGGATTCGGGCGCTTTCGAGAAAATGTGATGCATATTTTCTATTGCGCCGGATGCAAGTTGGAGGTGAAAACATGATATTCCTCGTGCTCAAGTTTGGTATACTTGATGGGTAGCATGTCGAAGAGAAGGCGTCGGTGATTCGGTGGAGTTTTCGGCCGAAAAGCGGTGGCCGGACGCACCGACCGGAAGCGTGACCGGGCGCTCCGGGCGGTGCGTCTAGCGTAAAGCTCTGCGGCCGGCGTTTTCCGACGGGCGCGGCCGGGACGCGAGGGCCGGAAGCTTCGGTGATGACCGGAAGCATACACCGGACGCCTCGAAGTTACCGTTGGTCGTGGGCCGAGAAGCGTGTCGGTTGTGACGGACGCAATGGCGACGGGACGCCGGACCGGACCAGCCAGTGCGTCCGGGCGGCGGCGGTCCCCAGCTGCAGAACCGTGTTTCGTCCCCCAACGGCTAGTTTTGGCTTGGGGGCTATAAATAGAGGGTGTGCCGGCCTTGGCTGGTGCTTAGCACCTTGGGGACTTTGTGTCCATGCTTGAGAGTGCTTGAGAGCCCTCCCACTCACATATGCTTGATATCGTTCATCCGATTGAGTGAGAGATCGATTCCTAGTGCGTTGCGTTGAGAGATCGCATTCGTGGCACTAGGTGATCGTGTTGCAAGCCGGTGTGCTTGTTGCTCTTGGAGGTTGCCACCTCCTAGACGGCTTGGTGGCAAGAGACTTCGTGAAGCACGCAACGGAGATTGTGCGGTGCTCCGAAGGAGGATTTGTGAGAGGTTCGAGCTCACCTCGCGGGGATCGTGAAGAGCATCACTACTAGAGCGTGTCGGTGAGTACCTCCCTTGCGTGTGTGGTGTCTTGCGGTGCCTTGTGATAGGCTCACTTGAGAGTGGTGTCTTCTTGCGGTGCCTTGCGGGCGTGCCTTAAGGGGCAAGTGATTGGAGAATCACACCGAAGAACCATCTAGGTGAAAACACCAAAGGAACCACCCAAGGTGTTGGTCGGCACAACGAGGAGTAGGGGAAGTTGGCAAGCTTCCCGATACCTCGATAAAAATCACCGGTGTCAACTTGTCTACTCTTCTCGGTGGTTTGCATTCTCCAAATCACAAGCTTTGCATTTACATTCATATATATCTTGTGCTTGTGCTTGTGGAGTACCTCTTGCAATTACTAGCTTGTGTAGCTTGTTAGTTGCCTTGCTTAGTTTGTGTAGCTAAGTAATTTGAGCGTTTGGGTTAGGCGTGTGTCGCCTTGTCCATTGTGCATCTAGTGAGCTTAGGTTGGCTTAGTGCTTTTGCTCATTAGAATTGTGTAGGAGCTCACCTTTGTTTGAAGTACTAGTGCATAGGTTTGTGTGACCTTGCAATAGAAACGGTTAGGAGCTCAAGCTAGGCTTATCACCTCATTTGCTTTGTGTAGGATCTTTTTGTGAGGTGATTTAGAGTCATAGCTAGAGGGGTGAAGTCTTGGCTAGCGAATAGTTTTAATTCCGCATTATATTCGGTTAGCCATCGCAATTAGTTTTAGAAAGGACTATTCACCCCCCCTCTAGTCCCCATCTCGACCCTACACCCGCTACGTGGTGCCGGTGCTGCGTGCGGCGTACGGGATCATGCGGGTGCGGGTGGGGGCGAAGAGCGGACGCCGGGAAGGAGAGGTACTAATTGTGGAGTATTTATTTACGGAAAGAGTGTGGAGTAGTAATTGCAGGTGCGGTAATTATGCCGATTGACTTTTGCATGCAACACTAGTGCGGGATTGACCTCTATTCCAGGTTCGAAACCCCCTCTACTCCGGTAATGCTACCGGAATAGGGGTTGGGGAGTAAAGGGTTTGGAACACGGAATAGAGGTGCCTTTACTCCCAAAGGAAATACCAACCGGGAGTAAAGCTCCCCCGCCGGCACGTGGCTTGATCGGGAAACTTTACTCCCTTGGTGTTTCTAACCCGGAGTAAAGATTGTATTTTTTTTTTTCTTTTCATTTTAATTCCTGATTTGTTTTGATTTTAATTATTACTTTTAGTTAATGATTTGTTTTGTCTCAAATTACATATGCAAGTATTATAAACATATTAACTAATAATTAATGTTCACATATATTACACAAATATATTTATAGTACAAATATATTACTCAAGTCCGCAAATATATTAGTCTCAATTACATATATTAGTCTTGATTATATAACTCAAGTGCACAAATATATTAGTCTCGATTACACAACTCAAGTCCGCAAATATTCATCAATATTTGTTCCCCTTCCATGTCATCGACGTCGTTGCCACTCGAGTCGAACATCTATACCTAGAAAACAAAAACCAAAATTGTTAGCATTTATAAGACAAGTTGACAAGAAGTTAGCATTTATAAGTTGAAAACCCTATCGGATGATTGTTGCATGTTGGCCAACAATTCTCTGATTTTTTTTTAAGCTACGGATAATTAACACGAATCAGATACAATTGACAATCCAACTTATAATAAGCCTTTGAAAAATTTGACACTTGGACACTAACGTTGGACAAATCGATTTATGGGAAGCAATTCAAACAGCACCCACACTGGTACATTCATGTGTTTAACTATCTCCGTATGTACGGCCGATGGGGACATGGAGTCAAGAGTGAGTTTTATGCCTGCCAAGTCTCTGTAGTCTTTTATAAACAACAATATGTTTCCGGTCAACATTCATGTGTTTAACTAACAGAACATTCTGCATCACAAAATGGTGTCACCAGTTACGTAATTCTCATGGAAATATCTTGAAAATAAAGCTTAGAGCCTAGCTAGCCTGCTGGGTATTTCAGAAATACTTTTTTGAGAAATACTAAGAACATTCTGCAAGCTCATTATATATAAAACATCTCACATTCACTAGCAACATCTCTCTCGTTCAGGCTAACAGGAGCACTTTTCCATCTCGCATTCAGGAAATCATGCATTTGGCAGCAGGCCAGGAGGGCTCAGCGAGCTTGGGTGGGGAGCAGAGGAGGCCTCGGCGGAACAACAGCAGATCGATCTCTCCGCCACGACGGCCCTGAATCGATCTATCCCAATCCATATGGAATCGATTGGAAAATGAAATTTCAACCTCAATCTCTCCCAATCTCCGCCCGGCCGTTAGGTGGGATTATTAGGATACTACGTAACGTACCTGGCAGATGTCACAGGCGAGGTGGCCGGTGCCGCTGCCGTACGTCGACGATGGTACTGGGCGAGGTGTGGGCAGTGAACGACGACGGGAGCAGCGCGACGCGGCGGTGCCTGCCGGCGAGCTTGTTTGCGGAGCGGACGGCGGCGTCGCAGCTGTGGCAGAGCGCGGCCTCGTCGGCCAGCTAGGCGCGCGACGGTCTACGGGAAGAGGGCCGGCCTCCGCGCCGCGTCGGGAAGAGGGCCGGGCGCCGCGGCGTCGGGGAGCCAGCCACGCGTCGGGGAAGCGCCGGGCGTCGGGGAGATGGCCGGTCGTGCGTCGTGGGGACGCCGGGCGTCTGGGATCGGAGATCTCGCGCCTCGTCGTCGAGGGTGCCAGGCTCCTTGCCGCGCGCGTCGGGAAGAGGGCCGGGCGCCGCGGCGTCGGGGGCGTCGGGGAGGAAGCCGCGCGTTGGGGAGATCGATATGGCGGCTGAGAGTGTGAGGCCGGCGGCGCTAGGAATCGGGATCTGGAGGAAGGGGAAGGGCCAGCGATGCTTTATGTTGCTCCCTTTTACTCCAGGCTCAGCCCGTTCGGTTGCCATGCAAGGCGAAATAGTTTGGGTTAGGGCACTGTAAGACTTTTCGTTTGTATTTGGTAATTGTTGTCCAACCATGAACCAAACTGCAGCTTAAAAGATTCGCCTCGTACTTTTCAACCAAACTGTGCAATTAGTTTTTGATTTAACTACATTTAATACTTCATACATCCGCCAAGAGATTCGATGTGATAGATCTCAGAAGACTTTTGGGTTTGCTTTTGGGTTCGCATGGGAACCGAACACACCCGCTAGTGTAGCAACCAGGAGCAGAGACCCTTTACTCCGGGTTCAGGAGCGGACTCGGGAGTAAAGGTTAGACATCTACTCTGGGTTGAAAATTAGAACCATGAATAATACAAGGATTACTCCAGGATGGAATTAGAATCGGAAATAAAGGTCCAATTTTTTTCGCCACCACTTTTCACTTCCTGCCATTGTGCACAACTTTCTTTTATTTTAAAGAAAATCTATTTCTTAAATATATAAAGTCTAGTTCTTTCTACAGTAAATTACGTAACAGTCATAAAAATTTTTAAAAAAGCAATTATAATTGCTTTTGCATTATAACACACATAAAAAATATGTAACCTAAAATTGTTTATGTTTTTTATAGATTAGTAAACATAATGTAATTAATAATCACTATTTCATTATTGTAAAAATGTTGCCTTCAACTAAAATAATGACTTTTCGATTTGCATCTAGTGGTCCAAAAAGTAGTTCACGTTGTCTTCGTTTAAAAATTAAAAAATTTGACTTGGTCAAACCTGGTCAAACATAGCACAAAGTGACTTTGTTCGAAAAACTTTTGGATACATATGTGTTACAAATCATCAAGATCTATAATGTTTATATAGGACATTTTTGCATTCGAAAAGTGTTATTATACAATAGTCAAATTTGAAGTGAAAGCGTATTTTAAATCTTATACACTACTTGACATACGATTTCCATAGATGAAAACACATTCACTTTGCAGCGCTAAGGTTGGAATGAGAATATCAAGAATCCACAAGGTCCTTGCCGCAAAATGGTGGCCAAAGGGTGTAAAAGTGAATGTCGAAAAACATCTAATCCAGTGCGAAAGTCCAACCGGGAGTAAAAGTTTAGATTTACTCCGGGGTTGGTGTGCTCACCCGGGGAGTAGACCTCCACTCCCGGTTTGAATCGACAACCCGGGTAAAGGACTACCTTTACTCCCTGTTGGTGACTCCAACCCGGAGTAGAGGTCCCCGGCTCAGCGTGGGTGATGGTGGCCGGCCACGGTGGGGGTTCTACTCGCGTTTGGAGAGTCCAACCTGGAGTAAAGCCCCCTTTACTCCCGGGCACCAAAAAAAACGAGAATAACCACGAAAATGGCCTCCGGAATAGAAGTCGATTGTGTAGTAGTGCAAGTGCTACAATTAGGTGGGCACATTTGACCGTTCTGGACCGGTCGCGGAGGCGCGGGCGCTCCGCCGGTGCGTTGTTCAAGATTCAACGCCGTAGGCGGTAGAATAGTATATATATATATATATATATATATATATAGGGTGCACTTTCTATACACCCGGGAGTATCTACACCCTCCTTTAATCGGGTTTGAAGGCACCATCAGCAATCCAATAGCATCAGCGCGCTAGCCTCGGTTCCATGCAGGCCACACGAGCACGAGATTCTCGGTTGCATGCAGGTACACGCATTTGACGGCAACAAACAGATCGGTGTGGACTTATTTGAAAATGTGTTAGTGCGCATGTGTACATACTATTTACAATACATACATACTATTTTGAGAACAAAATACCGATATATTTTATTTGTGAGGAGTTTACGGCCGGTTGTTGTCTTATCTGGTTTTCAAGTTATATTATATACGAGTACTTATACACAGTGGAATGGAGTATCATTTTTATATATATTTTAGAGTATGTGTGTATCAGTACATACTTTTTGCAATAGAGTATGTATATACTTTTTAGAAGAGTACCTGTACATACTTTTTATAATAGAGTATTTGTACATACTTTTTAGAATAGAGTATATGTACATAATTTTTGGAATGGGCCGGGTACACGTACAATAGATACTTTTTTCGAACGGAGTATGCATACATACGCCAAGATTTTGATAATATAAGAGCATACTTAAGCCACACAACCAGAGTATATGTGCATACATTGACGTATGGAGACATACAAAACAGCAAGAGTATGCATTCATACTTTATTGAGAATGAAATATTTGTGCATATACTTTTTTTGACTACTGGTGTATTCATCTATCAGCTTGCTTTTGGCCGGCGGATGACTGGCGATGCAGACGTAGTAGCTTCGTCTCCAGATGCAATCTGCTACCTGATTCATGAAGAATAACAAAATGAGAAACAAGCTAACCGCGTTATAGATCGACCAACGAACCAACGAGGAGATGCAGGAAACTGAAATCTAACAAAATGAGAAACAGGCGGGTATATAGATCGACCAAAGAACGATGCAGGAAACTGAAATCATATAGATCGACCATGGCAGGATACTCACCGGTCCTGTACCTGATAGGAGCCGCTGGCACCAGACACAAGAAGATGGATTCAGGAAGACAGGAACTAGCGTGTAGATTAGAACCGAAAGATCAAACGGAAAAAGAGAGAGAGTGCGTACATTGAATAAGCATACACACCAACGCACACACGTAGCTTTCACAATGCCGACGGAGACCAGAGCGGTGTTGGCTCCTCCTTTCTTATGAACGACGGAGACCAGAGCAGGATCTACGTGTGCTTCGTGCCGCCAATGGGTGGAGTGCAGGGCCCGCCGCCGCTACTCCATAAACGCGGACACCACGTGGAGAGAGTCCGCCGCCGCAGCTCCAAAAACGCCGTCGCCAGGGGCCGCCAACAGGGCTGGCCTAGCCAAGCCGCCGCAAGGGGCTCGGCGCGCGGGGCTTCATGCGCCGTGGCACCGGGCTGCGCCGCCGTGATGGTACAAGAGGGATGGCAGAACCCGCGTTCAAATAGGGCCGATCGACTGGAGGGCTGCGTTTAAATTGGTGGGCGGTGGCGGCCATCTAAAACTTGATTTCAGATCCGAGAAAATAGGCATGTATATGCGTACCGACGCTGGAGTGGAAACGGGTCAAGTATTTTAACCCGGTAGCTTCACTGCTGGCCGGTGGCCTCTCCACGTGTGTACTAGCAGGCAGGTGTACCTACACCTAGGTGTAGGAAAATTTACCCTATATATATATATATATATACTATTCTAATGCCTACGTTATGAATAATGTACAACGCGCCGGCGGAGCGCCGCCTGCCTCCGGCGACCAGCCCAGAACCTAAAACTGCCGTAGTTAATTGGTACTGGCCCACACAGTTAATTGCACATTATTACTAGCCCCGTCAGCATACCGATCACGTGTTAACCGCAGTAAAATCCTGGCCCGTGATGACCGCAGCTCTCTCCATATATATGTCCAAAAACGCAGCTCTCTGGATGGACCTCACTGAGCGGCGTCATGTGGACCAGTCGTCGGCGATGACCCCTCGCCCACGGGTAGCGGCAACTCATGCAGACTGACGGCGGCGCATCTGTGGCCTGAAGTTCCGCTCGCGTGGACGTCGCCACCCCTCGCGGCAGCGCGGTCACAGCCCGCGGCGGGCCTTGCTCCCTCCCGGCGGCCGTGCCCTCTCCTCATACGCGGCCGCGGCGTGGTGGTGGCTTCTTCCCCGTCCTCCATCCGGCATCGTCGTTCTCCCGTTCAGCGACGCTGGGTGCCGGATCTTGTGGAGCAGAGGCAGCGGCCTGCCTGGTGAGGAGCGGCGCGCGTGGTCACCGACGACGGCGGCTTCACTCCACACCCACCAGCTGCAGTGGCGCCCCTCACCCGACAGACGTCGCAAGGGCCAGGAAGCCGCGACACATGTCTGTCTTGCGGACGGTGCGAGGAGGGACTGGCAGTGCACAGGAGAAGAGCTACAACAGCACGGCGGCTGCAGTGGCCCTTCTCACCTTCCTCTTTGCGATTTGCAGATCCGTGGTTCTGCAAGGTCAGTTTACAATGCATGCCGTATTTCCAATCTCGAATTACTTTTCCCGATTTTAAATCTCAATATCTAATTCTTTTTGTCCTGTTAGCATCAGGCTATGGAGATGCGTTATTGAAGAGGGCCTGATCCTGGCTCCGTCGGAGCCCGTCACATGCCCAAGCACCTTACGACGAGTCAACGAACCTGGCTGCGCTGGCGTTGGTCCAGGACCTCAACGCCGTCATGTGGTACATCTATCGCAGTTGCCGCGCTCGTTGCGCCGGCACCGGAGATAGGAACATCGAGTCGGCAACAATTTCGACCTGGAGAAGCTAGCCTTGGGACCAAGCAGGCAGCACCGTGCCGTCGGCGAAGTGTGCCATCTGCCAGCACATGAGTGCACGAGCCGAAGCAGTGCTAGGCATTCCCCTCTTGCCGCCGGCCACCACTGTCCTTTGAGTTCTGGTCTCTCCATCATGCTTTTCTATTTTTTTCTCATTTACCTGAAATGAATTTTGGCCTGCAATGTACCGGAGTGGAGGATCCGTGAGGCCAGGAGCTGTTCAAACATGGTGGTGCGTCTGTGATGTGAGTCGGGGCCGTGGTGTTCATCAGCACTGCAATATCGATCAAGGGCTGCAGCAGGCCACCCGTCCATGAAGGATCAAACTGCAAATGCCTCTGTGTTGGCGTGTTGATGTATTTGCTTCTTTATACAATTTCTTGATTTAAAAACTCCGGAATGTGTTACTCTATTGAGGTATATGATGTGACTTTGACAAATAATATAGTTTCTTGAATTCAGAACTTCGGTTTTTGAGGTAGGCTCAAATGTCTCATGCCATGAACGACTTGCTTAACAAAAAAAATAACAAAATGATACTAATAATAATAATAAAATATCATGAACGGCAACCAGAGCTGTTTAGTACTTCACTGTTGAATAGCTTACGCAAATTTACCGCGCTAAAACAATCCACAAAGGAATAAATTACTTAACATTGATACTAGTAGTAATAAAATAATATATCTTGACCAGTGACTAGACACATTTATAGGTGGAAGTTGGATGTCCATGGATGTCCAATGGATACCCTCTAGTTCAAAAAAATAAACTAGGAAGAGATGGTCCCCCACCAAAATTTAAATTTCTAATTCATTTGTTAAAATCCATGGATGTCCAAATTAGATTAGTCTTCCACCTCTAGACACATTGGTGATTAGCCCACGCAAATTTACCATCACAGGTCAGGAGAGAATTATTTCCTTAGCAAAATAATACTAATAGAAATAAAAAGATATCGCTTAACAAAATACTACTAATAGTAATAAAAGATATCGCAGCCGGCTGACAAGGACTTCATTAGCTCGGCAAATTTATCGCTCACATTCCATGAAGGAATTATTTACTTACACTACTACGTAAATGATTTTTTTCGTGGCGGACTTTTTGATTTTCCGTGGCGGACATTAAAATCGCCACGCCAGCCTAGGGTCACGGTTAATCGACCTATTTTCCGTGGCGGGCAAATGTCCGCCACGCAAAAATCGATAACCGTGGCGGTTATTTAACAATGCCCGCCACGGTTAATAAATAAAAAAAAAAAAAAAAAAACCCGGATCCAGGCCCAAACGGGCCGGATCTGGGCTGCGCCGCCCCGCCCGCCACCGCCGCGGATCCGCCCGCCGCGTCGTCCGGGAGGAGCCTCCTCGGCGTCCGGGGGAGGAGCCTCCTCGCGGCTCGTCCCGAGGACGCGACCGCCGCCTCCGCCCGCGTCGCCAGGGAGGGACGCCGCCGCGTCGGACCGCGACCGCTTCGCCGTCCCACCTCCGCGCGCCGCCTCCCTCCATGCGCTGGCCGCGACGCCACCTCCACGCCCGCTCACCTCCCCTCCCGCGCGCCGACGCCACTCCGCGCCGCCGCCTCCCTCCGCGCGCCGCCGCCCTCGGACGGAGAGGCGCCGCCGAAGCCGAGGTGGAGGAGCGCCGCCGGATCTGGGCCTCCACGCCTCCATGCCGCCGGATCGACGGAGAGGGGAGGGGGGCGCCGGAGGGGTGCTCGGCCAGACGGAGGGGGCCCCGGCTTGGGTGCTCGGGCGCAAAGTGAAGAAGAGGGAGGGAGGGAGTTGTGTTAGGGTTGGAGGCCGGCTCTAGGGAGGGTGAGAGAGAGGGAGGGAGTTGAGTTAGGGTTTGTGGTCTATATATACGTGAACGTGTTAACGGGCCATTTGGGCTTTTTCTAACTATAGTGGGCTGGTGGCTATTAACCGTGGCGGGCTTTTTTATAAAAACCGCCACGGTTAATTCATTTACCGTGGCGGTTATTTTACAATGCCCGCCACGGTTAATAAAGATTAACCGTGGCGGTTATTTTACAATGTCCGCCACGGTTAATCGATTAAAAAGCGTGGCGGTTTTTCCCCGGCCGGGAGGGGGTGCCAGGCCACCTATTTTTCCGTGGCGGTTTCTCAAATGCCCGCCACGGAAATAAAATCGAACACCACGTAAAATCAATTTTGTAGTAGTGTTAACATAGTGATACTAGTAGTAATAAAAATAATACTAATCGACGGTCGGGCATGCCGTGATTAGCCCAAAAGCAAAATTACGGCTCAAAGGCTACGAAGGAATTATTTTATTAACAAAATGATCCTAATAATAATAATAATAAATTATTTGCTTAACAAAATGGGTAGAGGGAATTATTTGCTTAACAAAATCGACCATTAATTATTTATCGTTCAATGGGCTAGAGGGAATTATTTGCTTAACAAAATGATACGGACAGTAATAAAAATACGTTAGTATATTAGCAAAAAAAAAAAACCGTTCGTAGGGCTGCAAGGAATTATTTGCTTAGCAAAAATGATACAAGTAGTAATAAAAAAATAATCTGACCGAAGGCCGACCAACGCCGGTGAGTAGCACTCGCAGATAAAATGATTAAAAATACAAAATCGGTGCCTACATGCATGCGGATTTTAGTGCCATGATATCATGACGGATTGACAGTAGTTAAAGTTGGTCAATAGGCCAGCACACATGCATGCTCTGAATATTTTGAATATTTTCCATAACAAAAGTATACCGCGCATAATAAATTACTGCTCACTGGTCATGTAGGAATTATTTTCTTAGCAAAATGATACTACTAGTAATTAAAAAAATCTTGAACGGTGAAGTGTTTAACATAGGCGAATTTACCGCTTAACGGCTTAGGACGGAATTATTTTCAAAACAAAAAAGAACATCACCAGTAATAAATTACTGCTCACTGGTCATGTAGGAATTATTTTCTTAACAAAATGATACTACTAGTAATAAAAAAATCCCGAACGATGAAGTGTTTAACATAGGCGAATTTACCGCTCAAGGGCTTAGGACGGAATTATTTTCTAAACACAAGAACATTGCCAGTAATAATTACCGCTCACTAGTCAGGTAGGAATTATTTCTTAGCAAAATGACTCTATTAGTAATAAAAATCCCAGACGGTGTTTAGACAGGCGAATTTATCGCTCACCAGGCACATCAAATTTATTTATCCAACCAAATGCTAGCAATAAAAAAATTCGAAGTGATTATTAGCACAGCATGCATGTCCCAGGCTGCTGCATGTGTCAGCGAAGAGCATATGTACTACGTACGTGCACGTAGCACAGGCATACTAATCCTAGAATGGCGCCTTAATTACTGTAATTATTTAAAGCAACTGGCCATGTCATTTGTCACCAACCATGCATGGCCATCGGAAGTAAAAAGCCTGCCTTTATTACTGTTACTGTACTAACAAACGACTTTATGACTCACCGCAAATGAATGACGCCGGAGTGCAAACCGCCTGTGTCTCCGGCCACCGTAGTGTTGAATATAATCCATAAGCCAGCGCTAAGAATAGTTCAGTCATATATATATATATATATATATATATATATATGGCGAGGCTAAAATACAACAAGGTGCATTTGTTATAGCAAATGCACCCAACCTGTCCCAGCGCCACCTCCAAGCATGCTCCTCTGTCAAATTAACTCATGAGCCCGCTTCTCCACCTCCCCTACCTCATTCCCGTAGGCTGGCTTCCCGCCTCCAGCACCTCCTTTCCGCAGTCGGTCGGGCACCACTTACAACCGGTAGTGTATTCGGTTTGCAACTCAGTCCATCTTCGAGTTACAACCTCTAACAGATCTCTAACTGTATTCTCTCTCCACGTGTCCATCCCGCATGCAGGGAATCTTTTTTGTTTCGGATCGAAAAATGCAATATCTCCTAAACCATAGCTCCAATTTTAGATCCGTTTGCACCGGGTTGTTGAAAAAAAAATGTGCTTAACAAAATGAGATCCAACATGACTATATTTGACGAACTTTTTTAAAAGTATGTAATTGCAACTTCATCGTACTATGAGTTGCCATCGTGACTACAACACAATTGCAACTTGGTCTGTAGCATAGTTAGTGCTTGTTGTAACCACTTAGAACATAACTTTTAGAACCTAGTTGCAATCCCAGCTAGTTGCAACCTAGTTACATGCAACCATAGTCCTTGTTGCTATTACATGCAACAAGTTACAACCTAGTTACAAGCCAAGCTAGTGAACAATATGTATTTTATACACCCTATATGTGTACTCTACCAATTGCAACTGCTAGACTAGACCAATCACAACTATAACACCATACTAATTGTAACTTGATGGAACTAATTCCAACAAATCTATTCTAGTGCAACTGGAACTGATGTAGTTGCAACCCGACGTGGTCCAATTACGACTAGAGTGAGGCCAGTTGCAACTAGGCAAGAACTAATTGCAACCTAACGTGATCCAATTACACCTAGAGTCGAGCCAGCCACAACTAGGCAAGAACCAAATGGAACCTAACGTGATCCAATTACACCTAGAGTCAAGCCAATTACACCTAGAGTCGAAGCCAGTTACAACTAGGCAAGAACTAATTGCATTTTACAACTAATTTGGTTCTTGCCTAGTTGTAACCGGCTCGACTCGGGTGTAATTGACTCGTCGTAAGGTGCTTGGGCATGTGACGGGCTCCGACGGAGCCAGGATCAGGCCCTCTTCAATAACGCATCTCCATAGCCTGACGCTAACAGGACAAAAGAATTAGATATTGAGATTTAAAATCGGGAAAAGTAATTCGAGATTGGAAATACGGCATGCATTGTAAACTGACCTTGCAGAACCACGGATCTGCAAATCGCAAAGAGGAAGGTGAGAAGGGCCACTGCAGCCGCCGTGCTGTTGTAGCTCTTCTCCTGTGCACTGCCAGTCCCTCCTCGCACCGTCCGCAAGACAGACATGTGTCGCGGCTTCCTGGCCATTGCGACGTCTGTCGGGTGAGGGGCGCCACTGCAGCTGGTGGGTGTGGGTGAAGCCGCCGTCGTCGGTGACCACGCGCGCCGCTCCTCACCAGGCAGGCCGCTGCCTCTGCTCCACAAGATCCGGCACCCAGCGTCGCTGAACGGGAGAACGACGATGCCGGATGGAGGACGGGGAAGAAGCCACCACCACGCCGCGGCCGCGTATGAGGGAGAGGGCACGGCCGCCGGGAGGGAGCAAGGCCCGCCGCGGGGCCAGACCGCGCTGCCGCGAGGGGTGGCGACGTCCACGCGAGCGGAACTTCAGGCCACAGATGCGCCGCCGTCAGCCTGCATGAGTTGCCGCTACCCGTGGGCGAGGGGTCATCGCCGACGACTGGTCCACATGACGCCGCTCAGTGAGGTCCATCCAGAGAGCTGCGTTTTTGGACATATATATGGAGAGAGCTGCGGTCATCACGGGCCAGGATTTTACTGCGGTTAACACGTGATCGGTATGCTGACGGGGCTAGTAATAATGTGCAATTAACTGTGTGGGCCAGTACCAATTAACTACGGCAGTTTTAGGTTCTGGGCTGGTCGCCGGAGGCAGGCGGCGCTCCGCCGGCGCGTTGTACATTATTCATAACGTAGGCATTAGAATAGTATATATATATGTATGTATATATATATATATATATATATATATATATATATATATATATATATATATATATATATATATATATATATATATATATATATATATATATATATATATATATATATATATATATATATACTATTCTACTGCCTACGCGTTGAATACTGAACAACGCACCGGCGGAGCGCCGCCTGCCTCCGGCGACCGGTCCAGAACGGTCAAATGTGCCCACCTAATTGTAGCACTTGCATGCAAAAGTCAATCGGCATAATTACCGCACCTGCAATTACTACTCCACACTCTTTCCGTAAATAAATACTCCACAATTAGTACCTCTCCTTCCCGGCGTCCGCTCTTCGCCCCCACCCGCACCCGCATGATCCCGTACGCCGCACGCAGGCACCGGCACCACGTAGCGGGGAGGTGCCGAGGTGGAGCTCTCCGGTGGTTGCCCATCCGGTGTTCCGGCCTTGTCTACCCCGACCTCGACAGCGGTGATCGACGCTGTCGTGCTTGCGAGTGCGACGCCGTGCCCTACCTTCTGACTACGCAATCTGCGGCACCCCCACCCACCTCGATGTGATCGCGGCGGCCCTGAAAATCCCGGCGGCGACGGCCATCCCTGTACGGACGGCCCTCCCCACGGCCCCATCCCGATGGCGGTCCTGGCGAGCTGGCGGCCCTTCTTCCCCATGGCTTCATCCCGACGGTGGCCGCGGCAGCCCTCTCCCTTGGCGCACCAACACCAAGAGAGGCGACGTCATCATATTGTGTCAGGGGTGAGCGTGCTGCCTCCCTTACTCAGTAGGGCAACATCGCGTCCCGAGATGGCCGAACGGACGAGGTGAGTAATATGCATGGTTGCGCTGATGGATTTGCTTCTTCTGGTTTCGTTCTTGTACCGCCAGATGAGGTAGAGCAGCATGACAAGGCCACGAGCGTTGTCGAGGAGCGGCTGGAGGTCCTGCTGTGAACGCCTTCCTCATGGCGTAGCGGGATCACTGCACCCCATGTTGATGCCCCCCACCCCTCCGGCGGCGCGGCATGCCCGTGAGGACGGCTCCTCCCACAGCGGCACAGCTTTCGCGGCCTCACGGGGACGGCCTCTGGCAGCTACGATGGGTATGAAACTATGAATTTGAGTAACTGCAATTTGTTTATTCATGGCCGGTGATAGCCAACAATGGCCAGGTCTGCAGCCCGTGGAGCTTCGCGGTATATCCTCGGCATCAGCGTCTCCCCGCACAACGTCAATGGTGGCCTAAACGACGGGCTCTTCAACGAAACCCGTATCTCGGATGTTGATCTCTGTTGTCCGTGTGCTGAAACTTCCTTGCACGATTTCAAAGGAATTAAATTGTCCGTGTGCTGGCTGTAGTGTGTTTTGTTTATAAAGTTTCGATGAATTTGTCGAACACATTTGTCCAAGACTGATCCTAACTCCACGACGAACACAGCTAGTACTATTTGGGTATGTCTTGTTGTGGCTGAATACAGTCGGTCATCCTATACATTTGTACTCATGTGTGGCTTGCCTAAAATAAAATATAAACAATTTCAATCACTGGCGTCGCCAATCGCCGTGCTCTCACTCTAAGCTACTGAATTTGAATCTGTAGTGTTTTTTTTTTTATTATGAATCTGTTGATAGATTTGATGCTATTTCCATCATGTGATTTTTCGATCACGGCCAAGAGAGACTTATTTTGAAATTTGTATGAAGGTTATGTGATTTGGATTGTGTAATAACATAAGTAAAAAAATCATGTTCATATATATTTTACTCCTCACAGCCAAGATGGAATTATTTATGGAAGAAAATATACTGATAGTAATAAAAATTAAGAGAAAATGGCTAAGTTGTTATTAACCAAATGACAATATCATTAATAAATATTAGTCCAAACGGAGACCAAACATCTACTTCCTCCATCCCAAATTATAAGTCGTTTGACTTTTTTGGTTTCAAGTTTGACCATTCGTCTTATTCAAAAAATTTGCGTAAATATTGTCAAATTCAAGTCATTCTTTAAGAACTTATACTAATAAAGAAAGCCACGGCAAAAAAAGTGATATTTTGCACAAATTTTTGAATAAGGCAGTGGTCAAACTTGTTGTCAAAAAAGTCAAACGACTTATAATTTGGGATGGAGGGAGTAGTTGATTAGCACAAGCAAATTTACCGCTCACAGTCCATGAACCAATAATTTTATTAACAAATGATACTAAAAGTAATAAAAATAATTACCTCCCGACTTGTTGAGTAAAATAATTCCTTTTGGGCATCCGGCGGCAAAATAATTCCTTCTGGCCAATTATAAATACCCTATTATTAGTGGAGGGAAAATTTATCGTTCACAAGGTTGGAGGGAATTATTTGCTTAACAAAAAGTTACCGAGTAGTAATAGAAAATTGTTCGGACAGCGACAGGACATGCCGGTGAGTTGCATATAAAAACTATTAGTAATAAAAAACTGTTCGAATAGCAGTTTGGTAGAATTATTTTATTAACAAAATGATACTATTAGTTTATTAACAAAATGATATTATTTTATTAACAAAATGATATTATTTTACTCAACAAGTCAGGAGGTAATTATTTTATTAACAAAGTAAAATATTAGTAATAAAAACTATTCCATTCGCGGCGGGCACGTTGGTGATTAATGCAACAAATTTTACCGCTCTTAGACCAGGTGGAATTTTTTACTTTCATAACAAAATGATATTATTAATATTAAAAAGTAGTCTAACCGTCGATCCGATCCGACACGCCAACAGTAAATTTACCGTTCACACGGTGGGAGGTAATTATTTTGTTAACAAAATTATAGTATTAGTAATTATTTTACCACTCGGATGGCCAGAAAGAATTATTACTCAACAAGTTGGGAGGTAATTATTTTATTAACAAACTAAACTATTAGTAATAAAAATAGTCTAGATGAAAAATTACCACTCATAGACCTACATAGAATTATTTTCTTAGCAAACTCATACTATGAGTAATAAAAACCAATCTGGGCCGTGAACCGACACGCCGATGATTACTAGATGAAAATTTATCATTCATGTGCCAGGAATGAATTATTTATTGAACAAGCTGATACCACGAGTAATAAAAAAGTTTTACTCACATGATGGGACGAAATTTACTGTAACTATTTCCTTTTTTTAAAAAAATCACCGTTGGGAACAAAATCATGCCGTTCACTGATGGTACCTACGGTTGCAACTTTTTTTTTTAGCTGTGCCACGTGCATGCACCTGAGAATTGGGTCCCGCAAATTATTACTTGCCTAAATGTCGTTGCTTTGATTACCGAATTAAAAAGCCTGCATGCAACAGTTGTTGCCATCCAAAGATTCGTTTGAACACTAGTAACGAAATGATTTTGCGAGCACTTCAAAATCTTTTCGTGGACGGACACTCTTTTTGCCCGTCACGGAAAATACGCCGCCACGCCTAGCTTTTTTTTGCGTGGCGGGCGTTTTTTACCGCCACGGATAATTGATTTTTGCGTGGCGGGCAACTTAACGCGCCCGCCACGCATTATTTTGCGTGGCGGGCGCGTTAAGTTGCCCGCCACGCAAAATAAATTATCCGTGGGCGGCATCCTAAACGGACCGTCACACAAAATAGATAGGCCCAAAACGAGGCCCGATGGCCGTCGGCATATAAATACTGACAAGTTAGGGTTTGGCACTCTCGGCCTCCCCCACCAACCGCGCCCCACCTCCCTCGCCTTCACGCGAGGAGACAGAGCAGCCGGGCTCTCTTCCTCTTCCTCCCCACTCTCCCTCCCTCTTCCCCACTCTCCCTCCCTCTTCCTTGAGCGCAAAGCTCCCCAACGGCGGCAAATGTCGGAGATCCGGTGGCTTCAGGCCTTGCTCCGGCCGCCGGAACACCTCCGGTCGCCGGAGCTCTCCCCCGACGGCGCGGGCTCTCCTCGACGGCGGGCGCCCGATCCGATGCGGCCGGAGCGCACGCTGATCTCGGCGGTCGGGCAAGGCGCGGTGCCGCTCGGGTCGGCACATCCACGACACATCCGCGCTCGGTCCTCCTCACTCGGGCGGCGGATCCACGGCGGTGCGGGCGAGATCCACGACCGCCAGGGCGGCGGCGGCCTTGGCGCCTCCTCCACCGCCGGGCCCCTCCACGCGCCCGGCCTCCTCCACCGCCAAGGACGACGACGGCCGTGGGGCACGACGACGACGACGACGACGGCCGTGGGGACGACGACGATGACGTGACGGCGGGCGCGCTAGGGACGACGGCGCTACGGGCGTCCACCGCGATGGCCAATCCAAAGCGGGCGACGGTGGATCCCACTCCCCTCCCTCCGGCCGAGCAACGACGACGGCCGAAGCGACGACGGCGGCGGCGGCGACGGTGGTGGCGGCGACGACGGCGGCGAAGCGCTGGCTACCCTAGATGGGCTCGGCGGGCCCATGGATGGGCTTGGCGGGCCTGTCTAGGGTTTGTGGGGTTTTTTTATTTTTTTTTTGAACCACACCGTGGCGGGCATCCTAATGCGCCCCGCCACGGGAAAGATTTTAGCCGTGACGGGGCGGTGGAGGCCGCCACGCAAATTTCTTCATTAACCGTGACCTTTGCTCGCTGGCGCGCCTCTGCCCGTCACGTCAAACCCCTGGCGCCCGTCACTGAAAACGTTTTCAGTACTAGTGGAATCCCATGCATGCAACCAGCTTGAATTGAATATCCCGGCCTGCGTCTCCGGTCACCGGCCGCCGGCGCGTTGGTTAATAACCAACAGCCAGGCCGTAGGTTAGTGGGGTCCTATATATATATATATATATATATATATATATATATATATATATATATATATATATATATATATATATGTATGCATAGAAGTATTACACTATGGCTGGCTACAAAATTTTATATTCTGTAGCTGAGTCCAACGGTGATTCCAGCTGGTCCATCCAGCGATTCCAGCCTGGAGCACACCGTCATCACCCGAGCCCACATCCAAACATCGTATTAATGCATGCATGCATTGATTAGTTGATTTAATTCCCGTGATTTTTGCCCTTCCTTCAACCGGCCACAAAAAGAGCTCCATCGCAACCATTCAGGAAGAAAAAGCTCCTTCGCATGAACGCCACGGGTGACGGCGGCTGCCTTTGTCCCGGCAGCTTCTGCTGTTCTTTTTCTCACGGACGACGTCGACCCTCCAACCACCGATGCTGGCCTCGACGGTGGCGTGGCGCGACCGGTCCCTTCCCCGATCGGCGGCGCACGGCATCCCTTCCCGTTGCCGGCCCAGACGGTTGCGGCGGCCCAACACCCGTCGCATCTCCGATGGTGAAATCACCTCCGGCACCCGTCGCATCCTCGTGTCATGCTCGATCCTCTACAGCGTGGCGTCATCAGCGACGCTGGTCTCGGTCGTCGCCGGGCTGACGGACCTCGGCATGCCGCTAGGAAGGCCGACCATGGCCGGCCCTGCTCGCGCTCTCTGCGGCGTCGACCTCCACCGCGCGACCCACGGGCCTCCACTACATCGACCTCGCCGGCGAACCTGTGGCGGCGCCCTCGCTACGGTACCCCCAGCAGCCCTCTTCCCATGGCAGATATGGGCTAGATCTCGCTCACGACGAACCTAGGCGGCGGCCAGTCTGGAGCTCCCCGTCGTGGCGTTGAAAGGCTGCATGCTGCTATAGGGCATTAGGAATTTAGTAACCGATTTCATAGAATTCGATTATTGCTTCACATGTACATCATCTATTTTTCTTTTAGGATAATTTTGTTGCTCCGTTCATCATTGCATCACTGTACTTCTATTCGTTCTCTTGAAATAGATTTTCCTCCGTCTTTGTGCATATAAATCCATAATCGATCCCCTAATCTGGTAACATTCTAGACCACAACTCGATCTGTAGTTGTGGATTCGTCCCACAGCATGGCCGTCTAATTAATTTTCATCGTCATCCATAGTCCGAACTATTGTAAATTTCCTAGCATTAGTTCATGGCACATTGGCCTTATTCTCGTAAATCTCATACATATTTCTTGGTGTAGATTCTCGTAAAGTCTCGCTCCTATTATATTGTATTAGTGCAAATTATCGTAAAAATATTAGTGCAGATTCTCGTAAATACTTCTTAATGCAAATTTTAAAAAACAGTAACTTGGAATTCTTAATGCAAATTTTAAAAAATAGTAACTTGGAATACCTTGACACCAAATAATGGTGATCATCATATATAGTAAATCATCACACGGAATTCTCGTAAATTGTAGTTGACAAATTCAGATGCACAGCAAAGGCAAAGATATTCTAGTAAATCACAATCGATGCCATATATTTTCTAGTAATTAATTTACAATAATAGGATTGTATTTGCTTTTAGTATTCTCGTAAATACTTGAGCTGTACTAGTACACCATCTTTGTGTATTCTCGTAACCTCATCTGGATGCATGCATGGCACTGCCTGGAAATAACTATTTCTATTATCCAGCGTCATTAATTACTGCAATTAACTACAGCGTTGCTCCCGTATGCATGCAGCCCAAAGAGGAAAGCTGGCTACAGCATTAATCCCGCACACGCATGCCGCAGTAACTCGCTTTGCTGCTTGGCTGGCTGGGTCGGATCAGCACCAGGTGCGGTGGGTTCGGCCTGGCTACAGAATATTGTATTTTGTATATACTCTCCCTATGTATGTATGTATGTGTATATATATATATATATATATATATATATATATATATACACACACACACACACCACATGCATGTCGTTTCTGGTGTCAGCCGAAAAATGGTTACATTTTCCATAGGTGTCGGGTTTTAAACAAGTTTTCACTACAACTAGCTGTGTTCCTTTTGCCTCGAGATCTACAAAACTAGATTTCATATTTGATACTGTATGGTATGTTTTAAACTCATATGCATATATATATATAGAGAGAATTGAATATATATTGTTTGTAACATATGTACAAGCAGTATGTGTAGCAGCTTATGCAGCCTTTTATAGATAATTAACAAATTGTTATGTCTGCTGAGCATAACATTACAACTTTTGTTCTTGAATAAATATATTTCTAGAGTTGTGTTACGTCACACTTTTTAAGCTCTAACTGAATTTCTAGAAGAAAAAAACTTCAAGAAGATTATGACATTATTAGACGTGTGAAGATATCACAGATGTGAATTATATGCATCTATGATGACTCTCAGCAGTGACACGTATAACTTTAAATAAAATGTGCCTCTTGTGTATGGTCACCAGAGACGTGGGTAGCTAAAATATGCGTCCCTGGTAAGACCGTCCTAAGACATGTTTTAGCTATCAGAGTCTCTGATGAATAATTGCAACAACAAAACAAAAGAAGAGTAATCTCAATGCCAAGGCTACGGAACCAAATATCAGCAGTAAACAAATATAACACGTGCTGATTTGGACGCTACAGTTACATATTGTCACAAACCGGACGAATTCCGGCAGTGACACGTGGCGGCGGCTGCCTTGACGGGCGGCGGACGGCGAGGTAGACGAGGCGACGATGGCGCTGAGTGCCGGATGCGCGCGGCGGCGCGCTTAAGCGTTAACAGCAGCGGCGGCGTGGGTGGCGGCGCGCATGTGCTAGGGTTTAGGAGAGAAAGAGTCTGAAGGCAAAAGCTGTTGGGTGTTACCCCTTTTATTTTTCTGATTAGATTCAACTGATTACATGTCCCTTGTATTTATAGTCCGAGGGAAACTTGCACGTAAAGTAATCTAATTTATTTCCTATTCTTTATTCTGTTTAATTCCCTAAATATCCTTTGCTTGATGGCTAAGTTGATGACAAGGTGGGCGGCGGCGGCTGCCAGCCCTAGGGTTGTGGCATGAGTGGCCTTGGAGGCCCATCTGATCCTGGCATGTGACACATATCTACTCCCTCTATCTCATATAACTGTCGTTCTTGCTTCCAGAGAAATAACTTAAACTAAATATATATTAAAATATATTAATATTTAAGTTACATAATTAGTTTCATTAGAAATTTCTTTTAATCTTTTTTTTTAACAAATTTATTTGGAGATACAAGTCTTGTACGTTTTTTCTACAAACCGGGTGAAACTTGTGGCACGAACACCCAAAAACGACATTTAATTTGAGACGGAGAGAGTATATCATATTTACACATCTTTGAATCTTGTGCCATGCAGTATCACCCCTCATTTCGCCACGTCACCCGAGATTCTCCGCCATCTGATCTTTATCGGGCCATCCAATGCAAAATAAGCGCAACACTATAGCTACGGTTTCAAAGCCTTTGTTAGGGCAGATACATTGCTACATGTCGCCAGTCTCATAGACCGTCTCATGCGATTGCCACGTAGTTTTTGATGACATGGAGGGAGAGAGAGAGAGGGAGAAAGGGAGTCAAGCCGGCGGCGCGTGCACCAGAGCCCAAGCGGCGCACGCGCGCCCGCTTCTGCTACTAGTGCACGCGCGCCTGACCCCATTTCCCCGTTCCCCAATCGCGGCCCGTTTCCAATGTCGGACTTATTTGGGCCAAGTTTTTTTTAGACCCATATCGATTTCTGGTTTCTCTGTCTAGCTTCATTGGGCCCATGTTTTTTTTAGCCGGGCCATATTATTTTCTGGTTTCTCCCGGTCTAGCTTCATTGGGCTAAAAATTTTATTGTCTACAAGCTAAAATTTTCTCTTTTGGGAAATGAGGTTTGTGGGTGAAGTATACGGGCGGGGGATGGTTTCACATATAAATGAAAGTGAAAGTAAAATCCACATATAGATGAGTGAAAAAAATGAAAAGATAAATGTTGCTTCATTGTCTTAAAGACTTCAAGTTAGGGAGTACTTTGTACATGGAAATAAGGACATATTTGTCCGGATAAATATATGTGTTTGCAAAATAATTAACAAATATAAATCCACATGTGCCTTCTCTTGATTTGTAGCTGAAAATCTCTGAAAAAAGACAAAGGTAAGCTAATTAGAAACTTTGTACTGCTTTATAAATTTACACCTAGAAAATATATAAAACTTGTACCTATCAAATCATAAACTTTATACTATAATTGTAAAACTTTGAACTACCAAATTAGAAACTTTGTACTCATTTTGGTTTATAAATTTACACAAAGAATTACATAAAACTTTTAACTATTAGATCATAAACTTTATACTATAGTTGTAAAACTTTGAACTACCAAATTATAAACTTTGTACTCGTTTGTTTAAAATTTTACTAAGAGAGTTATATAAAACTTTTAACTATTACATCATAAACTTTGTAATACAGTTGTAAAGCTTTAAACTACCAAATTATAAACTTTGTACTCGTTTGTTAATAAATTAACACCAGAATTATACAAAACTTTTAACTATTAAATCTTAAACTTTTTAATGTGGTTTTAAAACTTTGAACTACTAAATCATGAACTTTTTACTCGTAGGTTTATGAGTTTACACCGGATTTTTAAAAACTTTGAACTATTAAATTATAAACTTTGTATGGGTAGGTTCTAAAAGTTTGAACTAATAAATTATAAACTTTGTACACGTTAGATTATAGAAAATTTGTACTCGTTGGTTTATAAATTTACACCACAATTATATAAAACTTTTAACTATGAAATCATAAACTTTATACTATAGTCTAAAACTTTGGACTATCAAATTAGAAACTTTGTACCCGTTGGTTTATAAAATTAAACCAGAATTATATAAAACTTTTAGGGACTATCTATTTGTCTCTGTTGACAGATTTTGAACAATACAAGATTTGTTCCAAAAAAAAAAAAATCTGTCAAATTTTTAAATAGACAAATTTGTCAACTTTACAAATAGATAAATACTTGCAAATACCGTTATCAAACAAAGTTCAAGAACCCACATGATAAAAATATACCCATTAACTATGGAAGTCTCATGGAACTTGCTGGTGGATGCTTAGTCGAGGCAAAAACCACGACCTTTTGCTACTCAAAGATGAAGAGCCATGACGAGATGAAACTGAAAGTGCGAGAGAACATCCATTCCAAACCAACTAGCTGCACGCAGCTGAACAAAGCAAGTGTGTTTGTTACGTAAAACAAGAGCATGTGCTGTACCCGACAAGAAACATGATCACAATCACACCTGGGCGCCGCAAAGTCACTTTCAATAGAACGCTGATGTTGGTAAAGCTGTCCCTCAAATATCTTACGCACTGTATTTCAAAGCCATAAGCAACTTATGAAAACATGCTGAAGCTGGATATAGCATTTTAGAAATCAAATGCATAGATAAACATAGTGCAATAATTGATACTTTGCTAGCGTAAGACTAACCTCTATAGGAAGTTAATTTGGTCTTTGATGATTGCCCACTTGCAAGCAAGGTAAAAGTGGTGTGCTGAAAACTGAAGCCATAAATCTCCAAGAAGTATCGCACCACGTCTTAGAAGTAACACGATCAACAATAGAGAATCTATCATAGGAAAACCATTGAAATCCTGTCGGTGCATTATATCTGATGATATAATAACAGAGACACACATAGAGATTTGTTGAAACAAATTATTGACCCAAACACCTACAGAACCTCATCATAATAATTCAGGATTTTCAATCTCCCCCGTCATGCATTCATCGACATCCTACAAATCATGCAGATTCGGACATACTACACATTCGAGAGACACACTACGAGAGAGAATACAAAAAAAAAAGTATTCAAAATATGTTGTATTCTCAAAGGCAGGCTAGTAGGGGGCATGTTTTTTCCAAAAAAAAATAAAGGCCCAAAAAACTATTTGCTAGTAGGGGGTATGCTATTTTCTTTGAAAAGAAAATTGCCCCAAGACCCCATTGCCTAGTAGGGGTATGTTTTTTTTAAAAAACTAAAATAACAAAAAAACTAATGCATAGTAGGGTCATGCTATTATCTTTCAAAAGAAAATTGCCCCAAAACACATTGCCTAGTACGGGGCATGCTTTTAAATTTTAAAAGACAAAATACCCAAAACCCATTGCCTAGTAGGGGCTATGAATATATAATGGCATGTAGTGGAACACCTAGACAGATAAAAGAAACCTTTTACAATTGAAGGAAAAACTATGGGCAACTAGTATAGAATAAAAGGTGGAAACCTAGATAGATACATCACAACTTTACACTTGAAATTTATAAACTTCAGGGCTATGGCATTACGAACTTTGGACTTGTAGATTAAAAACATTGAACTATAATATTATAAACTTTGGCATTCATCTATAGTTTGATTACTTCATGAGCAAATGTTCCAGAAAAAATTCACATGAACCCGCTATTATCTCACAACAATAGTAAGGTTTCGTAATGGATGCCACTATAACATTGCACTTAAAACACTTAGTTTCATCCCTTTGAAAACACATCTACAAAATGGTGACTCAACCGGAGTGAACCTGCTCATCCTACAGCTACAGGCAAGGAACAGAGCACGCCCTAAGCTACACAAAAATGCCCTAAAATCACACAGCTAGATCAACAAAAATAATAGAATAATAAAAAAGCAAAGTATCTGAACAATAAGCAATTAATAGTTCAATACTTAAAAATATTAACTCGAACCAAAATTCAACTAAACATTACATTATTGTGAACTTTATACTCTTAGGTTCAAAACTTTGCAATATAACATCATCAAACTTTGTACTGGTACATTAAAAAAATGTGTACTAGTAGATTAAAAAACTTTGTACTGTAATATTGAAAACTTTATACTGTAATATTGAAAACTTTGTACATGTTATTCCATAACTTATAACCATATATTTAAAAACTTTATAGTCCAACTTGAATAATCACATGTCCGATAAAGCTTTTTAACAAAGAACAAACACTATCTAGAAAAAAAATCACAAATATATGCTCAAGTAAATGCTTTAAGTCATTCCATAGCAAAAATATTCTGCAAAAATACACCATGGCAGCGGCTATGTCTCGCGAGCACCGCTTTTGCCAACCGAGTGAGCTACGGAGACGCGGTCCATGCCATGGTTCGGAAGATTGGGTGTCGCCGATCTGTTCATCATGTCAAGTCTTGTTAATCAGTATGGGACTTTTAGAGGCGCCAAAAGATGCAAGAAAGGTTTTTGTGGAAATGCATGAGAAGGATGTGGTGTCTTGGACGCCGATGATCTCAGCTTTTTTGCGCAATGTGGTATGTGGGATGATGCTTTGAGGTTTCTTGCTCGGATGAAGGCTGATGGGATTAATCCTAACAAAGTCACCATTATTAGCCTGCTTTCGCTTGTGGGCATGGGTAGGCTGTTGACAAAGGTCGGTGGGTGTATGGTCGACTTAGTGAGTATGGCATTGAGCCTGATCGCGGACATAGGAAATTCAGCCATTAGCATGTACTCGAAATGTGGATGCATGTCGATGCTCGCAAGTATTTAGGGCTATGCCTGTGAGAAGTACAATCATGGAACATACTTGATTGATGGATTCATGCAAAATCGAGGCATAAAGAAGCACCGACAAAGTGTTTCAAGAGATGATATCAACCGGCATAACTCCGGATGCAGTAACACTTGTGTCTTATCCGGATGTGCTCAGCTTGGTGATCTCCGAAGCGAGGGATATCCACAATTACATAAAAAAATCATGGGATCCATTGTGGCACCCTCCTTACAAATTCTTTGATTAACACATATGCCAAATGCGGCGATATGGCAGCAGCTAACGTGGCTTTCTAGACTATGAAACAAAGGGATGTTGTTTCATGGACAACTATGGTTTGTGGTTATGTGCATGGGCGTCAATTTACAACAGCTTTCAAATTTTTTGAAGAGATGAAGAGTGCAGAAATTGTAGCAACTGAAATGGCACTGGTTAGTCTACTCTCTGCATGTTCACAGCTTGGGGCACTTGATAAAGGAAGGGAGATTCATTCTTATATAGAAGAGAAGAATGTGAAAAGATGTATGCCTTGAAAGTGCCATTGTCGACATGTATGCAAAATGTGGCTGTATCGACATTTCTACTGAAATATTTAGTAAAATGCAGCATAGGCAAACCATCACATGGAATTCTATGATTGAAGGATTTTCAAGCAATGGGCACGGGAAAGAAGCAGTCCAACTCCAACACTTCTATTCCATGTCGAGGTTTACAATTGCCCCTCGATATCGAACACTATGGTTGCATAGTAGACCTCCTAAGTAGAGCTGGGCTACTAGAAGAAGCATTTGAGTTCGTCAAGAAGATGCCAATAGAGCCTAATCCTGTAATTTGGGGATCACTTCTTTCAGCTTGTAGGTTTCATCACAAAATTGATTTAGCGAGGAGAATTGGGCAACACATAATTAAGTTAGCTCCTAATGATGTGGGGCACATGTGCTGATCTCAAACATACATGCTGAAGGTGGTCATTGGGATGATGTATAGGAAATAAGAGAGCAGATGGGAAACTAGGGTATAGAGAAGTTTCTGGCAATAGCTCCATCGAAGTAGAACATTCATAATGTAGCTTAGGAAGGAATATGATATCTGCCTGTAATACACGATTGACAGGCAGTGCTAACCAGTGTAATTTCTGATCTACTGGGCATGAGAACTCACATTTCAATTACCATTGACCTGTGCACATGTGATTATTATTCTTGTATTATTTTGGGCTCAACACTGCATAAAGCATCATGTCATACAAGTCTTTAAATAGCTGAATACTCACACTAAACAATGTTGCGAGTTCAGCTGAACTTATCTGTGCTAGCATGGATAGCCTTTACCTTTACGTTCTTAGTAGTGGATTTGTGTGAGGGGCACAAAGTATGGTAGTGGTAGGTTTATCACTGCCTACAATATTTGGAGGCACTTGGAATTTACTCTAAAAAGAATTTGGATTGAACTAAACATGTGTGTTGAAGAAACAACATCCACTGGAAATTTATAAGCTCTGTTTTGATATTCTGAGAAACTCAGGAATGTCCAAACCTATGCACACGACAGAACACAACTTTAGCATTTACCTCACGTTATGTATACATATTATTATATTCTTCTTTTAGATTGCAAATGGTATCATATAATCCTAGCTGTCGCAGGCCATGTGCTCTTATGTGCAGTGGCTGCTTACCGACTATGACGGATCCCAGATTCACAGGCAAACCAGTCCAAGTAAGCAGCTCAAGTTACTGAATCATGCCTGCTGGTAACTATATAAGAACTTTAAATTCACGAGGGACATGACTCTATCATTCGAATCAGCTGCAGTTACTACACTCCCTGGATAGTAGGCATTCACAGCAAAAGCAATAAAAAGCATGGCAGATTGAAACATGCATTCAGACTAGGATATACACACATTTAGATTAAGCACATATATAGTATTCCAAGAAAGGGAGGGGAGGGAATCTACCACTGACCTAAGATGTAGCACTCAAATACAGACGTAAAAGTGATTCTCCCCTCAACACACAAGTTCACTGAACCCAAAAAACAAGTAGGTCGAGATAAAAATAGGAGTGGATAATTCAATAGAAAGCAATGCAAAATAGATCTAGACGGCAAAGATGAGACTGAGGAGAACCTGAAAGGAGCGTGAATGCGGTGCAGATAAACAGCGAGCAGGGATGATCCAGATTTCCAAAATGACTTGCCAAGTATCATCTGAGCGTACAAAGATTTGTTCTCCAATACATTGCTCTTGTGAGTGTAAAAAAAATGCTTATAGCTCCTGAACACATTGATTTTTGCTTATAGTTCCATCACATCTTGGCATCTTGCACGCAAAAAGTGTAGGCTGGCTTTGTTAGATTTAAAGAGAATTTATTCATTAATCACAAAATGGAACTCTAAAAAGAAGACCCGTGAAAGTATCATCAAATATTTTCATGTTGGAATCAGAACTCAATAGCCTAAGAAGACTTGCAAAGGCAAACAAATCATCCCGACGGCTGAAAAAAGGCAAACAAATCAAAACACCGCCACTGCGAACTAGTCACCGATCATAACTTGAGATCCTAAACTCCTATCAGGACTTCCTATCCTAAAAAAACATATGAAAATAAACAGACATCCCTATATTGTGATCAGTTGGAGAAGCACAGACTCAACACACCACCATTGTGCTAAAACTTTAGGCAAAACCATTGCAAAACACTGAGATAAAAACAAATTACTCAAGACACAATGAAAAATGTTGTCACTATTCCAGTTGACAATGGCTAAGTTGTTGGGTTCATCTAAAAATCATAGTTCTGTGGACAACTTAGCTATTGTCGTGCAAAATAATATGTATAGATTGATGGCATTGCCATTCATCTAGTATAAAATGTTGTCATTATTCCAGTCATAATAAGTTGTCGGGTTCATCTAAAAATCCTAGTTCTACAGACCAACTTAGCTATTGTCGTGCAAATAATATGTATAGATAGATGGCATTGCCATTCATCTAGTAGAAAAATGTTGTCATTATTCTAGCCGTAATAAGTTGTCAGGTCCATCTAAAAATCCTAGTTCTGCAGCCAAGTTAGCTACTGTCGTGCAAATAATATGTGTAGACAGATGGCATTGACATTTATCTAGCGGTTTGATTACTTAATGAGCAAATGTTTCAGAAAAAATCACATGAACCACCTATTATCTCACGAACTAGCAAGGTTTCAAAATGGATTATCAAGTCCAAGATGGACACATTGACGCTTATAACACTATGCATCTCAAACACTTTGTTTTGGCCCTTTGAACCCTCAAAAATAAGATAGGAGTTGAGATAAGGGGCTAATTAGAGTTTGCCCTGAGTAACAATTTAGAAAAATAATGTTCCTCCTCTTGAAAAATGTGGTGCACCGTAGATGCACATGATTTGTTTGGCTCACTACATGTTAACAATTTATTTGGGAGATTCTAACAAATACAAATGGGGTTTTTTATTTTTTAATCCTTATTGTGAAAATATTTACATTCGAATTTGTACTTGGAAGCGAGGGTTGATGCCATGGGCCATAGCTCCGAGCTAACATGTCTTGGCGCCATAGGCCATGGCGTCAAGCTTTGTGGCCTGGGTGGCGTGGCCAGTCTACATGGCATTGACGTGGTCGAGGCTCAGCGCCATGGCACTGAGCCATGGGGTCCAAAGAAGCAAATAAGACAACCAGGGGTATGAATGTGAATGTTTTCAGGTTAAAAAAATAGGTAAAGATGAAAAATGATTATAAGATATGTAAAAAAAAGTAAACAGTATAATATAATACTTAAGCAGGAAATTGGCCGTTACCTTGTTAGCAAAAAACATATCTAACTTGGCAGGTCTATTAGTTGTAGGACCAGTGCCATTTGGAGTCTGAGGATAGCAAGTTCAGATTGAAATCACAATGGAACATGACAAAATAATAGTTTTTTAATGATCCTTGGAAGGAGAAAAGATGAAAGTGCTGGCATGTTGCAAATAACTATACCTGCCAACAGATGAAAATATTTTCTTGAGATTCTGGTAGGAGGGATCACTAGGAAGATTTTCTGCAACCACAATCCGGGACTGCAAGAACAAATGGATCAGTGTGCAATCTCAAATTTACGAAATAAAACAAGTGATGCAGAGAAATCAGTTAATACCTGGAGCTCCTTCAAATCAGATTCTGTAAATGGCTCCTGCCGTTTGACTATCTTACCATCACCACTTACAATCTGAAATAAAAGATATTTAAGCAAATATACATGAGGTTTGCTACAAAATTAAGTAGATGCTAAAAGCGAAGAAGAATCATGCTGGCTTCAAATGACAGTTGGGAACCGAGAATGAATAGACTCACAAGTATTGATGACGTTCGAAGAGCCGCAGCAAGCATCGCAGAAGCTTTTACTTTCTAAAAACCAGCAATTACTGATATTGGCACTGTGATTTGTAAACAAGGAAAATTAGTCCTCGGCCATAATATACAGTTGCTTTACTGCTTGACCAAATAAGATTCCTACACTGTTGAAAATGTGAAGGACAGGGCAGCCCTTATATTAACTGATTTTGCAAGCATATGAAATGCTACGGTGCTACATAAAACATTCAAAAAAAGCATGGGTGCGTAGGCACATGAGGGGATTTATATTCCTGCAGGCAACTTTCAAACAAAAGTTGCAGAAACAACTTGACATGGTCACAAAATACTTTAATCTGGTTCACTTTTCCTGAACCACATCAATCGAAGAAGAAGCAGAACAGCCACGCACAACTCGTGCTTGCTACCCGCAATTTGGCCATCACCCGCATCCACCCGTGAATGTTATTTTTAGGACGCAGGGTTTACCTGAGCGTAGGAGGCAACCCGTGCGTGGATGAGCTGCTGCATTTGGATGACGCCGCCCGGTGGCGACGTCGGCGTCCTCGCCACAGCGGCCGCCGGATCTCGGTGCTGACGGATTCATCCTGGAACAGCCTGCAACCGGGCGGATTCGTTGGGCCCCCACTCCTCCTGTTCAGCCTGCTCGAATCTGACTCCACCTCCCCAAATCCGCCCAAATCGAGGCGACGACGGCGATGAACTGCTCAAATCGAGACTGCGACAGCTATGAATCCCCTCACCACTGACCAATCTGCCCAAATCGAGACCGCTTCAGCTGATCCGCCCGAAAAAATCGAAAACACGATGGAAAAATAAAAATGACGAACCCTAACCTCTGCGTCGACGGGAGCACCAGGGTCGACGAGGCCTCCGCCTCCACAAAGACGAAGGGAGAGGTCTGCTTTGTGCCGCAGCCAAGGATCGACGCCGGGCATGGCAATGGAAGGATTCCACCGACGCCTTGACAGGGGAAACGAAGGAGTAGAAAAGTGGGAAACGAAATGGGCACTGTTTTGAATCCTTGGCTGCTCCCGACACGAGAATTGGGTACGGACAGAGCCACGACAAAAAATTGGATAAAAAAGGGAAGGGAGAGAACGGCCCGAGACGGGATACTAGAAGGAGGAAGCCGTGCGCCGATATGTGTTTGAGCGCGCGCGTGCGCCAAATAAGGATTGGGCCATTGTACGCGCTTCTCGTTGTTTGGCGTCAATTTTTCTGATTTCCTGGATCCGCAGCGCGCCGCGCGCAAATCCCTCGTCCGTGCGCGCCAATTTCTTCTACGCGCCAATTTCTTCTACGTGCCATGGTCATTTTCCTTCGTCAAAACTGCTCGTCTTGATTCCTCTGCTCCCAAAACAGAGCCAGCCGCCTTGATTTCTCCGATGGCCAGCCCTGCCCCCGCACCGCACACAACAACAAAGGCTATGGCGCCCCTGCGTGCTCCCAAAAATGGTGGCCATCGCCGGCGCCCGAAGGTGTCGAACCTCTCCCCATCGTCCCAGCCTACAAGCGTGCCTCTTCAATTTCTGTCCCGGCAATGCCGCCGGCAGCGACACCTGCACCGCCGACAACCCTGACACAAGCAGCGCAAGCCGCACCTGGGTACTCGACTTGGCCAGTGCCTCCAGCGTTTGTGTCCACTTCTTTCCCCATGGTCCAGAACTCAGATCTCCGTGCCTCAGACCTTTCAATCCAAGAGCAAAGGTACGTACAGACTTGGCTCCAATTTCAGATCTGAGTGCCTCCTTATTCAGATTCCATATACAAATACATTGATCACTACGATTAGTTATGCTTTTCATATGGAAACCATGTTTTTCTTACGACTGAACTTTGGCATCGGTAATTTGGAAGCATCAGTTCATACTGCTTATTTAGGCCTATGCTATGACTACTTTTTTGCTATGCTATGACTACCCTTTTTTTTTGGTACTCATTTGTCTTTCCTTGGTACAAGAAACTAAAATTCAGTTTACAGATAGTAGTTGCTATGCTATGACTACTTGCTTGTTTTTTTGGTACCATAAATGTATAACATATTCACTATTTCTCTCCAGTGAAATAGGTTCTTACCCACCTGGTGGTTTTCTAAATTTCATGCAACGTTCTTCAAACTACTTACTTGAAGAAAATCCTCAGCAATCAACCATGTCGGGTAATTTTGTTTACACAAGTAGCCGTGCTGAGTATGCTCCATTTGAGCCACAGAAGGCTAAACCAAACTCATCTCAGTCAATGCCTGAACAAAACACACCACATTCAACACTTGGTTCGCAGGCTGTTCCTCTAGTGGACATCAGTGGCGGATCCTAGGGGGTCAAGGGGGTCCACCGACCCCCTGGCCCGTCTGTCATACATACATACTATTGATGAAAATCGTGAAAAAAATAAAAAAAATTAACAATTATGAATGATTTATCGATTTGTATATAAAAAATTTGAGAATTTTTATGGTGCTTGGAGGACCACTGGTTCCTCCCATTAATCTATTTTTAGCTGATTTCTTCCCCTTAATTATGATTAAAGGGTAGTTTAGTCTTTTGGTAACAGCTCCAGTAGATTTCAATTTCGATCCGGCGTCTGCCATCCACGAATTGTCGGGCTTGGCGATCTCGGTGCCGATGTCGCGGCCGGACTGGATGCGGAGCAGCGTCAACTTGCCGGCACCGCTGGGCCCACAACGGCGCGGATGTTGGAGCTGAAGGCGGTGACGGGCACAGACTTGAGCAGGCCCGCGGAGGAGGACAGGAACGACAGTAGTAGGCTGGCGGCACGGCGGCGAGGAGCAGGGCATGAGAGGTTGTTGACGACAAAGGTGTAGTGTGGCATGGACGTGTGGGAGAACGAGGAGGGCGAGGCCGAGCTTGGCGGCGACGAGGACTTGGACGTCGACATGAGCAGCGCCGGATCCAGCTCCGTATACAGGTCCTGATCCAGTCTATCACTGCAGCTCTGAATTGACGGTGAGTAGTAGTCGAGGATGGCATGAAGCGGCTTAGCAGATATAGCTCGCTGATTTCGTGGTCCATCATGCAAATTCGATCCAGCTCGCTTACTTGAACGTGTTACGCACACATGCATGCACGCACGCTTCCATTGGCGGTCTTCTAGATCCTCAAGCTGTCCAGCATGCATGAAGAACAAAGAGAAGGAGAGAGGTGAGCTAGCGCGCGCGACTCTGCTTGATCTGGCGAGCAAATGGGAGAAGCAGGTTTGATTCACAAGAAGATTCTGTTTGTCTAACAAGCAGCTCCTCAACAGATGTAAAAAGGCCATTGTACCCTTCAAAATTCATTATAATTCAGTTCTGGTCTCATGGTTCCGGCCTGCCACTTGGTTCCTCTCATCCGGTTGCTCCAACTTTTTAACCATTAGATCTAACGAAATGAAGGGCTCTTATTAATCTCAAGCGTGGTAAAAACTCTCAAAAAATTTTCGTGCACCCCCTGTGTTCAAAAGCTAGGTCCGCCACTGGTGGACATTGATAACGTTGATGCTAATGGAGGCAATCCAAACGTTCAGGGGAAAAAAGACACCGGAAGAAGTAGGCCTGCCAAGAGGAAGTAGGCCTGCCAAGAGGATGATATGTCCATATCATCCTCTTGGCAGGCCTACTTCCTCTTGGCAGGCCTACTTCTTCCGGTGTCTTTTTCCCTGAACGTGCTTGGATTGCCTCCATTAGCATCAATGTTATCAATGTCCACTATAGGAACAGCCTGCGAACCAAGAGCTGAATGTGGTGTGTTTTGTTCAGGCATTGACTGAGATGAGTTTGGTTTAGCCTTCTGTGGCTCAAATGGAGCATATTCAGCACGGCTACTTGTGTAAACAAAATTACCCGACATGGGTGATTGTTGAGGATTTTCCTCAAGTAAGTAGTTTGAAGAACGTTGCATGAAATTTAGAAAACCACCAGGTGGGTAAGAACCTATTTCACTGGAGAGAAATAGTGAATATGTTTTACATTTATGGTACCAAAAAAAAAAACAAGCAAGTAGTCATAGCATAGCAACTATCTATAAACTGAATTTTAGTTTCTTGTACCAAGGAAAGACAAATGAGTACCCAAAAAAAAGTAGTCATAGCATAGCAAAAAAAAAGTAGTCATTGTATAGGCCTAAATAAGCAGTATGAACTGATGCTTCCAAATTACCGATGCCAAAGTTTAGTCGTAAGAAAAACATGGTTTCCATATGAAAAGCATAACTAATTGTAGTGATAAATGCACTTCCCTCGACGGGTGCGAAGGGTAAGGAAGCTAGCCGAGTCAACTAGGATTCGTCTAGGTAGTTAGAACGTAGGGTCCCTAACGGGTAAGTTAAGAGAGCTAGCTGATGCAGCAACTAGGAGGCGTGTAAATATTCTATGCGTTCAGGAAACCAATGGAGGGGCCAGAAGGCGAAAGAGGTAGAGGGTACTAGATTCAAGCTTTGGTACACAGGGACAACATCAGGTAGTAATGGTGTAGGTATCTTGATAGATAGGAGCCTTAAGGATGGAGTCGTAGACGTTAGGAGGCAAGGTGAACGGATTATCTTAGTCCGACTGGTTGTTGGAGATTTGGCTCTGAATGTGATCAGTGCCTATGCCCCTCATGATCGGTGCCTATGCTCCTCGGGTGGGTCTTAGTGAGAGCGCCAAGAGTCAGTTTTGGGAGGACTTAGATAGCATGGTTAGTTCTGTGCCTATCGGTGAGAAAGTCTTCATAAGAGGAGACCTGAATGTCCATGTGGGTGCGACTAATGTAGGGTTTGAGGGAGTGCATGGGGGATTCGGGTATGGTGGTAGGAATGAAAAGGGGGAGGAAGTTTTGAATTTTGCATTGGCCTACGATTTGCTGGTAGCGAATACCCTCTTTAGGAAGAGGGAATCACATTTAGTGACCTTCCATAGTGGACAACACTCGAGCTAGATCGACTTTATCCTTGCTAGGAGGGAGGATAGACGTGCTTGCTTAGATTGTAAGGTGATACCTGAGGAGTGCGTTGTCCCTCAACATAGGCTTGTGGTTGTGGACTTTTGTTTTCGAGTGCATGCCATCCAGGGCAAATGTGCCAAGATTGTGAGAGCCAAATGGTGGAAGCTTAGAGGGGAAGCGGCGCAAACATTCAAGGAGAGAATGCTAGACGAGGGACCTTGGGAAGAAGGAGAAGATGCAAATGACATGTGGCTGAAGATGGCGACATTTGTTCGGAAGGTGGCCTCAGAAGTGCTAGGTGTGAGTAGGGGAGGCAAGCATGAAGCGTGTAAGTGCAATCAAGCTCTAAGTGGGTTTTGGCGTTGATGACCACCGAATTAGGGGACTAATGAGATTTACGAAGATGACATGCAGGGAATAAAATATGGAGTTGATGTACAGGTCCAAAGGCACCAAATAAGCTAGATGGTAGTGTTTCCGGATCAAGGCGTTTAAATTATTTTATATTTTGAATGTTGAGTTAGGAAATGCCGTACTATTAAGAGGGATCCTAGGATTCTCGGGTACCTGTGGACCAAGTGCTCTAAACATCAAATCAGACACAAAACACAACTCCAAGCCTGACCAGCCAGCTTTTCTACATGATTTCATCCTTCTGCTGTCAGGTTGGCGTGGCAGTGCCGCGCATTGGTGCGGCAGTGCCGCGCCCTACGTGGCGCGTCTGCCGCGTGTCGGTCTGGCGATGCCACACTTAAACCCGACCGTTGGGACTGTGGGGTATAAATACCTATTCTACCCCTCCCACAACGGTCATCTGGCTCACTCTTCTTCTTCCTCTCGACCAGACAGCCAGGAACACACCTCTTGCTCTCTCTCTCACCTCCATTGAAGCACCTTGAGCTCCCCACTCAATCTCTCACTTCCCACCAGGGATTTTTGAGGGAAACAGCTGCAAACTTCGATTGGAGACCGGATCTACTACTTCCCCCACTCAAAAGAGCATTTGGTTCACGTTTGGCCAGAACCCTAGGGTTCTTTACTCTTGGAGCTTGCTCCTAGACGGCTAGGCGTCGCCCTTGAGCTTGCCCCCTTCGTGTGGCAGCCTTGGGAGGTTTGTAACCTCACACAAACAGCAATACATTACCCCACATCTCTAGGGTTAACTCCCTAGACTTGTGAACGAGGGAAAAAGCAAGCCGGTGGGCAAGCTAAGCCTTGTGTGGCAACCTCAACAACGTGGACGTAACCCAGCCTGTGTGGCGCGGCGAACCACGGGTCAAATCCTTGTGTCACTCGTGTTCTTTACCTTCTTGCATATATTGTCTTGTGAGCTAGGGTTTCATCCCGATCTATCTTGTTGCAGAGTTTCTATCATATTTGGCTAGTTTCCTGTGAAGTATTTGTGTGCAGGAACAAGTGTGAATCACGTGATTCAAGTTTACTAGTGGGAAGGCGCGCCTTTGCGCGCCGCCCTTATGGTGATGAAACTGGATAAAATAAGATTATTATTATTTTGGTAAACAATATAGAGATTCAAGAGCCAAGGCAAATATTTGCACTTATTAGGAACAATAACGGTGGTTATGAAGTGGAAATATTTGGTTTTATACGCATACAGAAGACGTGTGTTTGTTACATATGCCTATGTATATCAGAGAGGTCGTAGGAGGTACACGTCCATCCAGAACTATCTGAAATAAAGAATCCTTTATATTGGGATTATCCTTAATTGTCACCTTTATAGTATCCATAGCAGCTCTTCAATAGGAATTCTTCTACGTTGCATAGCCATCAGAAATTTGAACACCTCGACACACTATGAAGCCTAAAGTAAGACAACAGCACCTGTGATGCAAACTTTGATCTAAACACTCAAGGTAGCTAGCAGCATTCAGATTCATACAACATGGTAACAACAGGGTAGAGAGAGTAGCTCTGCCCATGACATTGAGGGCTGGTGCTGATGGAGCTTATTTCCATCCTTAAACCTGGGCGACAATATCCAGTTCATCCACTACTGGGTCTGCATCCACTACCAAGAGCAGCACACAATAAGCTCGCCCAGTCTTTAGCTTTGAAGAAATAAAGTAAACTTCCCTTGCCCTATGAAAATAGAAGCAAAATAGTAAGTTACTAATGGCAATATATTCCACAAGTTTGCTTTATGTGTGCTTCAGATCGACATTATTCCTAGAAAATAATTAACTTTAGAATGCATTTAATTATTTTCATTACATTTTGATTCGACAATTCAAAGATATCCATAGAGAACAAGACACCTCAAAAGGGCAAAACATTTTCCAGAGGCTGATATAAAATACGAGAACACCCTGCAAGAATAAAAGGACAAGGATAGCATTCTTGTGAATAGCTCAAGATTACTGCAGGGGTCAGGGAGGACAAATATTGACAATATAGCTATCAGCTATGTCACTTGCTTAACATTAGCATTCAACCATTGAGGTATGTCAACCTGAATGAAGAGCAATGATCAAAAGTCAATTTGTTGAAAGCTAATTACCATGAGAAAGGAGATGAGCTAAATATTCCGCTGGTCTCTTCATGTACTCCTTGTGTAAGCAAGGAAGTGTTCATGACAAGCAAAGGCTGTGCAGAGCTGTAACAGCCTCCAATGTATAGAGCTTCCCTGACTTCGAAAATGGAATTCCAGTCTTTAGACCTATATCCAAACGAGGTCCAGCTTTTAACCTTGCTAAATAACTCCATTGTCCAGCCTTCTAAAATGTGAAGGGGTTCTGAAACATGCAAAGAGGAAGGGAATTAACTCATGGTCAACATCTGAACACTAAGGTCAACTGTAAGGATGATAGAGATGATTAATTACCATTGAGAGAGGGTGCAAGGTCCCAAGATGGTGGGGTAAATCCTTATTGAACTCCATCTGGTGCTGTCAAGATCTGCATAATAATAAGAATCATCAGCAACTACATTATTACAGGCTTATGCCACCAGCAAGCAGTAATGTTCCATTTATGGTGAAAGATAATACTATCAGGCAAATAGATAATTCTGCAATGTGCTGAAAAAGTGAAAATCTAGAAAATTCATCATACACTATTATGCAGATATGAGTATTTTTTAGCAGAAAATTGGGTGCCTGGAAACTCATAGACACATATAGGTATTTAACAATCCAGACAGAGGCTGCATCTTTCAGATTTTAAAGCCTACTACGTGCTATGAAGCATCAGGTGTCCAATGTGGACGATAGACCCACCAGGTGCGTTTCCATCAAACGCCCATTTCCGCAGGACATGAACGCTGACGCTGACCATCCTGCTTTTTAAGTTAAGCTGTGCCAGGGAAACGCGCTGCATCTCCATTGTTACAATCTGCATACATATATATACGTTTGTAAAAAACAGATTAGGACCACTGAGACGAAAACGATAATGTCAGAAACAACAACTTAGTCCATATGGTACATCATAAAGAGGGTGTATAGCAATATATAGAGGAAGTACACACGACAGCAGAGAAATCACATGTAAAACGAATGCAATGAAAACACTCTGTGGGTAGAGATAAAACGAACGCCATTACATTTTGGTTAAGCATTCTGCTGATTACTTGATGGTATAATAAGAAGCAACTACCGACTGTTTACATATGCATGAAGCAGACACGTAGAGAGCAGAGTTTGTCTATCTAACTGGGTACATATATAAGAATAGCACAAAGGATAGTACAGGAGGAAAATAACATGCATGCAAAAGCACAGGCAGCTTTAATCTTGTTCTAGGCACCACGTCGCTGATAATAGGGATAACACCATGGGTTAAACTGTGGCTGAGTAAGATGGAAGGGCTAAAAGCACCTCCCTATATACAACATTCCTTGTTTCATCAATACATGAGCCATCTTCATCTTCAATCAAAATTTTTAGTCCTTCCTTTGAGGTCACGCGAGAGACTGCCACATATAGCTGGCCATGCGTAAAGACTGGTCGTTTTAGATATAAACCAACAGATGACAAGGTCTGCCCTTGGCTCTTGTTAATAGTCATAGCATAGCACACTTTGACAGGGAACTGTCGATGCTGTAGCTCGAATGGCCATTTAGTGTCTTTAAGGCTGAGAGAGATACGTGGCAGCAACACCTTAGCACCAATGTTTTTGCCAGTCAAGATTTTTGCCTCTAAAATTCGATCTCCCAGGGCAGTAACAAGCAGTCTTGTGCCGTTGCATAAACCATCAGATTGGTTCAGATTGCGTAGAAGCATAACTGGAATACCCTTCTTCAGCACCAATCTATGAGGTGGGAAATTGTTACCGGTTAGAGAATTTAGGAACTCCACCGGGTACAATGACTGGAACGTATCATGTGCAGGTGTGTCCTTTGTCATAGTATCAGAGCTTAAGTATTCCTTCTGATCACCCGGTAGCAAAGACACCACGTAACTGTTAACTAAGCCAGCGATATCATTTGTGGGGCAGAGTATGGCTCGCTCCTTGAGGTACTGTTCGTTAAGATATGCCTGCTGTAAGTTTGGGTAGACAGCATCAACAATACATGCCAGCTTGTCTTCCCCTGTTGTCAGGAGGAGCCCTCCTGGGATTTTAATCCAAGATGGTTCTATTTCGCCTCCTTTTGCCACACAGGGCACCCTACCCTCACCTACATCTAGTATCCACTTGCTAAATGATGCAAGCTCAGAATGTGCCTCTGAACTGGTAGACGAAGCTGTTAGGCGCATATTCTGAGTTAGCTCAATCATGGTGACATAGGACCACAGTGGTGAATTAGTTATAGTAGCACTCACAATGTCTGAACGACTGCCGTGTTCAATAACAGGTAATATCTGTCGGAGGTCGCCACCAAGCACAAGGACCTTGCCACCAAAGGGCAAAGAAGATGCCTCCGGGTGGATCTCAGCCTCGATGTCACGTAGGCTACGATCAAGGGCCTCTAAAGCTGCCCTGTTTGTCATTAACGCCTCATCCCATATTATAAGGGATGTTGCTTGTATGAGTTTGCCCAGCATGGTCCCTCTTTTAACATCACAAACAGGAGCATCGTTGAGGTCACATGGTATCTTGAATCGAGAATGTGCGGTGCGACCACCTGGCAGTAACAATGCAGCTACTCCCGATGATGCAACTGTTAGGACAACCTTTTTCTGTGATCTGAGATGGCAGACTATGCATTTCCAAAGGTATGTTTTCCCTGTGCCCCCATATCCGGAGACAAAGAAGAAGCCTGGCTGATGGTTGTTCACCCGTTCAACTATACGCTGGAAAGCATTAAGTTGCTGAGTATTCAAGGTGGAGAGCAAATCTGATCCCTCAGTCAGATCAGATGATGGGTACGATAGTTCTTCGATAAGCAAACGGTTGACAGATGCACAGAATAAATCTGGATTTCGACGTGGAAGTTTATATTCAGCCATATCTGCACCGCGCTTAGCAAATAGGTCTGCTAATTTATCAACTAAATAATCTCTCATGTCATCTTCCGGCATTTCGTACTCATGATTATGTATTCTAATTCTGTATCGATATTGCACATCCTCGGCTAACTGCCTCCATACTCTCTCAAAAAAGGAGGGGACATCTGTGACTTCACAAAAGAGGATCATGGTGACAAAGAGGTTACGCAGCTGGGATGCTGACGCCCATGCTGCGGCCTCATCGAAGGCACTGTACCATTCCTGGTCATCACCTACCAGACCACGGGATCTGCAAGCATCTTTATACGTTGGGTGCTGGACACCAGCATGATAACGAAGATCCTCAAAGCTCGTTGCCCCCTTAACAACCATAAGAAGCATCCTCAGGTAGTACCGCTCCCCTACGGAAGGATGGACATAATGTATGCGTCCTATTTTACCATGTGCATTACGACGCTCGTTCCATGACCTGGACTTTGGCTCCCATGTCCACTTGGATGGGAAATCTATATAAGTCAGCTCCCTAGCCTGAGGAGATACCACATTAGTAGCAAACCATTGCGTTAACATTGTCCTATGCAGGAACTCTTGCGTGACAACTCGATCCATTCTTGACTTAGCCTTGTACGATATGTAATTTTCATTTGGTAGATGCACAGGCATCCTCTCAACAGGAGGGTAATGCCTATGGATGTCAAAACCCAATATGCGCCAAATTGCGTCTTGCTCACAGATATATCTACAGTCCAGGTATTCCTTAACCTCATTAACTGTCCGAGTTTCTTTGTCAAATGGTGTTTCTTGCGAGTTTCTAACCCTCTCAAGATACACCTTGCTGGAATCAGCCCCTTTTGTAACATATTTGAAGAGATACTTAATAAAAGTTGTCTTGTTGCACCACTCAACGTTGATGTGGGCCTGGTATTTTTTTAGGAGGTGCATGTTGTACGGAACAACCCACTGGTTGGTCATATGGCAACCTCCCTTCTCAATATAAAGACCATCATCAAGACGTTTATAGACAGCAAATCCATCTGCATCTACGGAGGTCTCAGAATGGTAAGGCTTTGGGTAGTATTTGGAGCAGATACCTTTCTTCATGCAGGGGCAGGTAGGATTCAAAGAACCACAAGGTCCATGCACCATATGTTCTGCGACGAGGGCATATCCCAATGGGTCAGTTGCTGGGTTCGGTATGCAAGCGGATATGAAGGTGTCAATCATAGCTGGAGTTGGTTGTGACGTATCAGCAGCTGTCCACATGATGATGTGAGCATGTGGTAATCCCCGCTTCTGGAACTCCACGGTGTGAAGAACTGGTGAACATAATGTCAACATTAGATACTAACACGAAGATGGGTAATGTGCAGTCATAGTTTGATGGATAGTATAGCATGTTGTATAACAAGGAGACAGAAATGCAAGCAAAGTACCTGCACTGCATGCACCAAAGACATCACCGTTCCTAATATCGTGAAGGAGTTCTTCAAGCTTCATATTGAAGACCCTGACTATAATATCGTTTCTATCAATGGGTTTCTGTCCTGCCTCCAAAATGCCCTCAGTAATCTCCAACCACTTAGGATTGCACGTGAAAGTGACGAAGAAATCAGGTGGGCCAAACTTTCTACATATTGCCATACCGTCATAATAATTCTGAAGCATGTATCTCCTACCTCTAGTAAAAGAAGCAGGAAGCACAGTCACTTTGCCCATTTCACTGCCTCTAGTACAACCGCGTCCCACTGCATCTGTTATACCCTGGATGCTCTCCATGCGTATATCTCTCTGATTATCTAGAATGTAGCGTAGCCTATCTTCGTCTACACAGGCCCGTGCATCAACCTTAATTTGTGCAGACAATGTACCATAATTGAGGTATGGATTAGGCTGATGTCTCCTATAGTGAAACATATACCGAAAATAATCTTGCATGGTGACTTTGGTCCGAGAATTGGAGGTAGCAGGAGGAGTACCTTGGTATGGGACATCAAGCTGGAAGCCACGTTCACCATAGGGAAACAACAGGGGATACTGCAAAGGCATGAACGCAGGATGCAAGGCGGATATCCGTTGCAGCTGACCTGCTCTAGTTTCTATGATTATATCATGCTCATATGTATCAGCGGAGAAATCACCGACCACTAGCATAGCAAGTTGGTCAGTTGTTGGGAGGCTGTATTGTGGTGGGTCTCCATCTCTTGGTGCTACAATTCTTATTCTAACCTCCTGATTACCTGCAGCCTGCAGCCTATCCCTTGCAACTCTGAACTGCTTAGCAAAAGGGTTATGAGTATCCAACATGAGACGCAGCGACTCTATAATACCCACATTGAGATTAATCCGGTTAGAATCTTCAGGGGCTAGAGACCTGAGCCTATTATTGACTTCATTAGCAGTGTCGTAGATGTATAGCTGTATGAACTTTGGAGGATCCCCATTTGCAGGAAGTAAAGAGCCGATGCGATGATGGACTTGACCACAGATTTTGAAAACCGGAGGCCCTCGTCCGTCGTTCATTGTACGATCAATTTTTGCCCCCATAGATGTGAACGCAAACATGCAGTTGTACTGTCTGATATTTTTCATGAATCTGTTAGAACGTGCATCACCGTCAAACCGGGCTAGAGTTGCCAAAGGCTCTGGGTGAGGCGCAAAAGGTGGAATGGAAACCTTTCCACCACGACAGCAATTGTTGTAAACAACACGCTGCGCACGTACAGACGAATAGCGCTCAACTCTTTCAGCATACCAGAAGACTGCTCCACAGTGTGAGCACTCACAATCTGGACTTCCATAGTAGGATCTCCCGGAATATGATACTGGTGGGTAGAAAAAGAGGGATTAATCAGAGGCGATGCGGACACCAAAGGAGATCAAAGGCGGCAAGCAAGAACAATGTACTGTAGATAGCGGAGGGGCAAGCTACCTTTTAAAGCAGTGATGTAATCATCAGAGAAGTGCCCACATCTTGAGTCAAGGTCGGTGGCACTGCTGTGGCCTATATAGATAAGAAGATGAGGCAACACAAGGATGTCAGGTAACCATAGGTGTCAACCAAACGGTGGGTAAACAGAGGTGTAGGTAAACCATGGAGAACAAACAACGTCCATAGGCTATTACCTTTCCATATAAGGCGATGCTGATTGAGAAGTTTCCTTCTCTTTTTGACGGCGTTGAGAGGCATCCGGCTCAGAACGGAAACGACGTGCACCAGTAGCTGCCGATACACCCGCAAGGATAATAAAAAGCGGGGAGAAACAACCAGAAGGAAAAAAGGAGAGGAAGGAAAACCTATACAGCAAGACATTACATGTAGTAGCAGCTTGTGCTGCATATGTCGATGTACCCTGAGCTTCTGTACCTGATGGAGCTGCGTCACCTAGTGGTGTAGATACTATAGCACCAACAGAAGGGAAACAAAACAAGAAATTAATTGTGAGGCATGAGGAGAAAAAAGGCCAGGAACCCAAATTAAATAACATATGCAATAAATAAAAAAAAAAACGTACATGTGTCCGTTGCAGTAGATGGAATAGATATATTCATAATTGGATAAATAACAGGCTGAACCATGTATTCGTTGTTTAACAGTAGAATAAGCAAGAGTAATTATAAAGGGTGCAAAGTGCATGGCTGAAATAGGGGTGCTCAACCACATTGGTGGCCGGTGGCAAAGAACACAGGAAACAGAACGAAAGAACAAGCGAAACATGAAATCACCAAACAACATTGTCATTAAAACAAAAACTAATCAGTATTTGTAATACAACTCAACTCATTGAGGAGGTCCCCAGCGATAGTAGCCAGGTGTGGGCTGAAAAGGGGATTGCCGTCAGATTCAATCAGGACAGCACGCGCAAGCTGTGCTCCTCTATTTGAAATCGTAAGAAGCCGTCCAACAAGGGTCCTACATGCATCTAAATCCGGGTAACTATAATCTAGGATGGTGAAACCATAGATGGACTGCAAACAATGCAAAGCTTGCAAAGCTGCATCCTCGTAACATGGCATACCAATATCGCGTGCAGCAGACCCAAAAAAAGCCTGCGGGGTGCATCGTGGTGGAATAACAAGGGCAATTCTAACTCAACTACATATAAGAGAGTCCCATCATAGCTGGTTTCGTGAATTGTGGACAGAAACGGGAGATTACACCGGCGACTCACAGCCTGGAGAATGGCCATGCACGGTAATCGCAGGGTAAACATCTGCGAAGACCGTGGCACCCTGTACACATGGAGGGAAAGAATATACACAAAAGAAACGGAACAGAGAATGAGTGGAATGATATAAAGGACTGTTAGGAGGAAAGCAACATATAGAAAAACTTAAAAGTGGAGGCAGAGGAGAGTAAAAAAAACGAGGAGCAATTTCCGTATGAAGATATCAATCAGCAGCCTTGAAGAGGGTGCCACCAAAAAAATAAAAAAGAACCCCGCTTCATCCATGTATCTGTTAAAAAACTCAGAAAATAGAACCCTGGCAGAGGGCAAAGGGAAATTTTGTTGTTTTTTTTAATTGGCTGCGCAAGGTAACCAAAAAGAGAGTGAAAAAAAAGGTGGACAACCCGAGGTTAGGCAGTTCAAGTGTGCACACATAAAAAATAAGCATGCACCATTTGTGCATGCAGGAAGACACAACAGACGGCCAATCACATAAGTACAACATTCTATCAAGGGATTGGGAATATAGATTACCTGGAAGCAAACAATGTAGCCTGATCAAACAGTGGAAGAAGACAGCCGAATAGAACTCCAATGGCTAGTCAGGAGAGGAGAACAGCCTGAAAGAAGAGACCACCTTCCAGGAACACAAATAACCTGGAGAAACCATAACTAATAAGAGTCAGTCCAAAACACAGGAATCATAAAACCAGGAAAACTAATATGGCAGTACAAAGCTAGGAAGACAACTACACCACATAACCAGTGCGCACTGAAAGCCTAAACCCAGACATGTAAACCCAGATAAGTGTCCTAGTTGGAGTAAAGTATAACATGAGGACACAAACAGAAGGTGAAGCAGGCACTATAGTTCAATCAGAGTTGCCTATTCTAGTATGACCACGAACGAAACAAAGCAACACTTTTTTTATCAAGAAGCATGGCATGTAGCATGGCATCTAGCAATTAGAAGGCACGAATCCACCACGATGGTAGCACTCCATAACCTCAATCGTTGTATCCATCAGTAAAACGAACACTATCTGAAAGTAGATAGAATCATGGAAAGTACAGGGTGACCACTATGGCTCAATTTCGTAGCTGCACTTGTCCTGCCTATCAGTAGAACGGCCGCTGAATCCAACCTGAGTGCATGGAGAGGGTTATCGAGCATCGCCTACGAAGGTTGACAAGTGTGACCCAAAACTAATTTGGGTTCATGCCCAGGAGGTCCACCATGGAGGCGATTTTCTTAGGACGACAGTTGATGGAGAGATTTAGGGAGCAGAAGAAGGACTTGCACATGGTCTTTATTGACCTCGAGAAGGCGTACGACAAAGTACCGAGAAACGTCGTGTGGTGGGCCTTGGAAAAACACAAAGTCCCAACTAAATACATCACCCTCATCAAGGATATGTATAAGGATGCGACGACATTTGTTCGAACATGTGATGGCGATACCAGTGACTTTCCAATTAACATAGGTGTCGTGGGTCTAATACCACCGTCACAATAATGTCCGCTAATGCGTGTTCCGATGGCCTAGCTCTTAGAGACAATGACACGAGATTTATACTGGTTTGGGGCAAATCCGAGCTCAAATACTCATACCGGGGCTCAGTACAAGCAAGACGAGAGAGGGAGAGGGCTCCCAAGTCTCTGTGATTGAGGCTAGTGCCAATATCGAGTGAGTGTTGTGTTGTTGGGAGTCAACCTTGTTGTTCTCTCCCTTGCCCCAACCCGGTGGCCTACCTCCCATTTTATAGTCGCAAGGGGGGTAGGGGACATGAGCTCCCCTCGGGCTGAGGACTTGGAGAAATGAGAACGCGTGTACAGGGTAGTAGATATGCGGAAGAGCTCTCAGACGAGCTCCTGGCGCGGTTGAGGGCTCCCTTCGAGCTCTTGAGCGTCTTGGGCGTTGAAATTGGTCGTCGTCGTACGCGGGAATCGCGGTTTGGACGGTGGTCAGGCGTCGCCTTGTCTCTAATCGCAGTTGGAAGACGTCTTCTCGGTATGGGTGTGCCCATATTGTCGATGGGAAGGCGTACCCCGTATGTACCGCGATGTAATGTAGCGGAGCTGTTGGAGCCGACAGGGTATGGCGAGGTGGTCGAATGACCTCTCCCCGTAGCTGTAGCTCGGGCGTGGCCACAGTGCTCGTCGAGAGTGGTTGAGCTTGTCGAGAGTTGTTGGCCAACTCCCCGCACCCGCGAGCTTCGAGGAAGGCGAAGGCGAGACGGGAGCTCTCGGCGGTCGTCGTCGTGAGGCTCATCGCGAGGGAGCTTGAGCGAGACGGAAAGAGGTCCCGGGACAAGTTTGAGCGCGTTGAAGACAGGGGGGCTCGTCGTCGAGGGACTTCGAGTAGAGCGGAACGACGGATCCCCGTCCGAGGAGCTCGTTTGTGAGAGCCCGAGCGAGGCGAGACCTGTCCTCGCGTGGAGAGCTCATGTGTGGTGAAGACCTCGTGTGCCACAAGGGACGTCCTTCCTTTCTCGCGATCGGGTTTCGGTGTTATGTTTGGGCTGAGAGCTCGCTTACGGGTATCCCAAATATCAATCCCCCACAAGTAGCCCCGAGCATTTGGGGAGAAGAGGTCTCTCCCATGCTGTCCACGTGGCGGTCTTCTTCGTAGTAGGGACCCTTGTTTGAGGAATGATGTTCGTTCGGTGCGTGCGAGCGCATTCCGGCGTAGTGTAACGAGGCCCGTGAGAATAGTAGATTCTCGCGGAGGCTTTTTAGATTTTTCGTGGGCTCATTGACCCGTTCCTCGGGCGATTGTTCGTGGAGGTGGTGAGCTCGAGCTCGATCCGCCACGTTAGCCGAGATCGAGTGCTCGGTGAGCTGCCATCGGATAGTCCAGGTGAGGTTCGAGCTCGTCGGCTCGTTCGTCCGATCACCGGGTGGATCAACCTCGGGTTCCGAGCCCGACTTCCGTGGTCCTCGAGCCCCGAGCGTTATGCAGGCGGCGCTTCCTCATCGGAGAGGTTAGCTCGAGTCGATCGTAGCCCCCAGCGACCCACGCGCGTGCAAGCAAAAGCCCCCGAGCCTTTTCGAGAGCTCGAGGCGCGGGCCGTCGATGCCGCTTTCGCAAGGCGCTCCTCGCTCGTGGTATCTCCGGGCGGCTCTCGGAGCTCACGAGTTGAGCTGGCCTTTGAACCACGAGGGGCGGTGAGCTCGCGTTGCGAGCTCCGGCTGAGCTTCGGCGACTTGACCGCTTGCTTGAGCTCTTGGATTTTTACCCGTTGTGTAAAAAATAGCCGTTGAGATCTTACCGTTGGGATTTTACCGTTGGCGGGGTTATCCCATTAATGCCGCGGCCGTTCGGCTTCCGCCAGGTGTCGCGCGCGCGTCGATCTAGCGGTGTCAGTTGCGGGCGAACGTGGCGCGTGGCGGGCCCCCTGGCGGTTTCACCTCGCCGCCTCCGCCGCGCCAGAGCTCTATAAATAGGCGGAGATCGGGGAGCGGATTCACCTTCCCGTTTCTTGCCTTCCTGCGCACAGAGAAAGAGAGAGAGTTCGATCGCCGCCGCCTGCCCGTAGATCTGATCCTCCACCTCCCTTGCTTCACCGGCGGCCTGTTCCGGAGGCGAGAGATGGGCTCGTGGTCGTGTTCGACGGGCGACGGAGGCGCTGATCGGCAGTCAAGACCGCCGGCGGGTTGCTTTACCCGCGGACGGCGGGCGGAGGAGTGGATCATCCCGCCGAGGATGCACGAGACTCCCGATCCACCGGCGGGGTATGTCGTCTCGTTCGTGGCCTTCCACGGCGTGGGCTCGCATGCCCGCGGACGACTTCTTTCGGGCGGCTCATCTCGTGCGGGGCATCGAGCTCCGGCCGACGCCCAACGGAGCTTTGCTTCTTCGGCCTTCTCCATGCTGCGCGAGGGGTGGTTGGGGATTCCTCCCACCCAGGGAGCTCTTCAAGCACTACGTCTTCGCGAAGATCCAGCCATTGCCGGGCAGGGGAGGCGGCCCGGCTCCGATCGCCTGCGTGCCGATGCAGCTGCGCGGGGGGAAGGTTCGGGAATCCTTCCCGGAGGATGACTTCCCGTCGGCCAATCCCGGGTGGAGGGAGGAGTGGTTCTATCTCAAGAACGACCCCTCTCACCCTCTGCCCCGGTTCACCGGCCGTACCTTCGCCAAGGGCAGCTAGCTGTGGCGCGAAGGCCCTCACGACAACACCATCGAGGATGTGGAGGTGGCCGTGAGCAAGATCAAGGTGCTCCGGGACGCCGGGCTGACGGTGAACCACATCATCGAGGCCTGGCTCCGTAAGGCGGTGGTGCCCCTCCAGCGTCGGACTCTCCGGATGTGGGAGATGAAGGAGGAGGAGGCCCCGTTCCTGGGGACGGCAAACGCCCCTGGCCTCACCGTCGACCAGGTGGAGTTTTGGATGAAGCAAGTGATGAGGACGGGGTGAGGGCGCCGGGAGCCCCTCGGATCCTTCCTAATCTAGAGACCTCGCCCGGTAAGTGCTGCGTCGCTGGCCTTAGCTCATTCCTTTGCCGTCTTGGGTTTTCTAATGAGCTCGAGCTCTACAGGTTGGCGTGGTGCGTCCCTTCGGCTCCTCCTCCTCTTCCCGCGGAGCTGAGGCCGACCCCTACCGGCGTCCCGGCAGGCCCTCGTTCGGAGCGGGAGGCGGGCTCGTCCAGCGGAGGCGGGGAGCGGCGACGGGCGGTGGAGCCCGGCGTCGAGGCAGCGGGGTGAGCCCTCGGCGTCGACGGCGCTCAAATGGAGAGGTCGGGACCTCGTCGGGTCCGGTGAGAGCTCACCGCCCCTGGTGATGGCCTTGAGCGCGGCGGCGCCCGCTCCGCAGGCCTCGGCCTGCCCGGTGCCCAAGCCCCGACGCAGTCGGGTGCCGATCGAGGCGACTCGGGGCTACGCGCAGCCGGCCCGCGCGAGAAGAAGAAGAAGCGAGAAGAGGGTGGCCGCCAGGTAAGCTCTCCACCCTTCGTGTCGTTGTTGGCTATAGCGGTTGACCACGGGCATTGACCTGCACTTTGTGTTTAGGGCGGCGATGGCGTACCCGTGAAACGCGTCGAGGGGCGGACGTGCCCGGCTTCGGTCGGCATGGGCTCGGACTCGGAGATGACGAGCTTGGCGGCGCCGTCGACCATGAGCTCGGTGCCGGTGAGCTCGCGCCTTGGCTGGCGAGTTCGGGGCGATGATGGCGAGCTTGACGATGGGAGCGAGAGCGGCGGCGGCGCGCGGAAAGGCTCGGCGATGATGGCGCCGTTCCCCTTCAAGGGGACATTGTCGACCGCCTCGGGTTTTAGGGGCCTCTCACGCTCCGGGCTCCCCGTCGGCGCCAACCGTCCCCGTGGATCAAGCATTGAGGACCGTCTTGAGCTCGGTCGAAGAGCTCCGACCAACGGCCTCAATGGGGATGGCGGGGGCGTCTGGTACTCAAGCCGCCACGAGCTCCTCGGGCGGCGACGGAGAAGGCGTTCCGGAGGAGACCCTGCCACCGAGGAGCGCGTCGAGGAGAGCCCGCGCGAGGTCGGGGCCCATCCTCGCCGAGGAGGTCGCCGACATCTCCGATGACGAGGATGCCGACATGGCGGCAAGGGACGGGCGTGGACCGGCGATGAGGGCCTGGAGGACGAGGCCGTTGAAGGCGCCGCCACCTCAACGTCGCCGCCCAGCGTCGGTGCCGTTCACGCTGGCGTGGGGCGATCGAGTCGACGGGGCCAAGGTGTCCGTGCGTTGTCGCGCGACGAGCGTCCCTCCGGCGGGCGCGGACATCGTTATTCCCCGGCCTGCGCCCGGGTCGCCCCGCTGCCGCCGCCGTTCTTTGGAGGAGGCGGAGTCGTCGACCACGGGAGCCGGGCGAGAAGTGCGCTCGTCGTCTTTCCGAGGTTTGTCGTCGTTTCGGCGGTCGGGCTTTGTTTCGTGCCTTCTTCCTTGTTTAATTGTTTGTGGTTCGCGAGCAGGCGTAAGGGAGGCCATCGGGGATACAACCGCGACAAAGACCTCCCCCGAGGGCCGGTGGTTTCGTCGGGCGGCCGGCGACGTTGTGCGCGGAGATGTGCGACGAGCTTGGCTCCCTGCAGCCCCGGCACTAGTTCCCGGAGGCCCGGGCGGAGGAGGCGGCCGACCTCATTCGTGGAGCGGAGGAGCGGGCTGCCAAGGAGGCCCAGGGAAGGTGGAGGCCGCTGCGAGCAGAGGCGCCCGACGGGAGGAGGAGCTCGAGCTCGCCCATAGCGGCGGCGCAAGAAGATGCGGAGGAGGAGCTCGACTCCCTTCGTCGGGCGCTTTGATAACAAGGGAGCTTGAGCGCTCGGGCGCTGAGCTGAGTGCGCGGAGTCCCCGCGGAAGGACAAGGATGAGCTCGCCGAGCAACTCGCCACCGTGGACGCCGAGCTCGAGGGTGAGTACCTTTGCCCTTGTCTTTTTTGTCTTATTTGTTTAGGCGCTCGAGGCTGATCGTCCTCGTCGGGCGGGACTTTAGCCTACGATCGTGAAGCTTCCGAGTTGTGGTGCAACCTCCGCGCCTCGGAGGCGGAGCGGGCTCGGTTGAAGCCGAGATTATGAGCTCACGTACAACGAGCAAGAGCTCTACGACGAGCCGTGGAGTAAGCGGGCGGCCGCCTCCTCTTTGGCGTCCCCATGGCCTTGTGGCTCGTGTGCCTAATCCGTTGTCTTTGTCTCGCGGTGAGAAGTAGAAATCCCGAAGGCGACGCGGAGGCCGAGGATAGGAGTCGGGAACTCGCCGCCTCGAAGCCTCTCTTCGGCACACACGGCTCGCTGAGGGCAGAGAAGGAGGTGGACTCGGCCGGCGCACCGGGCGACCTCGTCGGCGCGAGAAAAGAGCTCGGGGAACCTCCAAGAGTATGCTGCTAAGGCCGTGGAGGAGGCCGAGCCTCGAGCGCGCGTGAGGGTCTCGCGTCCGAGGTTGAGGCCGTCTGCGATGCCCTCGGGGTGGCTGGCTCGGCGAATCCGGCCGAAGCGGGTGTCGGCCATCCCGCGCAGGTGACGGAGGATGCGGGCGCGCGTGGTCCACAAGGCGTCAGCGTCATCTTCACCCACTACCCTTACTTCGCCGAGGTCGACATCGTGAAGAAGGGGTGGGCGCCGGGCGATGACGATGCTGATGTGGAGCGGAAGGCTGCTCTTCTTTGAGGCCGCCATCTGCGAGCTATCTGCCGAAGCTCTTCAAGCTCGCCACCGAGGAGCTCGAAGTCTTCGAGCCTCCTGCTGGTGGAGACGGAGCGGCAGGGAGCCCGTCGAGGCGGAAGCCGTGCAGACGCCCCCACCCCCGTGCCGATGGACCAAGACCCGCTGCAAGGATAGGAACTCGAGGCTAGGCCTCTTTTAGTTGTGAGCTTGCTAAGTCCTCGTGAGACGAGGCAAATTGTAAAAACTTATGGAAGCTCGTGTGATGGTTAATGGAAGTCGTCTTCCCCTTTCATCGTACTCTTTTCTAGTTTGACTTTTGGTGAGCTCATGTTTTGAGAGCCGGATGGTGGGCCGTTCCTCGCTGGCCGCGGGGCGCTGGAGGTCGTTAGGGCACAATCGCGCCATGCTCTAAGGTGATGAGTTCACGACTTAGTCATTTCGGAACATTGTTTGAGTTAAGAGGAGAGAGTGTGAGTTCGTGAGTTTGAGCTCGTCGGCCGGGCTCTGAACTTGTAGGTTTTGCGAAAAAATGGTGCGTTAAAAATGTGGGGTGTGCACCCCGCTCCTTGTAGCCCCCGAGCAAGGACGGGTCTTCGCCGGGGGCGAAGGCCGGTTGTTGCTCGATGTGCTTTTAAGGAAAGAATTCGAAATGCTTGCACATATTTTTGCATCGAATTTGTGCTTTTATTGAGCTCTCGTAGCTACAAAGATTTCGAAATACACTTAGGGGTAGAAGCGACGTAGCTGTTCGATGTTCCGTGGCGTTGGTGAGGACTCGGCCTTGGTGGTCTTTGAGATTGTACGTGCCTGGCCTCAAAGACTTGGTCGATGGTGAAGGGGCCTTCCCAAGGCGCTGAGAGCTTGTGCTTGTCCTTCGAGCTTTGGACTCGACGCAGGACATAGGCGCCGACGCTGAAAGCTCGTCCCTTGACGTGGCGGTCGTGATAGCGCCTCATGGACTGCAGGTACTTGGCGGAGTGGATGAGGCGATGTCACGGGCTTCGTCGAGCTGATCGGCAGCATCTTCGAGCAGTTCCTGGTTGTTGTGCTCGTTGAAGGCCTGGACGCGGGGCGAGCCGTACTCGAGGTCAGTGGGGAGCATGGCCTCGGACCCGAAGATGAGGAAGAACGGCGTCCGCCCCGTAGCTCTGCTTGGCGTTGTGCGAAGACTCCATACGACTGAGGGGAGCTCGGCGAGCCATCGGCGGGCGTATTTCTGGAGCCTCTTGAAAATGCGTGACTTTACGCCCTGCGGGATCATGCCATTAGCTCTTTCTACCTCTCCGTTAGTCCTCGGGTGGTCGACGGAGGCCGTGTCGACGTGGATGCCGTGATCGCTGCACCGGTCGATGAAGACCTCTCCCACGAAGTTGGTGCCATTGTCGGTGATGATAGAGTTCGGGACCCCGAATCGGTGGATGATTCCGGTGCGTAACTTGACAGTCTCCTCGGCTCGACACCGTGTGATGGGCATGACCTCAATCCACTTGGAGAATTTGTCGATGGCAACAAGAAGGTGTGTGTAGCCCCCGGCTGTTTTCCTGAAGGGTCCTACCATATCGAGCCCCCAAACCGCGAATGGCCAGGTGAGAGGGATCGTCTGGAGGGACTGCGCCGGGAGATGTGTCTGTTTGGTGAAGAACTGGCATCCCTCGTAGTGTCGGACGACTCGGATGGTGTCTGCTACGGCGGTCGGCCAGTAGAAGCCTTGACGAAATGCTTTCCCAACGAGAGCTCGTGGCGCCGCGTGGTGACCGCATTCGCCGGCGTGGATCTCCTTGATGAGTTCTTCCCCCTGCTCGAAGGTGATGCATCGTTGGAGGGGCGCCGGAGGCTCCGCGGCGGTAGAGCTCTTCTCCGACGAGGACGAATGATTTGGCCCTCGCGCGGACGTCTTGACTCTTCTTGCCCCGGGGAGCTTGCCTCCCTTGAACCATTGGAGGAGCGGGATCCGCCGGTCGAGGCTTGGGGCCGTCGTGGTCGGTCGTGACCCGGCCCGAGCCGGCCCCGGCCGGCCTACGGCTTGAGCTCGTCGCTAGGCAGGCCTTCGTATTGGGCGAGCTTGCGGGAGCGTCTAACTCCATAGGGTCTGAACCCGGCGCGTCGGCGATCGAGTTCGCGTCCGCCGTCGCGGGCTCACCCTTGAGCCGTATCGACGGCTTGTGCTGCTCGTGCATGAAGACGCCCGGCGGGACCGGCAGGCGGTCTGATGCGAGTTTGGCGAGGACGTCGGCGTCGTTGTTGAGGTGGCGATGGACGTGGTTGACCTCGAGCCCGTGGAAGTGCTCCTCGAGGTCTCGGACCTTCTGGTGGTGCGCGACCATCTTTGGGTTGACCTTGATCGACCTCTTTCATGACCTGGTTCTTTACGAGCTCGGAGTCGCCCCGGACCTCGAGGTGCCGGATGCCGAGCTCGTGTGCGATACGCAAGCCATTCACCAGAGCCTCGTACTCGGCCACGTTGTTGGACGCCGGGAAGCGTAGGCGGATCGAGTACTTCATGCGCACCTTGTTCGGGGAGGTGAAGACGAGCCCGACGCCGGCGCCATACTTCTTCACGGATCCGTCAAAATACACTGATCCGATACTCAATGTCATCGGTGCAGGTGGTACGCTCCGACCTCGATCCACTCGGCGATGAAGTCAGCCGGGGCCCGAGACTTTATGGCGTCTCCGGGGGGGAGTAGGTGATGTCGGCCCCCATGAGCTCGATTGCCCACTTGGCCATGCGGCCCATAACCTCGGGGCTACGGATGACCTCGCCGAGCGGGTACTTGGAGACAACCGTGGATCGGGTGGGAGTCGGTAGTGCTGAGTTTGCGCCGGGTGATCAGCAATGCGTACACGAGCTTTTTGAGCTGCGCGCGTAACGAGTCTTGGTGTCGGTGAGGACTTCTATGATGAAGTACACCGCGCCGCGTACCTTGAGCGCGTGCCCTTCCTCCCTCCCTCTCGACGACGAGCGGTGCTTACCACCTTCGAGGTGGCCGAGATGTAGAGGAGGATCGGTTCGTTGGGCGCGGGCGCGACGAGCACTGGCGGGTTGGCAAGGAGTTGCTTCAGTGAGTCGAGAGCTTGCTGGGCCTCGTCGGTCTAGGCGAAGCACTCAGTTTTCTTCAACAACTTGTAGAGTGGAAGGCTCCGTTCTCGAGTCGAGCTATAAAAACGACTTAGCGGCTAGGCACCCGTGAGCCGTTATGCGACTTGACATTCTTGATCGGCCCCATGCTCGTGATGGCGGCGATTTTCTCTGGGTTAGCCTCGATGCCACGCTCGGAGACGATAAAGCCAAGCAACTTCCCTCGGGGGACCCCGCAAATGCACTTTTCGGGGTTGAGCTTGACTCCGAACTCTCGGAGCTTGTCGAAGACCTTTTCGAGGTCGGGGATGAGTTCTTTCGAAGCGCTTTGTCTTGACAACGATGTCGTCGACGTATGCTTCTACGAGCTTTCTCGAGGAGCTCTTTGAAGACTTTCTGCATGCACCTTTGGAAGGTGGCGCCAGCGTTTTTCAAGCCGAAGGGCATTGTTACGTAACAGAATGCGCCAAACGGAGTGATGAAGGAGGTGGCGAGCTGATCGAGCTCATTCATCGCGATCTGATGGTAGCCGGAGTAAGCGTCAAGAAAACAGAGCGTCTCGCACCCGGAGGTGGAGTCAACAATTTGGTCGATGCGCGGCAAAGGAAACGGATCCTTTGGGCATGCCTTGTTGAGACCCGTGTAATCAACACACATTCTCCATTTCCCATTCTTCTTCTTAACTAGTACAGGGTTGGCTATCCACTCGGGATGATACACCTCCTTGATAAACCTAGCGGCTAAGAGCTTGTCTATCTCCTCGGCGGATTGCTTGGCGTCGATCGTCGTCAAAACGTCACGAGCCTTTGCTTCACCGGCCGAGAGCCGGGGTTGATGTTCAAGGAGTGCTGGCGACTTCCCTCGGTATGCCGGGCATATCCGAGGCCCTCCATGTGAACACGTCCGAGGTTCGCGCGCAGAGGAAGTCGACGAGCTCGCTTTCCTATTTGGGAGAGCTCGGACCCCACGCGGAGGGTGCGCCCGTCGCCGTCGATCTTGACCTCCTTGGCGTCCTTCTCGGGCTCAAACGTGCCGGTGACCTTGTCGGCCTCGCCGGGAGAGCTCGTGCTCCCCAACTTGCTAAGCTCGTCGGCCGTGCTCGCGCCGGCCACCTTCTTGAGCTCGGGGAGTCCTCGGCCACGCCCAGCCATCATCTTGGCAACATATCTTCGATCTCGATTGCCGCGTCGGCGTCTTGGACGGCAGCCCTTCGCGTGAAAGGCGTGCTCGAAGGTGGAGTCGGCGGTGATGACCCCCTTCGCCCGGGGATCTTGAGCTTGAGGTAGGTGTAGTTGGGGACGGCCATGAACTTCGCGTAGCATGGCCGCCCCAACAAATAAGTGGTAGGCGTTCTTGAAGGGGAGCACCTCGAACGTGAGGACCTCCTTACGGAAGTTGTTCGGGGTGCCAAAGATGATGGGGAGATCGATCCGCCCGAAGGGACCATCTGCTTCCCGGCACCACGCCGTGGATTGGTTCCTACGAGGGACGGAGTCGTGCCTTGGGGATACCAAGGGCTTGGAGCGCTGTGGATGTAGAGGAGGTTGAGACCGCTGCCACCGCCCATCAACACCTTGCCGAGGCGCTTGGTGCCGGCGATGGGGTCAACGACGAGTGGGTACCTCCCCGCACGGGATGTGTCGTGGGTGATCTGCTTTGTCGAAGGTGATTGCCGAGCTCGACCACTTGAGGTAGGCGGGTGTTGCGGGCTCGGTGAAAGAGGACCTCGCGGCGGGTGAGCTCTTGGCGACGCTTGGACTCGTAGCCGGGAGCTCCCCCGAAGACCACGTTGACGGCGCCGTCCTCGATGTAGAGGTCTCCGTCGAACTCGTCGGGAGCCGGCTTGGCGTCCTTGTCGTCGTCGTCCTTGCCTCCTCCCCGCAGCGTGCCCATCACGTGCTTCTTCATGAGGCGGCAGTCCTTCATCTTGTGCTTGACCGGGCCCTCGTGAGTGCGGGCACGGTGCCTCGACATCTTGTCGAAGTGCTCTTTGGGCACGGTTCGCGCCACCCTTGGGGCCAGCCTTGCGTTTGTCCGCCACGGTGAGCGAACTCGTCGTCGTCGTCGTCGCGGGGCGCTTGTTCTTCTTGTTCTTCTTCTTGCGGCGCGAGCCGATCCCTCGGCGGCGTCGTCGTCGACCTTGGGCCTGCCCTTGCCCGTGGCGGCGGGAGACGGCATCCTCTCCCTCGGCGTGGCGAAAGTGGCGAGGTTGAGGGGGCTCCTTGACGGTCTTGGGCTTCTGGACGCCGAGCTCGTGGATGAGGGTCTCGCAAGTGGTGCCGAACGTGAAGGCGGTGATGACCTCGGAGTCGGAGGCCTCGGAGAGGTTGTTGCAGAGCTTGGAGAAGCGCCTGATGTAGTCGCGCAGGCCCTCCCCCTTCTTCTGCTTGCACCCTCGGAGGTCCCACGTCGTGCTCGGCCTGGTGTAGGTGCCCTGGAAGTTGCCGACGAAGACGTCGCGCAGGTCCTCCCAGTCGCGGATGGTGCCCTCCGGGAGGTGCTCAAGCCATGACCGCGCTGAATCTGCAAGGTAAAGTGGGAGGTTGCGGATGATGAAGTAGTCGTTATCGGCGCCCCCAGCCTGGCAGCCGAGGCGGTAATCCTCGAGCCAGGTGGCAGGGTCGGTCTCCCCATTGTACTTCTGCACCGAGGTCGGAGCTCGAAAATGAGAAGGGAATGGGGCGTCGTGGATGCGTGAGCCGAATGCCCTCGGCCTCCTTGAGCTCGAGCTCGAGAGCCGGCGATCCCGCTTGGGAGACGGGCTCCGCGGGCGGCGCACCGGTGTGGGGCTGTGGCTCTTGTCTTCTTCGCTGTCGTGACGCCCACCGCGTCGCTTGCTGTAGGTGCGGGGACGTTTCTCGTGGTCGTTGCGGTGGTACTTGTCGTCGTCTCGGGGGACGTTCTTCTCGGCCCTAGCCTCCGCCTTGCGTCGGGCATTGATGGTGTCCACTGGCGTCGCGGTTCTCGCCGACCCGCCGGCGTCGTGGACCTCGGGGTGGGAGGAAGCCTCGTGCTCCTCCAGCGATCGTCGGTGAGACGCAGAGCTCGCTACCTGCTTTGGACCGCCGCCTCTGCCAGGAGTCTCTTGAGCTGCTCGTGGGTCCTACGTGCCTCGGGTCCCTCGGGGTCGGGCAGCGGCGTAGGGCGGCGTGCGGCGGCGCCGCCAGTGCGGGATGCTCTCGGGGAACACCGGCGGGAGGCTGTTCTGGCCCCTCGTCGGTTGATGCGGTCGTGGACCTCGCGGGCTCGAGCTCGTGCTCGTGATTGCTGTCTCCTCCCCGCCGGGGCGAGGAGGGCTTCGCTCTTGGGCTGCCCCAAGCCGAGCTCCTCGAGCTCTTCCGGCCCGAGCCTTGATGCGGTCGATGGGACGGCTCGCGCCCCAGCGCGGGAGTCCCGCGGCGTGTGTTCGGAGGCGCCGCTCGAGTGAACTTCTTCTACCGCACCCTCGGGGTGTGGCACATGTAGCATTGACGCGTGGGGTCGCAATCCATGAGGCTCATCCCATCGAGGGCGAGCTCTAGCTCATGGACGCCGGTTCCGGGCTCGTCGCCCGGTGAGTGGGAAGGCCCGCCCCGCCCGTCGGGGTACATCCTGGCATAGGCTGCCGTGAACTGTCGACCGACAACGCCTCCTCTCCGGCGAAATGGTGGGACGACGTTGGTGGTGGAGAAGGTCACATCGCGAACGAGCCTGCGTAGGCTCGCGGCCCCGTGATGTTCGAGCGCGCCCTTGATGAGGACGAAGAAGCGATCCGCTACCGGCGCGGATGGGGCTGACCGGCGCGGAAGTTGAATCCCGCCCCATGCTCGCCGTCAGGGCGGAGCCGGTGACGCTCTGAGGTGGCGAATGTCCTCACGCCGCATCGGGCGGTGAAGATGCCCCGGTGAGGGACTCCTCCAAGCGGCGCCAGAGAAGTCGATGGTGCCGAATCGCATCCCGGGCGCCGTGGTCGCCGTCGCGGGCAGGAAGCCATCGGAGTGGAGAAAACGTCGCACTAGCGCGCTGCCCCACCGGGCGCCAAACCAACCGTGGTCTAATACCACCGCCACGAATGTCCGGCTAATGCGCGTGCTCGATGGCCTAGCTCTTAGAGACAATGACACGAGATTTATACCGGTTCGGGGCAAATCGCTCCCTAGTCCAAAGGTGATCACTATCCGAGCTCAAATGCTCATACCGGGCTCGCACAAGCAAGACGAGAGAGGGAGAGGGGCTTCCCAAGTCTCTCGCGGATTGAGGCTAGTGCCAATATCGAAAGTGAGTGTTGTGTTGTTGGGAGTCAACCTTGTTGTTCTCTCCCTTGCCCCAACCCCGGTGGCCTACCTCCCCTTTATAGTCGCAGGGGGTAGGGGACATGAGCTCCCTCGGCCTGAGGACTTGGAGAAATGAGAACGCGTGTCTGCCGGTAGTAGATATGCGGAAGAGCTCTTAGACGAGCTCTGGCGCGGTCGAGGGCTCCTTCGAGCTCTTGAGCGCCTTGGGCGCTGAAATTGGTCGCCGCCGTACGCGGGAATCGCAGCTTTGACGGTGGTCGCGCCGCCTTTGTCTCTAATCGCAGCTTGAAAGACGCCTTCTGCATGGGCGTGCCCATATCGCCGATGGGAAGGCGTACCCTGCATGTACCGCGCGGCATCAGAGCGGAGCTGTTGGAGCCGACGGGGTATGGCGAGGTGGTCGAATGACCTCTCCTCGTAGGCCGTAGCTCGGCGTGGGCCACGGTGCTCGCCGGGGAGTGGTTGAGCTTGTTAGAGAGTTGTTGGCCAACTCCCCGCACCCCGCAGCTTCTTCGAGAAGGCAGCGACGAGCTCGCCAGCCGCCGCCGTCGGAGGCTCATCGCGAGGGAGCTCGAGCGAGACGGAAAGAGGTCCCGGGACGAGTTTGAGCGCGTTGAAGACGGGGGGGCTCGCCGTCGAGGGACTTCGAAAGGGAGCGGAACGACGGATCCCCGTCCGAGGAGCTCGTTTGTGAGAGCCCGAGTGAGGCGGAGACCTGTCCTTGCGTGGAGAGCTCATGTGTGGTGAAGACCTCGTGTGCCACGGTAGGACGCCCTTCCTTTCTCGCGATCGGGTTCGGGTTATGTTTGGGCCGAGAGCTCGCTACGGGTATCCCAAATATCGATCCCCACAATAGGACTACATCAAGGGTCAGCATCGAGCCCTTATTTATTTACTCTGGTGATGGAAGAGGTCACAAGGGATATACAGGGGTGATATCCCTTGCCGTATGCTCTTTGCCGATGATGTGGTGCTAGTGGGCGAGAGTAGAGCAGGGGTAAATAGAAAGTTGGAGCTGTGGTGGCACACGCTAGAGTCGAAAGGGTTCGGGACCGAGTAGGACCAAGACCGAGTATATGATGTGCGACTTTAGCCCGACTAGGCACGAGTATGGGGACGTTACCCTGGATGGACAAGTGGTAGCCAAGAAGGATACTTTTCGGTATTTAGGATCTATGCTTCAGAAGGATGGCGACATTGATGAAGATGTTAGACATAGAATCGCAGCAGGTTGGCTGAAGTGGTGTCAAGCTTCTGGCATCCTATGTGACAAGAGGGTGCCACAGAAGCTGAAAGGGAAGTTCTATAGGACAGCGATTCGTCCGACGATGCTATATGGTGCTGAATGTTGGCCTACAAAAAGGCGACATGTCCTGCAGCTAAGCGTGACTGAGATGCGTATAATGCGTTGGTTTTGCGGGCATACTAGGAGGGATAGAGTTCAGAATGAAGATATTCGGGATAGGGTCGGGGTGTCTCCTATCGAGGATAAATTGATTCAACATCGGTTGAGATGGTTTTGACATGTTCAACGGAGGCCTCCTGAGGCGCCGGTGCGTAGAGGAGTTCTAGAGCGGGTAGATAATGTAAAGAGAGGTAGAGGTCGACCGAGACTGACTTGGGACGAGTCGGTTAAGAGAGACCTTAAGAAGTGGAATATCTCCAAGGATTTAGCTTTGGACAGGATCGCATGGAAGCTATCTATCAACGCTACCGCTGAACCATGACTTTGTTTCCTTTTCTATCTACCCTATCTTTATTTTTTGTCTTCTACCTTTTTACGTTCTTTTTATATTGTTTCATATGGGTTTCATCTCTAGCCTACCCCAACTAGCTCGGGGCCTAAAGGCTATGCTGTTGTTTCATATGGAATCTGAATAAGGAGGCACTCAGATCTGAAATTGGAGGCAAGTCTGTACGTATCTTTGCTCTTGGATTGAAAAGTCTGAGAGGCACAGAGATATGAGTTCTGGACCATGGGGAAAAAGTGGAGACAAACGCGGGAGGCACTGGCCAAGTCGAGTACCCAGGTGCGGCTTGCGCTGCTTGTGTCAGGGTTGCCGGTGGTGCAGGTGTCGCTGCCGGCGGCAGTGCCGGTGACGGAAATTGAAGAGGCACACGCTTGTAGGTTGGGACGATGGGGAGAGGCTCGACACCTTCGGGCGCCGGCGATGGCCACCAGTTTTGGGAGCACACAGGGGCGCCATAGCCTTTGCTGCTGTGTGCGGCGTGGGGGCAGGGCTGGCCATTAGAGAAATCAAGGCATCTGGCTCTGTTTTGGGAGCAGAGGAATCAAGATGAGCAGTTTTGACGAAGGAATATGACCCTGGCGTGTAGAAGAAATTAGCGCGCACGGACGAGGGATTTGCCGCGGGCGCGCAGCAGATCTAGGAAATCAGAAAGAATTGACGCCAAACAACGAGAAGCGCGTACAATGGTGACCAAGTTGTCTCATCGAGGGAAAATAACGCAGATGAGCTTGCTGTTTCACCAGGCAACGGCTTGACTCCCTTTCTCCTCTCTCTCTCTCTCTCCTCTCCATGTCATCAAAAATCCTACGTGGCACTGCATGAGACGGTCTATGAGATCGCGACATGTAGCAATGTACCTGCCCTTAGCGACTTGCGAACGTGGCCGCAACCATCTCCAAGTCCCCGGCTCCCCACACTAGTACTCAAAGTCTTTTTTAAGTGACGGGCAAAATTTTTTTTTGCGTGGCGGGCAAGAGAGCCCGTCAGCCTTAAAGGTCACGGTTAATAAGAAAACTTCGTGGCGGGCAGGAATGCCCGCCACGGTAAATCAGTTTGGAAATTAAAAAAAAAAAAGCCCATACAGGCCGGGAGGCCCTGTAGGGGCCGAAAGCCCGATAGTACGCCGCCGGGATCCGCCCACGATGCCCTCCGCCCGTCGGGGTCCGCCGAGGAAGCCTTCGCGCCGGGATCCGCCGAGGAAGCCTTATGCCGCCGATCCACGAGGAAGCACTCCGCCGCTGATCCGCGATGAAGCCCTCACGCTGATCCGCGAGGACGCTCTCCGCCGCGGATCCGCGGGCCAGGAAGCCCCTCGCCGCGGGATCCGCGAGATGAAGCTCCTCCGTCGCGGATCCGCCGACGGCACTCCGCCGCGCCGGGATCCGCTGGACGCAGCCCCTCCGGGCCGCCGGGATCCATGAGGACGCCATCCGCCACCGGGATCCGCCGAGAAGACCTCCGCTGCCGGATCCGCCTCGATGAAGCCTTCCCCCCGCCGTAGGGATCCGCGAGGAGGAGGCCGCCCCGCCGGAACCGCGCGCCGGCCGCTACAGACGCCCGGCCGAGATTCGCCGCTACCATGCCGCGAGGGAGGGAGATGGAGGGAGGGGCTGGAGGAGGGCGGCCGGAGCTTGGGGGCTGAGACGGAGGGGCTACGACCACCGAGAGAGTGAGTCGGGGTTTAGGAGAGAGAGTCTTCGCGAGAGAGACAGAGTTGGATCGACAAAACCCTAGTGCGCCTCGTTTTATACTGAGTAAGTTATTGGGCTTAGCCCATATCGATTGGGCCGGTAATTTTTCGTGGGCGGCCTTTAATGCTGCCCGCCACGAAAAAATTGATTTTGCGGGCGGCAGCTTAACGCGCCCGCCACGTAAAATAGCGTATTTTACGCGGGTCGGGCGCGTTAAGGTGCCCGCCACGCAAAAATCAATTTTCCGTGGACGGGTAAAAACATGCCCGCCACGCAAAAATAAAACAGGATGTGGCGAAGTATTTTCCGTGACGGGCAAAAAAAGTGCCCGCCACGGAAAAGATTGTGCCAGCGCCGCAAAATCATTTCGCTTACTAGTGCCAAACCAGCTGCGGTATATGCCAGAGCGCTGCCTGTCTCTAGAAATACTTTCTTCGACCCCACCATGCATCTAGGCATTGGGAGAGCATACAAGATGGTGGGGTTGATATGAATTGTTCATATGGAATGTGACATTAGCATCCATAATTATTTGGAAATTATAATAAAGAAAGAAGGGTAAAAAGGTCAGATATAATCACTAACTTATGTGCAGCATTACCTTTGAAAGTTTCAGTGAGCATTTATTTCCCTTTCTTCATTGATATGATTCACAACGCCTTCTATTTGTTTTGTTCCTTTGTTCTTGAGACATTGACGTCCATCAGACTCCTCTTTTTCCCTCTTACATTCTTTTTAGCATTGATGAGTGATATCAATACATGAGTTGGATGAAGCTTGACCACCTACTATATAAATTATAACATAAAATTTTCATTGCGTGAATATTTTACCTTTTCAAGGATTTTTTCAAAAGTTACCTCTATTAGTGGAGTTTGGCAGGTATCCAAAATGGTGTGCGACCACAGTTATTTATTAATTTTCTTCTGAAATAGGCATCCATCCATGGTGTATTTAGAAATTTTTGAAAAAGGTGCACTTAGAAAACAACATTTTATATCAACTAAGATTTGTATATGTTTTGTATATGTTTTAACTTCTGACCTGAAGGTCTTTGTGTATGCAGACTCACTGTTTTATCCAAAAAAATATTTTTATTGCAGTGCTTTGTTTTGTCCTGCCTAAGTTTAACTGGACATCCTGCTCACGAATAATCTACGGTTCTTGACTACGTACTGGTGGTTGCCTACTGGCCGGATGCCCCTGCTGGCCAGCAGATACTGCAATGGCGGATGCTGAATAGTACATCATATCTAGGAGGATACAGGCGTTGTTGATTCTTTCAAATCTAAGAAAAGCTCAAGCAGAAGTGCCGGGAGGCAGACCTTGGCTGGCGGGGTTTTATTATTAATATCGATCAGGGATAGCCACTAATATTAGTGACCATACGACCATCCGCTCCTTTTGGAACACCACCGCTTGCTTGCAATATTGCTCGGTCCCTGGATCTGTCTATATAAGGAGAGGGAGCTGATCGGGGAATGAAATGAAGAAGCAGGGAACGAAGATGCTAGACATAGAATCGCAGCAGGTTGGCTGAAGTGGCGTCAAGCTTCTGGCATCCTATGTGACAAGAGGGTGCCACAGAAGTTGAAAGGGAAGTTCTATAGGACAGCGATTCGCCCGACGATGCTATATAGTGCTGAATGTTGGCCTACAAAAAGGCGATGTGTCCCGCAGCTAAGCGTGACTGAGATGCGTATAATGCGTTGGGTTTGCGGGCATACTAGGAGGGATAGAGTTCAGAATGAAAATATTCGGGATAGGGTCGGGGTGTCTCCTATCGAGGATAAATTGATTCAACATCGGTTGAGATGGTTTGGACATGTTCAACGGAGGCCTTCTGAGGCGCCGGTGCGTAGTGGAGTTCTAGAGCGGGTAGATAATGTAAAGAGAGGTAGAGGTCAACCGAGTCCGACTTGGGACGAGTCGGTTAAGAGAGACCTTAAGGAGTGGAATATCTCCAAGGATTTAGCTTTGGACAGAGCGCGCATGGAGGCTATCTATCAACGTGCCTGAACCATGACTTTGTTTCCTTTTCTATCTACCCTATCTTTATTTTTTTGTCTTCTACCTTTTTACGTTCTTTTATATTGCTTCATATGGGTTTCATCTCTAGCCTACCCCAACTAGCTTGGGACTAAAGGCTCTGTTATTGTTTCATATGGAATCTGAATAAGGAGGCACTCAGATCTGAAATTGGAGCCAAGTCTGTACGTACCTTTGCTCTTGGATTGAAAAGTCCGAGAGGCACGGAGATATGAGTTCTGGACCATGGGGGAAAAAGTGGAGACAAACGCGGGAGGCACTGGCCAAGTCGAGTACCCAGGTGCGGCTTGCGCTGCTTGTGTCAGGGTTGTCGGCGGTGCAGGTGTCGCTGCCGGCGGCAGTGCCGGTGACGGAAATTGAAGAGGCACACGCTTGTAGGTTGGGACGATGGGGAGAGGCTCGACACCTTCGGGCGCCGGCGAATGGCCACCGTTTTTGGGAGCACGCAGGGGCGCCATAGCCTCTGCTGCTGTGTGCGGCGCGGGGGCAGGGCTGGCCATTAGAGAAATCAAGGCAGCTGGCTCTGTTTTGGGAGCAGAGGAATCAAGATGAGCAGTTTTGACGAAGGAATATGACCCTGGCGTGTAGAAGAAATTAGCGCGCACGGACGAGGGACGCCGCGGGCGCGCAGCAGATCCAGGAAATCAGAAAAAATTGACGCCAAACAACGAGAAGCGCGTACAATGGTGACCGAGTTGTCTCATCCAGCGAAAATAACGCAGACGAGCTCGTTGTTTCACCGGGCAATGGCTTGACCTCCTTTCTCCTCTCTTAGATTTCTGCTACCCCCTCTGTCCTAGAGAGATGGTCATTCTAGCGATGGAACCGTGTCCCATAGAGACTGTCGTTTTAGCTCTGCAACCTACACTAGCACCTTCTACGCACTATACCATGCACCCTTTGTCGGCCACTCGAGGGAGTCTGGCACCTTCTCCCTCGTCTATCTCCTCCACGGCCCCGAAACTTCTTCTCATCCGCTGCCCAATCGAGATCCCCCCGCAGCCCTTCCTCTCCGCCGGGTGCGGCAGCGGCACGGCCCAAAGACGGGACGGTGAGGGCGGGCGCTGCGCGGAGACGTGATGGTGCGTCCCAGCGCATGGGCGGAGCGCCCACTAGATCCGATCGCGACGGAGGGGCAGCGCGCCCACCGGCGGCCCGCGGGCGGAGGGGCGGTGCGCTCCGCCGAGCTACCCGCGGTGGAGGAGCGGCGCGCCGCGAAAAGCGGCCCGTGCGGGAGGGGTGGTGCGCTCCCCGGGGCCGCCCTCCCGTTTCTCCCCACCGGCTGGGGCGAAAGCACGAGGGGCAGACACTAGTGGCTCGACCTCGAGGTTCCTAACAAGGTGGTGAGCTAGGGTGCCCATAGCGTACGCGCAGGTCGGCGGGGCGGGGTCCCCAAAGAAGTCCTCCGCAGTTACGGAGCGCCAAAGACGCGGAGCAGCCGGCGCGTGTCGGATCTGCCTCCCCCGCTGGGACGCATGGGTGAGGAATCGGGAATCGGGCGTGGACGCCGAGGTGGTGGTGGTGGGTAATATGATGGGGAAACGAATTTGTGTAAAAACAATTACAGGGAAGAGAGGGGAGATGAGCAGTGGTGTGCAGGCCTATGTGCCTAGGATCCTTGGTCCCTGTGTCCGTTTCGAGAAGGACACTCTTTCTAGGATGGAGGGAGTACGAAGCATCCTAATAGATAGATAGGATAGGTGTTGTACCTTATCACTACTCTTCAACAGGTGGTATGGATATGATCCATGAGTCTCTTGAGGTTGGTAAAGTGCATCTCAAGAAAGGGTGTGGCCTCAGTAACTAAGGGTCCCTTTGGTTGGGCTTTTAGCTGCTTTTGCTTTTGTCAAAAGCCAAAAGCCAACCAAAGGTCTCAAAAAGTCACAAAGCAGCCTTTCACTCAAAAGCAGCTTTCATTCTAGTACAAATTGAAAAGCACCCCTTCCACTTGCTTTTCACCGCTTTTAGGTAAAAATTACCCACCTGCTGCTACTGATTACACACATAACGATTCGTTTTTTTCATTCTATTCCCGTCGCCCCTTTATCGCGAGCAAAGAAGGCACGCCGTCCCCCAACATCCGTCGCCCGACAAGCCTCCTCCGTGGCGCCGCCCCCCGCCCGGCGCGAGGCCCCTCCCCGGCGAGCCCCCACGCGGCCGGGGTCCCTTCCTTCCTCCCTCCCTCACGGCCACGAGGCGCCGCGGCCTCAGCCAGATCCCGGCCGGCGCTGCCTCCCGCCCCCGCCCCGGGATCCGCGAAAGCGAAAGTCGCGCGCGGCGCCGCCCATGCTTCAAATCCGCGAGCGGCGAGTCCCGGCGGGCTTCGCGGCGCATGCAAAGCCCAAGCTACGGCACGGTGCGGCCCCCTCCAAGCTCCGGCTGGAGCGGCCATGTCCCAAGCCCATGGAGTCTCGCAAAACGCCGCTGCCAACACCATGGAGAACATGGAGAACACGTGATGTTCTTTGACCGTTTTCCTGTACAAAAATAAAAGAACAAATACAATAGGAATACATATAAATTTTTTTTATCCTTTTAGGACATCACCTTGCTTACCTAGTCGTTTTTCATGTGAATTAATAAATAAATTAGTTTCATGTGAACAATTTCTATATAAACATGACTCATACATTTAAGGGTATTATAGACATTTCTCGGACCAACTACGGTTTGACAAAGACTCGAACCAAACAGGCTTCTGCTTTTCCCACAAATGCTTTCTCACAAATGCTTTTCCACGTACTCCCACAGCAGAGTTTTTCAAAAAGCCACAGCCCAACCAAACGCACCCTAAGTTTACTCCTCCCTCAATTGTACCATCGACAACAACCAAGGCGCGTTGTATGGCCAACAAGGGGATGCACATATACTTTAAGTCTTCTCCATCGAGGGGCCACTGTTGACAAGTCCTACATCATCATGAGTGAACTAGCAGAGCCGATCGAAGATGAAGTCGACGGTGGCTTTTATGTCGCACGACTTGAAGCTAGTATGCACCCATTGTGCTCGTAGAGTGCCTTGGTCATTGTCTATGGTGCAACTGAGGATGGTGTGCAACTTAACTATGCTGAGGCGACTCTTTCTCAGGACACACTTTTTCCCAGGAACTTATGGGTCCTATCAATACCACATGCCGAACGCATTTCATTTTTGAGCAGTACTTTTAGTTACACGCTCTTCCAAGAAGTGAAAAAAAAAAGTTTGGATTACAAATTTTAAAGTTCGACTAGGATATAGAAAAAATAGTATCAACATTTGTATCTGCAACTAAGTTTATTATGAAACTATACTGCAGGTTCAATCGATCCAATGATATACTTATTATGCATTGAGAATATTAGTATATTTTTTGTATAATTTGGTCAAATTTAAAAATTTTGACTCTTCAATAGCGAGAACTACATTTATTTTGGACGGAGGTTTTTTTGTAGGGCATGAACTGATTCTCTAGCAGTGCTCTTTTCCTTCAAATATTCGAAAATATAGAGAGGTCTAACTTATAAGAGTGGGTATTTCTTAAAAACTTAATAGATCTTTGCACCAGGGCTGCGACATGTCTATTAGAAATAAGTTTCTTTGTGAGGCATTTGAGTTCTAGGAAAATATATATTATCATGGAAAAGGTATTAATAATTGAATTCAAATACATAATATTTTGAAATTTAAATTCAAAAAGTATTTCAAATGATTATTATCTTAGAGTAAAAATGCCTTCCCAAAGCAAATTATTATACAAAGGCCATCATGCAACACTAATTTGTGAACAATTGATACAATCCTTTCACTCATCCACATAGCGCTGTAAATGTTTCTTTGATTATGGTAACCTCAGTATAAACATCCTGCATTGATGGTCTTTCCTTTGGTGTCTCCATAGAGCATAAGAGACCGAGTTTGACAAGATGCAGGATGCAACTCTCCACTCCAGCTATTGCATTATTTCCATGCTCCAAACTGTTGTACACATCACCATCATCCTCATAACCTGGAGCGATAGTAGGATCTAGAATCTCACCAATTCTTTGCGGAAAGGCATTCTCCACGAATCTATGAAGGTTCAAACCATTTGTAAACATCTCATCTGTTGGACATTTCCCTGTGAGCAGTTCTAAGATAATAATTCCATAGCTGTAGACATCGCCTTCGGTTGACAGTTTGCTTCCCAAGCCATACTCTGCAATTAATTTGTATGTTACTGATTATACATTTTATTTCTTAATATTGGAAAGCATAAAGAACATTATTGAATAATGGAAGATTTTGAAGGATAAGTTTTCACCTGGTGCAATGTATCCAATTGATCCTCTTGGTCCCAATAAGCTTGTTGAACTTTGATGACTGTAGCTTTGAAGAAATTTAGCTAACCCAAAGTCAGCAAGGCGTGCACACATGACATCATCAAGAAGGACATTGCTGGGCTTCAAATCACAATGGATCACAGGAGGCACACAATGATTGTGTAGATAATCCAAAGCGGAAGCTATATCGATGGCTATTGTTATTCTCGTGCCAAAACTCAATGGGCTTCTCACCCCATATTTGTTCAAATTAGGATAGAGCCAGCTCTCTAGGCTTCCATTAAACATATATTCAAGAATAAGAGCTTTGAATGGATGTCCTGATGGATCAAATGTTGAGCATGCAGTAATCACCCTTACAAGATTCCGATGGCGAGTATTCCTGAGTGCTTCACACTCAACAATGAAGCTCTTTGGTACACCAAGTTGATCAAGTTTGAAAACCTTGATAGCAACTGTAAGTTCTTGGGTCCCTAGTCTTCCTTTGTAGACTGATGCAGATTTTCCTGAACCAATCAAGTTGGTCGAAGAGAAATCATTTGTTGCATTGACTAAATCAGCATATGAAAACTTGCTCAACTCCTTGCATGGTGGACGACATTCTTGTTTAACTTGCTTTCTCTTCTTCAAGAAAATGATGACAAAGCACGAAAAGACAGCCACAGAAAGAGCACTAAATCCTATTATCTTCAGAATACCATAGACTTTCTTCTTTTTTGATTCCCTTGCATTGCATAGTGGAAGCTGCGGCAAGGGGATACTGCTAGCGCATAATAACTTGTTACCTTCAATGAATACCTCTCCTGTTTTTTGAAATACCCCACCACTCGGTACAGGTCCTTCAAGGTTGTTGAATGACAAATTAAGAAGCTTCATAGAGCTTAAAAGCTCAAAGAACTCAGGAATTTCACCAGACAAGTAATTTTGAGAAAGATCCATCTCGGTGATGCCTCTCAAACTAATGAAAGATTCAGGGATTGTCCCATGTAAAAGGTTCCCTTCCATGTGGAGGGACCCCAAGTGCACACATTGTCCTAGAGTGGAGGGGATTGTTCCAACCAGTTTGTTATTGGAAATATTCAACACCTCGAGGTTTATCAAACCGCCAATCTCCAATGGTATTTGTCCGCATAGTCCATTGTGAGACAAGTCCGACCTTCTCGAAAGCGACGAAAGGGTGAAGAGCTCCTTTGATATGCTACCAGTGAAGCCATTACAGGAGAGGTTCAGAGTTTCCAAATTTTTGCAGTTTCTTAAAGCTCTTGGGATCAAGCCACTCAAATTATTTTCTTGCAAATAGAGCTCACTCAATTGGGTAAGGTTACCAATAGATAATGGAATCTGTCCAGAAAGTTTGTTTTGGGATAAGCTAAGGACAAACAAGTTTGGAAGGTTTCCAATGGAATCAGGGAGGTTTCCAACAAGTAAATTTTTTTTTCCAAGTGAAGAAGGGTAAGGTTTGTAAGGTTCTCTATCTCTGGTGGTATGGTTCCAGATATCTGATTTTCCATTAACAATAATACTTGTAAGCTTCTTGGAAGGTTCCCAATGGAGACCGGTAATTCTCCTTTAAGCTTCTTGGAAGGTTCCCAATGGAGACCGGTAATTCTCCTTTAAGGAGGTTTGTGTCTAGGCATAGTAGGACCAACTGGCTGCAATTTGCTAAGGAGGACAAGAATGACCAGTCTCCAGCTTCTAGTTGATTCATCCCAAGATTCAATTTAGTTAAGCTGGACAGTTTTGTCCCAAAAGAAGGAATATTACCTTGGAATGAATTGTCACGGAGGTCCAACTCCTGAATATTTGTTGCATTGCCTAGTGAAGCAGGGATCTGACCTTGGAAATGATTTGCTTGCAGAATCAATGTTTGGATGTTTGGAAGGGTGAAACCTATGTTTGATGGAATTTGGCCACTGAGTCTGTTGCTGCCAGCGGCAGGTATGTAAGTGTTGTTTTGTTGTAAATAGAGGCTGGAACAATACCTGACAGATTGTTGAAAGTTAGGTCCAATTGTTCTAGCCTTGGAATATTCCCTAAACTTGATGGAATGACACCTTGGAAGTTGTTTTGTGAAAGCAAGAGCAAAGTTAGAGCTGAAAAATTTCCTAGAGAGGAAGGCAAGCTACCTGAGAGATTATTATTGGATAGGATCATCAGGGTGTCTAGTGGTGAGAAGATGTTCACTAGTGGTGGCACAGACCCAACAAAGTTATTGTCCCCAAGGCCTAAGACTTCAATTGATGAGCTGTTAAAAAGAGCGGAAGGAATCTCTCCACTAAGATGATTATTTGTTAGATCCAGTAATTGAAGTGATGAACTGTTTGCAAGGAAAAATGGGATGCCTCCAGTAAAGCGTGTTGTTGGCGACAAGTAGAGTTGAAAGGCTGGCGAGTGTACCTAGCTCATCCGGCATGTTGCCTTGTAGTTTGTTGTTGCTCAGGATGATCTCCTGTAGTGGTGAACTTTTATTACTCATCAGGCTTGTGGGGATCTCACCTTCAATGTGATTGTTTGAAAGATCAATGAACTGAAGGCGGGGCCAGGAGGATAGAGTGCTTGGTATCGTGCCCATGAGGTTGTTGTAGCTTAGGTCCAAGTAGAAGAGGCGATTCAGGCTGCCAACCTGAGGTGGAATGTCCCCGTTCAATTTGTTGTTGCTCAGGATGATCACCTCTAGTTGTGAACTTTTATTGCCCATCAAACTTGAGGGGATGTTACCTTCAAGGAGATTGTTCGAAAGATCGATGAATTGTAGGCAGGGCCAGGAGGACAGAGTGCTTGGTATCACGCCTGTGAGGTTGTTGTAGCTTAGGTCCAAGTACAAGAGGCGATTCAGGCTGCCAACCTGAGGTGGAATATCTCCGTTCAGTTTGTTGTTGCTCAGGATGATCATCTCCAGTTGAGAACTTTTATTGCCCATCAAACTTGAGGGGATGTCACCTTCAAGGATATTGTTTGAAAGATCAATGATGCGGAGGTGGGAGCAGGAAGACAAATGGCTTGGTATGATGCCCATAAGGTTGTTGTAGCTGAGGTTCAAGTAGGAGAGGCGATTCAGGCTACTGAGCTCAGGCGGGATGTGCCCATTGAGCTGGTTATTTGGAAGGTGGAGAGCCCTAAGGAAAGTGAGGCTGCCAACACATGGCGGTATCTGGCCACTGAGGTTGGCCGACTCAAAAATACAGGAGGCTGACACGAGATGCGTGCCTCTTGCTGCAGTTGACACCAGGCCAGCTGCAGTAATGCATTGACGAGTCATTGCTCCACGAAGCCATGGCTCCGGCGGTGTCAGAGTTAGAGAGGTGGAGCTTGAGGCAAAGCAAGGCTTGGAGATCAGTATCATCGGATGTCGTGCTGTGAAGTGTAGCAGGAGCCAAAGAAGATGCAGCTGAGAATGAGAGGAAGCAGGATGTGCATGCAAATGCAAGCAAGATGGTGGCCACAAGCACAGGGAAACCAGGGATGCTGGCCATCTTGCTACAGCGCTGCTGCCGTTTCCAACTACCTTTGTGTTGTGGTGTTTGTGAAGCCAACCTGCGTGCTTATTTATTGTAGAGTTAGCTCACTCTACCTTAGCAGGTAGCACGATAAATTTTCCAGGAACGGGAGAATGAGTAGTGCTTATTTTTCAGTCTCACAAAGTGGACAAACCCCGGCCCCAACACGGCAATGACCTGCCCACTACGGCAATGACCTGCCCACTACGGTTATATGCCCAAAACATAATTTTGAACCGTTTTATGGGGCAAAACACACGGTTCTGGATCTAGCCGCCTCTTGAATTTGCTCCAGCTAGATTCAGCCACCTGTAAAGATAGGGATATTTTTAGAGGTAACTGTAAATCCGAGACACCTCTGAAAATCATTTTCTAGAGACAGACAAGCGGGGGAACCATTTCTAGATATGGATTTTTATTGAGCTGCATCTACTGAAGAAGTCCGTTCCTTTTTTTGTGTGTGTGTAGTAAAATTGATTTTGAAAATTGCCAAGTATACCTTTTTCGTTGCCACTAGGTCGGGACAGGGATTTGCACTTACAAATAATAAAGAGTCTTCCACTATATATATGACTTCCATTCATCTTCCAATAGACTTCCCTATACGTGCATTGTGGGTCAAGCATTCAACCCATATAGTAGAAGACATATTGAAAGACTCTGGTGTCTTGCATGCTAGTTATCTATAGTGCACATGTTGTTGTACTTGATAGGTTTAGCTAGTAACTCCTGGAAAATTTAGGAGGGTGTGAGGCCAACATATAATCCTTATCGTTCGAACCGAAGCACATTCGGGTTAATACTTGGACATGAATCGAGGATGAAGTGCAAGCAAGTGCTACACATATGTTGGCCAGATCTGAGGTGGAGGCCAACCTGGTGGTGGTGGAGGCTCGCCGAGCTTGGATGGGGACAACCGCTGCCATCCTCCACCAGAGATCCACTGGTGGAGAGGCAGCCTTGCACGCCAAGCAGAGGACGAAGCGCCGATGTCAGTGGAAGAGGTGCGTCGCCGATGTTGACAAGCCGGAAGCGCCACTGATGATTGGCGTGCGCCTGACGGAGCGGGTGGCGGCCACTTTTTTGACGAGGCCTATAGCTCGAGCGGATGTTCCGGTCAATACACGGCGCCTGCGAAGACGCAAAAGATGTGGAGCACTACGTGCTTGACGGTCCACGCAGCACTCGTATCGTAGTCGTACGTGCGTAGGAGCAAAAGTAAACATCTACACGACGACACTGTCCTCCAAATATAATGAAGATTAAATATAGTTTCCTCAATCGTTGTAAAATTACTGGCACAGTAATAAAGTTGCCTCACTTTGAAGAGATATGTAGTAGCACACTACACCACCCGAGCGTATCGGACACGACTGAATGAGTGGAGTGCACTGGTAGCAGGACCTCTTGGGATACAAAGTATTTTTGGAGTTTTAGAAACATATTCCCGTCGCTGGCAGCGCTCAGTATCCACCTTTCCTACCTTACCCACCTCAACAATGGACTTGTTGTTAGACTTGATGATGTGATGGGACTAGTTAGACTTGTGGACTTGTTTGGACAATTTGATGTAGGGAGTGGACTTGATGTTGTGTAGTGATGCACTTGTGGACTTGATGTAGTGATGCTACATATGTGATATATGTGTTCTGTGATATATCGATGTGTGAAATATGTGATGAATGTGATATATATGTGTTATGTGATTGATTGGATGTGATATAATGTCATACATGTGTTTGTTTGTCAAGGTGGAAAGCAAATAAAAAATGAAAATTTTTAATGAATTTGCCGAGTGGTGCTCTCGGCAAAGAAGGCTTTGCGAGAGCTATTGTCATTGTGCTCGGCAAAATTTGGGAAAAATGGCTGCCGAAGTCCACCTCCCCCCATTTGCCGAGCATAGTGGCGGAGGCCCTCGGCAAAGAAGGGAGATTTGCTGAGAGCCCCCCTGGTTGGGCTCTCGGCAAATGAGGGAGGTTTGCGAAGAGCTCCCTTGCTGAGCTCTCGGCAAAGGATTAGGGGTTTGCCGAGCGGTCATAGCTGAGGTTCTCGGCAAATTATTTTTTAAAAAAAAAAACAAAAAAATGAAATCTTTGTCGAGAGCTCAGCTCCTCGTTTCTTGGCAAAGTTCCGTCCCCAAAAAAAAAAAAACTAAGAAGCCTTTGCCGAGAGCTCCATCGATGGGCGCTCGGCAAGGCAGCTGTAATCGCCGGTAGTTGTAACTGCCGTTAACGGCTACTTTGTTTGCCGAGGGCCATGGTGGGTGCTCGGCAAAGGCTCTGCCGAGCGGATGTGTACCTGGTGCTCCGCTCGGCAAAGGAGCTTTTGCCGAGAGCACCGCGCTTCGGCAAAGTCTTTGCCGAGAGCTTCATGGCCTCTGCCGAGCGCCCGTGGCGCTTCGGCAAAGGACCAGTTTCCTGTAGTGGTTCTTTCTGTATTGTTTCCAAAATATGAGTTGGTTGTAAACTTGGACAAAAAAAAAAACCCACTTACTCGACTGGCCTAATAAGAGCTCGAACCAAATTAAAGGTTCGATGTTGCGCGCAAGTGCTATCAAGTGTCATTCTGCCAAACCAATCCGTGAATTGGCCGGCGACTACCCATAGATGACCAGGCGGTACGAAAAAGGCACGAGTGCGTTACTAATTTAAGCGAGGCCGGGGAGCCGTGCACCTAGTAGTAATTAAATCGTCCACTCAGCTCTTCGATCGAGAGGCGTATACATCATGTCGCCAAGCAACTACCATGCTTCGACGAGGTCGCGCGTCGTCATCCTGGGTGTAATTTTGCTGCTGTTTCTTGTGGTCTGCAGCGAGGACGGCAGTGGTGGCGGTCTCGTCTTGGTGGCAAGTGCTAGAAGCATTGCAAGCGCCATGCATACTAAGCACGTGAAGCCGCCGTGTCCGGGATCCAACGCTAGTAAGTGTCCACACGTGGTGCGGGTATTAGTTGCTGCATTTGTAGGAAAATAGTTGTGCAAACCAAAAAGAGCCCTTGGCACTATGTCAGGCTGCAGCCTTGATTCTATTGTAAGCATATCAAGGAAGTACTGGAGTACACGAAAAGTCCTGTAGAATAATCTTGTCCACTACTGAAAGAACTATGAGAGCATATGCAGACTTTTGTAACACTGGCGATATGCACTCGATTTTGTTTCAATGATGGTATCATGGTATAAGCAGCTTGAAACACACATTAATCGTTTACTCACCACATATCCATCTGAAGTCCACTGTATTACATCCCACTTAATTGTTATGTTCCCATTCGGATCGAGTGGATCGTATGCATCTGCAGATTACCAAGGAAAGTTTAATACTATCTCTAAATCGGAATCTCAAAAAAAATAAGGAGATTGCAGTAGCACATGTACAGTAAGGAAATCTGATAGAATCATAGAACCATAATATTGGTGACAAAAACACAACAAATAGCAGCCATAAAGAGCTTTCAGCATGGGAACCAGCGACCAAGAGGGTCACAACTAGCCATAAACAACATGAGGACTTGTTCAGTGTTATAACTCAGACAAAACACAACTATAGATGTTGGACCTTGGTAGTTTGAAACAGGGGAACTAACATATTGGCAGCAAATGATCTGAAAGAAAAGAATGCAAATATCATTATCTTCAATACTGGTCACTGGTGGACACATGACAAAACTTCTCTAGGGTGAGCAAAACAATGCGCTGACCAATTCACTGAAGATCTGCAGTTCATATACATCCTGCATTTCATTTGCCCTTTACTGTTCTGAATATTTTATTTGTCACAGGAAAGATTACTATCAAGAGGGCAACCGCGTGTACAGTGAGCTGGATGTCCATGATGCTTTTCGGAGATCTCTCAACACCTGGGCCAGGTGGGTTGATTCCAATGTGAACCCCAAGAAAACCACTGTGTTTTTCAGAGGCTACTCAGCATCTCATTTCAGGTATGCAAAGCTATTTCTAAACCTCTGCAACTGCATCTCTGCAAGTTCAGCATGATGTGCTTTATGAGTTACTACTAAATGTTCACTAACTTAACTGGTTATGCAGTGGGGGTCAATGGAATTCGGGCGGCAGTTGTGACAAGGTAACAGAGCCAATAACAATACGAAACTGAATCAACTATATAGGTCTGAATAACAATACGAAACTGAATCAACTATACAGGCAGTTTAGTCAGATCTCTAGCTCTGAATAACAATACGAAACTGTATAGGTTCAATAGGATTATATACCAACACGAAACTGAATCAACTAAGCAATGTACTCCTACATCGCTATGGCAGTGTTGAAAGTAACTATTCAACTCAGGAAAAAGACGTGTCTCACTGATATGCATCATTCCAACCGGACTAATCGAATTCAAAACAAGTGTAGAGGATTGGAACCTTGGCCTTCTTCGATGGGAGATCGATCGGAGCCGGATCAGAGAGTTCACGGGGGGCGAGGGGCGACCCGGCGGCGCCTGTGGCGACGGGGCGGGCGGGGCACCGGTGTGATCAGTGGTCGACCTCGGCGACGGCGTTGTCCTCCGACTCGTAGACCCTCGCGTCAGCCTGGAGCGCCGGGAAGGAGGGCGGCGCCGGAGAGGGCAGGCCAGCGATGGCGGCGACGGCGGGCACCGGGCGGCCGAATCGCAAGGGCGAGGGCGAGGTGATGGCGGAGCACGGGCGGGGGCTGGGAGGAGGAGGAGGAGCGGCGAGGTCCCGAGGGCCACGGCGACGGCAAGGGTGGGACGGCGCCGGTGCAACGCTGGAGGGGGGCGACCCGGCAATGGCGGCGAAGGGACCTGTGGCGGGATCTCGGGTGGGGGTCGCGGCGTTTTTTGGGAGGGGTGTGTCGTTCCTGGGGCTGGGGGCCGGGGGGGGCGAGGGTGTGGGGTTAGATGTCATAATGACTATGTTACCCTTCCACTTCAAAAAAAAAAAAAAATTTAGGGGAGGCAATGAGAGGCAAATGGTAGGCAAAATCAAGTACTGTAGAAGGGCTCTTATAGTAAATCAAAATCCCCGCCCCTCAATTTGATAGCCCCCATGGAAATTGCATAACTATATAATTCTTTCAATGGTAAACCATAGGTCTCCTTTGGTTAGCATATAATCTAGCCCCATGAAATATTCCATGTCTACTTAATATGGGAACCGGGCATTAATTTAAACTAACAAAGAGTTATACTAGGCGATTACATGTTTCAGCGTGTGTCATATCAGCCTTTATCAGCTAGTCATTCAATAATGTTTTTCTCTCACAACAAATCAACGTGTCAGCCAAAATCAGCCAGCCAGAAATGGTTCAGCGCATCATTTATTAAACTTGAACAAGGTTGTCAACCGTGCCTGCAGCTATATATCCTTTATTAAACTTGAACGACGACTGTCCCTTATTAATCCATCTATGCATTATGTGCCGGATTAACAAAATGATATAGTATATTGTAACGTACTTTAAGGAAAGAGGTATTTATTTGAACTTGTATATAGTAAGAGGAAGCTTTTAACTTATAGCACATCCACAGTAAAGGAAAAGTATATTATTACATAATATTAAGTTTATTTAGACTTAAGAAAATATTGTTGCGCATCTTTTGTTAACGCAGATAGTCCCCCACTGGTCCAGATCCTTTCAAAAATAAAGATAGTCCCACTGGAACCGGTCCTCCGACACCCCACGGCATCTTCGTCGGGCAGAACAATTATCGTCATTTTGGAGGGAGATTGATTGATAGTCGAGTAGCCAGCAGACTAACCGGCAACAGCACCTCATGGATTTGCTCCAATCGCGTCTGCAGTTTTCTACCACGTGTCCTTTAATTTCTGGTGTCAGCAGAAAAATGGTTACATTTTTTTCCTAAATAAACGACCAATACTCACTCCTCAGGTTTCCATTTTCGAATTTGTTTGCACTGCTAGCTGTGACCGTCCTTGCCTCAAGATCCACAAAACTAGATTTCATATTTGATACTGTATGTTTTAAACTTATATAGTTTGCATATAATTGAATAGTATATATTATTTGTAACTTATGTACAGGCTGTATATGTAGCAGCTTATGTCAAGCCTTCTTCTATAGATAATTAACAAATTGTGATTGCACTTCATATAACATTAATTATCATGTATGTACATTGAGGTGACAGTTCCTAGTTCATAATTAACTTTTGCTGGCGCCCCTAATGCCACAATACACATGTAAAAATGCGCTAGAGCATTGGTGTCTGACGTGAAGATCTCATGGATGTGTATTATGTGTCTCTGATGAGTCTAATCAGAGACAATCTCAAACAAAGTTGTGCCTCTGAATTCCAAGAAGGGCCATTAGAGACACACGCGGATAGCTCAAACATGTCTCGGGAGGATCTTACCAGAGACACATTTAGCTATCCGTGTCTCCTATGATCAGTAAATCTCAGTGCCAAGGCTAGCTACTAGCTAGGAAACCAATTTTCCTTGCAGATTTGGACACACGGAAGGAGATCTGGATTGTTTCCCAAACTTTGAAGTTGCAGGAAATATTCAATCAGAAGTAAAGGCGAGCGAAGGAGGCGGCGAAGGTAGCTTCACGTAAAAAGAACCCCAAGGGAATCGTCATTCTGATTTACAACACTATCCCGAAGACAACGGTAGACTTCATGGATAATAACTTCGTTCAAAGTTTGGTGACCAAATCAAGAGTCAAGGAAGTGTTATCGGAAGATTCAAGCGAATATGATGGTTGCGACTTTGCTGAAAAGATGAATAGAAATGTTTGTAGACAAATGTTTATAGTTTCTTCTGTACTCCGAAGTTAGGGGGTCCTATAAATACCCCCTGACATCTCTTGTAAAGGCTATGTTGAATGGCCACTTTGTATCACATACACCCATATATCATATATAAATATCAATAAACAAAATATGGACTTGATCTCTATGGTAAACTACTAGGCAGCTTTCTAAAACAAAGAAGGAAAAATACCCCAAGGAAAATATGAACTTGAACGCACATGATTGTGCAACTACACACAACATTGATATACTTATTCACTCCTCTAAACTTTAGAGCTCTAAAAGTTTAGATCACTTTAGCCCATTCTGAGACTATAGCTCACATAATCTAATGTGTGGTGGGTTATTTTACCACATATTTGAAAAATTTAGAGCTCTAGAGTTTAGAGGAGGAATACAATTATGGCTACAGGATTCATTTTTGGAGGTGGGCGTTTTACATTTACCACGGCGGGCAAAGGTGCCCGCTACAATTGTAAGATCGCCATTAATAATCCCACATTAACAGTGGCGGACGCTTTTTCCTGCCGCGGTAAATGAATTAAAAAGGAACCCTAACCTGAGCCTAGCCAGTCCTAGATCTGGTCCCTACTGGGCCTAGTCGCGCCACCGGATCCGCCGCCTCTACCTCCTGCATAGATCCGCTATTGCCAGATCCGAGGCCGGGCAAAAAGTGCTAGGGACGCGTCTGTAATACGGTTTCATTACAGACGTCTGTAATTACGAACCCTCGTCAAGACGTGTCAGTAATAAGCTTTTTTTACATAGCGGTAGAGGCTGTAATTTTGTTCCAGCATCTAAACAAATAATACTCCAAGCATATCATCATTTTTTTACCTGATAAATAATGCATCAATGCCTCAACAACCCAGATCAAAAGACCACCATTCTTTTTCATTTTTTTAGGGAAAAGCTAAGTATCAATTTGCAGTTTAAATTTTTATAGTTCGAACTTACCGGTTCTCACTTCGTTTCTATTCAGAGTACAAAATAATAATGTCCACCAGTCCCTTCTGTAAAATTTTCTAACAATTATATTGTGGCATCTGCTCCTGTAGGTCCTTTTTAAAAAAATTGCACAAATCCTAAAGCATCCTGCCTGGGCCCCTGCCTGTCCAGCACAGCCTCATCCAGGCGTCTCTGTTGCTGTCCGTCTCCGTTCGCTGACTGCTGCCAGCTCATCTACGTGAATTCCTTTCATGAATAACAGAGCGCAGAGCACAACCCGAAGGCCAATCCGATCGGGGAGAGGAGTAGCGATAGAGTCTGTCGCTCGCTACAAAGTGATGGCAGCGGACTCGATCATGGATTTTTATTTTACCGGAAGGAACTCGCGGAGATGAGCCGGCAGTCAGCGACCTAACGCACGGAGACGGACGGCAATGGAGACGTCTGGATCAGGCTGGCCTCGGGTTGGTGCTGGACGAGCTGGGCCAAGCAGGATGCTTTATGATTTGTGGTATTTTTTTTTTTTTGAAAAAAAGGACCACCGGAGCAGATGCCATTGTGGCATTTGGTTGCATTTTCATGGGGAGATTAATTTGGTTTTGTTGACGAAGAACTAGGGTTCCACGCCAAGCACACCGGTAGGGCTTTGGGCGTCCACGAAGGTTGCGATCAACCTTAGCGCAGCGAGCACCGCAGTGTGATCGGCTAGGGCCGATGTAGAGCTCGGTGACGGCTGGAAGAACCTCGAACGCACCTCCGGGAACACCCGTCGGGAGGACGCGCCGCGAGGGTTGCCCTAGGACCAGCAAGGACGCCTAGAGCGCCGGCGAAGTTCGCAGAGAACGTCGACGAACAGCAGGGTAGTAGAGAGGATGACCTACAAGCAAGACGGTAGTAGATTGATTTTGTCGATTGGATGTAGATGGGATCAAATCGGCCATGAACCTCTTTATTATATAGAGGAGGGTGGTCTTATCCTTTTAGGAAACCGTCCTTAGACGTTTCCAATCACCAAAAACCGACCTAAACATGATTAGGAAACAATCGGTTCGGATCTCGTACGGACACAGCCTACGTCGGGCTGACCGGACGCTGGAATCGGGCCGACCGGACGCTACCCGATCGCGGCGTCCGGTCTGTTCCGTAAAGCTCTGAAACACGCCGAAGAACGCCTGGGTGACCGGACTTTCTGACCGGACGCATGACCGGATGCATGAACCATGACCGGACGCCCCGGTCACTAGCGTCCGATCGACTCCAGAGAGCCCTGAAATTGAGTCACACGCATCCATCGACCGGACGCTCTGACCGGACGCTCGACCGGACGCGTAAAGGTGACCGGACGGTCCGGTCGCTAGCGTCCGGTCACTTCCAGAGAAGCCTGTCTGCTCTTCCTCGAAAATTTGGCTAAGTCTGGATTTTTGCGGTGAGTTAGCCCTTCATGGATTTGGCTAAGTCTAAAATTTTACCATATCTTAGACCATGCCATTTTTGGGTGTCAACAGGTTTATGCATGATCTGACGATGAAGTGCTATCGCTATCAGTGCTCGAGTGCCATTCTGCCAACCATGCTGAACCTCTTTCCACTTTTTTTTTCGGGTGACGACCAGGCCGACGAGCCGTTGACCCGTAGATGACTCGGTAAACCTTGCCCCCCGTCAAAGTCGTCCACTCGAATGTCCATGCATGATTGTGCATATAGCACTCCTGCAAATCGTGCTTATCTTGACCATCTTTAGCATTTTCTCTGTTCTCTCTACTACACAAGTGTAAATTAACAACTGGTTTTTCCCTCTCCAGCTGCCTGAAACTAGTATCATCGATCCATCGATCGAACCTTATTTACAGCTGCATGTCGCAGAACAACAAGCCGTACCATGTTTCCACCAAGAGGTCGTCGCCCGTCGTCGTCCTTGGCGTAATTTGCCTGTTGCTTCTTCTGGTCTGCAGCGACGACGGCAGCGGCCGCGGCCTCGTCTTCCTGTTGGCAACTGCTTCAGAAGGCGCATCCGGAAGCACCGGAAGCAGTGGAAGTAGCGGCCAAGGTAAGTGTCCACCAGCCACACGTAGCTTAGCTTGGGTCCCCAGATTTTCTTTTACCAAGTGAAAATTAGGTTGCTTTTGCATTTTGGCGCTTCAAGCGCAAGGAAAATTCCCACCCAAGCAAATATTGGCCTAAGGCTAAATAACTTGGTAGAAAATGATTAAAACAAATTAAATATCCGGCATGTTTTGCACCATCAAGAAACAAGCTACTATAACATTGACACTCTTCTTGCTCTGGACAAGGAAATAAACTAACAACATCCATAGAAAAGATATTACTGTTGACACCCAAAATTGGCTTGGACTAAGACACGGTAAATTTCCAGACTTAGCCAATTCTATGTCGGAGAAAGCCAAAAGGTCAAACATCAAGAAATCCGGCGAAAAAGACGGGCGCGTCACAAAATAACAGGGGGCCGGACGCTGACCCTGCGCGAGGTTTGTCCGGGCGGCTGGGCACGGACGCGTCCGGCGGCACCAGCCGGGCGCGGTCCTCTCGATTGCGTCCGGACGCTGTGACCAAGGGCGTCCGGCGAGGGCCCCTCCCGCAGGGCTCTTTTCGATCTGCGTCCGGCGCCCCGTCCGGACTTGTATCTTAAGCAATTTTTAAAGGTTTCCTTATATTTCGAATACCTTTTTAGAAGCAAACTCTTATTCTTTTCCTAATAGGAGACTTCCATATAGATTGGAAATATCTCCTTCACACCAAAAGTTATAATCTAACCTGATTCGATGATGACGTGGGAGGGAGGGGAAGGCGGCGGCGGCTCAGCCGCCTGGCCGCGCGCGCCAGCCCCTTTAGGGGCCACCCTGGCCGCCATGCCCCTCAGGCGGCCCAATCTGTCTTGTGACATCTCATTTTAATTGTTGTTCTCATTTTCCAAAAAGTTAAATCTACTCAACTTTGATCAAATATATTTTTAAAAAATATTTTTATTTATTAGAGATAATTAGTGTTTATTATATAAATTGTTAAATCTATTTTATATAATAAACTTATCTAGAGATATATAAATATTGTTAACGTATACTATAGCGATAAATATTAATGCACAGTGGGAGTATATTGAATTTATCATATGGCTTACACATTTACACTCATGTTTGTTGCGCAACGCAGATCATCCCACTGGATCCGGGCCTCCAACACCCCATCCAGTGAACGTGCCGTACGGACGGGTTTCGTCCGCAGCTTTGAATAAGGATCACGCGGTAATGTTGCCGTCCGGGTCCGGGTCCGGGTAATGATCCCAAAAATAAGGCCGTGGCTTGGGAATCTTGAATCTGAAAACTCAAAATGGAGCTCTATTATTGAAACATCTTCATAAGTTTTTCAACAAATCTGACATTCCATGGGTTTAGCTAGTTTGGGAGAAGCACTACTCTAATGGAAGATTGCCCTGTCACACACAAAAAGGGTTTTTTTTGGAAAGACACTCTAAAACTTCTTAACAAGTTCAAAGGAATGGCTTCAGTTTATGTGGGCAATGGGAGTTCATATCTTTTCTAAGATGACTGTTGGCATACCAACCTCTTAAATTTAGCTTTCCTGAATTCTACTCTTTTGCAAAGAAACCCAGCATCTCTTATCAGAAGTTTATTCTTGATAGTGATCCATCCAGGCTAATCAATCTTCCCCTTTCGGTTGAAGCTTTCAATCAGATGCACCAGGCTCAAGTCACTAATTCAGTTTCAGCAGAGCTCAGAGTACTCAGATATTTGGACTTACATCTGGGGAAATGCAAGGTTTTGATCAAAAAATGCTTACTGCCAACTCTCAGGATTCTCTAATGTCCCCTCAATCTTTAAATGGATCCTGCCAATCACATATTGTCAGGCCAATCACAAAGTTTTCTTTTGGCTAATTATTCAGGATCGTCTCAGCACCTGAAATAAGAAGGAAAAACATGCACCTTCCCTCATATTGTTGTGTTCTGTGTCATCTGAACTCTGAAGAAACTGTCGATCACTTTTTCTTGGAGTGTCCAACTGCTAGGGACTATTGGGCACTGATTGGCCTGACTGTTGTCAACACCCCGAATTCATTTCAGAGATTTGAGAGTTTCAAAAGGCAAATCAACGAAAAGTTCTTTGTGGAAATTGTTATCATCATGTGTTGGAGTATTTGGACAGTTCGAAATGAGGGCATCTTTAGAGGAATTCAGCCAAGCAGTCTGCGTGGTCTGGATAGCTTCAGACGCGCCTTTGATCAACTCCGATGGAGAGCAAAGAAGAAATATTTCCCAGCTCTCTGTGTAATCAAGTTAATTTTCTTTTATTAGTTTCTTTGTATCTTAATTTGTTTTTTCCTTTAGCTCCTCTCTTCTTTCTCGTTGAACCGTTTTGTAATCATCTTGGTTGCTTTTAATATATTTCAGTAGGGGCTCGTCTGCCCCTCCTGTGAGAGAGAATACACTACATAAGGCAAAATTATCTAAAGTTAAACTAATGGCTTTACAAATTATAAGCTCCGGTGGAGAATTCATGCTAATTCTCTAACATGTTAATTAGGAAAAAAGGATAAATTTTATAAATTCTATCAACAGTCGGAAACATCTCACCATTAATTTGATAAAATCTAATCCATGGGTCAAAAGTAAATGGATATAGTTTCCTCATTCATCGTCAGAATTAATATTGCGTGCAGTAATAAAGCTCTAAGTTGCCTGACCTTCAAAGTTATCTTCCCTAATTGCAGCTGCGCTGACACCGTGATGCCTTATGAACTTTTCTTGCACAACGACGCACAAGTATTTTTATTGATTGGATCTAAGACTAAAAGAACTACTGAATCACCTTGCCCTGCATGCATCGATTTGTTGTGTGGGTACGACGTGAGCCTTGTTTTTGGGCGGAAAATCAGGGCAACCCCAGCCCAAATTCAAACGCTGCCGGGACTCGGGAGGGAGACCATGGTAGGATGGGTGTCGAGCCTTGATTTGCATTCTGCATGATCTGTCTATATATGGAGGGTGCTGATCAAGGAATAATGAAATGGAAGAAGACGCAGGAAACTAAACAAAGAAGTTACTACAATCTTGTCGTCCCTGCTCTCTGTGCTGCCCTAGCTGCTACTAGCGCCATGCATCATCATGCCAACAGCAGGATCGGCGCGTCGTCGCCGCTGCCCAAGCCCGGCAAGGACAACGCCAAGCCTCTCGGCGCGGAGAGCAGCAGCACTATGTACTGTGACCGTAGAGTCGGACTACTCACTACTACAGAATTGTACATCACTGCCGGGCTCCAACCCCCTTCACTGTCGAAAACTGAACCGGCAGAACCATAGCGTAGTGATGTGGGGTTCGAAACAATGCCGGGTCAAAACACCGACGGTGATTTGAGGATAGACTGCCGGCAAAACCGGCAAATAAGTCACCGAACACTTGTCGGGTGATCCATGGACAGGCAGCATTTTTGATCAAAAGCAATACCGGTTCGAAGTCACCGGCGAGTTGATATCGAGAGCACCGTCGGGCTTTAACGAACCGACAAAATCGAGGAGATAACACTATCGGGTTAGATTGTGCCCGCGGTGTATCGAAGAGCTAACAATGTCGGTTTACTTTGGACCCGTCGGTGAACTTTTTACGCGTGAACACCGCGTCGGTTGATTTCAACCCGACGAGTTATTAGAGTAGACACTATCAGTTGGTTAATGCAGCCGGCGGTGATGTTTTTTCGTCATCGATGACGGTTTGTAATTCAAACCGATAGTGTTTGGTGTAGTTACACTACCGGTTGTTTCTCATTCACTGTCGGGCCCATGCCACCCGGCGTTTTTGTTTTAAAATTTTTTAAATTTTTAAATTTATTCGTGGAATTCAGCTCTTTTTAAACCCATAAACGCATCATACATTAATATCGTCAAAACATTACAGAATTTAATGGTTACATACAACAAAATCCACCTAATGTTCTAGAAACTAAGCCTACATCAACTTCTAAAATAAGAAGACCAATGACCATAGACATAAATAAAAAAGCATGACATCTTTCCAAGACCAATTAAGCAGCAATTCTCGCAATCTTCATAAGTATGTGGGGTGGCTTCTCTTCAATCTCCGTGGTCGGCTAGTTTGCACCATTGTAGGCGATGATAAATTCACCTTCGGTGTTGTATTTTACGTAACAATTATTAGCGTAGCCTTGGACTTGAGCATAGCAATCTTCCCAAAGTTAGATAGATCCCTAGCACGCGACCAACAAACACTATGTATCACGCCATGCTTGCCTATACATGTAACCAAAATAGGATGATAATGCTTTGTTATTCATAAATGTTGTAAAGTAAGCAATCGACATATATTTAAAATATCCAAACCGGATTTCGAACAGACTAACTCATGAATTTCAATCACAATTCGAGCACTAGTTTATCTTCAATCATGATGTAAATGACCATAATGTTTTAAAGCTCATTTGTTACTAAGGATCCGAATCTGTTTAAAAGCAAAATCTATGAATTTCAATCACAATTCGAGCACACCAAAGATGTCTTCAATCATCTTTAAAAATGACCATAATATTTTAGAGCTCATTTGTTACTAAGGATCCGAAGAACTGTTTGAAAGCAAAATCTAAATATAAAAGGAAAATAACAAAGTTACGATTATCCACACGGGCATTTCAACGAACACCTCAAGGGGCAGTGGACCGACGCGCACTCACCAAGCTTTCGCGCCTCGTGCGCTTCTATCTTGTCTCGGAGGATTCGAGGAGGACAAGGTCGTGGACGGTACGGTGTCGGGCGGTGAAGAGGAAGACGCCCAGTGAGGCTGCGGACGGTAGAGAGGTGTGGCGGGCGGTCCTCCGTCGGCGTGGAGGAAGACCAAGCGGGCGGCGAGGCTAGGACAGCGGCGAATTAGTTCTCATTCTCATAGGTAAAAACTTCGAACACCTAAAGGGATAATTAGTTCTCACCGTGGAAGGGCGAGAGGATGCCGGCGCGGCGCTGGGGACGCCGGGAGTGGAGGAGCGTGGGTGGGAGAACGCCGTCAAGCCTCGATTCCGATGGAGCCGGAACGACCGGAGATGCGCGAACGGGCGGCCCGAGCGGCGTAGGGGCGGCGAACGGCGGCGTTGGAGTTGGTGGTGCTCCGTCGGCGAATCCGTGTGCTCTTTTCGGCCGGTGGGGAACGAGAATGGCGTGGGGTTCAAAATGACTTGCCAAAATTTCGCTCCAACCACTCACATATATATATCGGCAAGGTTGGTTTCGGCGCGGTGGGGAACGAATGGCGGGAGGTTCAGATACATTTGGAAAATTTCGCCCCAATCCTATTCACTGCCGGTTATTACCCACAACCGGCAGTGCTATAGAAATGCTGCCACTTCATGGATGATCATGTACCTCTGTGAAGGATGTGTAATCCTCCTAGATAGAAATGGCTTAAATTTTTTTTTTTGCAGTCATGTACACCCAAAATATGACCCCACACAAGATCTTAGGTTTTTCTGATAAATATTTTAATTACTATGATTTTCTTCGAGCTAAACTGGCGACAAGAAGGCTAATTACACCATGGAAACACAAGAATTTTTCATGGACCTCCACAGTGATTTGCCTCTTAGGGCACATGAGACCCTATGGAAAAGTTTAGCAAAGATTACGGCTCTTTTTTATGGGCACCCTCGGTTCAAACTATAATTACACGGTGGCGTCGCGTAAAAATTCAAATAAACTGGGAAAAGTACCAAACCAACTCCGAAAAATCTCAAACTTCGTGGTTGCTTCCCCATTTGCATGTGAAAGGCTCAAAAAAAATTTGAGACCACTACAACACTGGCAAACATATGAACCACATGGAGCACAAGAACTACATTATATAGTCCTGGTTCGATGGAAGGGATCATGTACCTCTTGAAGGATGTGTAATCCTCCTAGATAGAAATGGCTTGATTTTTTTTTTTGCAGTCATGTACACCCAAAATATGACCCCATTCAACATCTTAGGTTTTTCCCTGATAAATATTTTAATTACTATGATTTTCTTCGAGCTAAACTGGCGACAAGAAGGCTAATTACACCATGGAAACATAACAATTTTTTATGGACCTCCACAGTGATTTGCCTCCTAGGGCACATGAGACCACATGGGAAAAGTCTAGCGAAAGATTCTCGCTCTTTTTTGTGGGTACTCTCGGTTCAAACTATAATTACACGGTGGCGTCGCTGCAGAAATTCAAATAAAGCGGGGAAAGTACCAAACCGACTCTGAAAAATCTTAAACTTCGTGGTTGCTTCCCCATTTACATGTGAAAGGCTCGGAAAAAGATTGAGACCACTACAACATCGGCAAACATAAGAACCACATGGGGCACAATAATTACATTGTATAGTTACGGTTCGATGGAAGGGATCATGTACCTTTGTGAAGGATGTGTAATCCTCCTAGATAGAAATGGCTTGAATTTTTTTACAGTCATGTACACCCAAAATATGACCCCACACAAGATCTTAGGTTTTTTCTGATAAATATTTTAATTCCTATGATTTTCTTCGAGGCTAAAACGGGCGACAAGAAGGCTAATTACACCATGGAAACGTAAGAATTTTTCATGGACCTCTACATGATTTGCCTCCTAGGGCACATGAGACCCTGTGGAAAAGTCTAGCGAAGATTCTCGCTCTTTTGTGGGTACTCTCTTTAAACTATAATTACACGGTGGCATCGCCGCTTGAAAATTAGGAACCAGTTAAACTAGCTACAACCTTACAAATAATTAACATAGTAAAACTAGCTATAACCTTACAAATAATTAACATAGTAAACACACTAATCATCATCATCGCCGTGCGGATCAATATTCGGTCCACCTTGCGGTCCATGCACACGAATGTAGGTTTGTAGAAATATCGTAATTGATGTCACGGATTAAGTATCCGCTTGAGTCGATGAAGGTCAATGCCCTTATGATTGCACTCTCTAGCCCTCGCAAAGGTCGTAAAAATGCTCGACCATAGATGTAACCTCTTGAACGACCACCGCCTAAGTCGTAAAAACCTTATGCGGTATTATCGCCCTTCCGTAGTTTGCTGGTCGAGGTGTGCACGTAAGTCCCAATCGTACCGAAGTTGGTCTCAGAGCTTGGTCGAGAATGTCCGCCAAGCCACATGCAGCATAAGTAAGATCGTGGAGCAAAATCTGCAAGTGGAAGAATCAAAATGAATGAAGATGATGTGAATATATCTAATATGCGAAGTCAAAATGATGAATTTAATTTCTTACCACATCATCATGGTTGTAACTCCCAACATATTCGCTATATTGCCAAGGGGGATATTGAGAGAAGACAAAGCATGTATCTTGAAGTGCGAGAAATCAAGCACGCTGTAGCAAACACGTCGGCGCATCTAAGCACAAGGAAACGGAATTGTACTTTGGCGTTTTTGCACGGACATTCTCTCGTTCCCCACCGGATTAGGTGGTCATTTGTTTCTGGACACCTCGAAGGGATGTAAAAACTTATTTCACACCTATATAGTTGATGACCATGTGATGTTCTAGATGTCGTGCTCTCCACAAAACCCGAGATGAAGAACCAGGCTAAGTCTTTGTTTCTAGCCATTGTCTTGGGGATAAAGTCTGTGACACATATAAATGCAACAAAATGATGTTAAGTTAAACTAATCGTCCATGTATTTGTTATAGTAAAATAAGAAATAAAAATTGTTAGAAAAATTTTCATACGATGATCGGATAAGGGAATGGCCTTACTTCACACACCACGCCAGGCGCGAATGGCTCATCGCCAAATGTGGAAACCTGGTTGTTGTGGTGGCGACAAAGGCGGAGGACCGTTCATACTATCACCGATGAAAAAAAGGAGAAAAGAAAAAGGACAAAGCTCATGAATATATATAATATATATATTGTTTATATGCATATATATAGGAATTCTAGACAAGAAAAAAAAAAATCCTTACCAATAAAATATCCCGGAGCCATGAACAAATCTCCTAGAAAGAGAGAGAGACAGAGTGAAAGAGCTGAGTGGATTTCGCGGAGTGAGTGTAAAAAGCAAATAAGCAAGTCCGAAGCTTGTGGGTGCGTGCGTGGGTATGTGTGTTTGATTTATAGCAGTTGTTGAGGGCGCTTAAATGCAAAGAATACAATATCACTACCGGTTATTTGTTATGTAGCCGGCAGTGAATACAATATCACTACCGGTCATTTGTATGTAGCCGATGCGGTGAATTCCGCCGCTCGTCACTTCACTCGCTTTTGCATGCATGCATGCATTGTTATAGTGTTCTTTGATATGTGCAGTAGATGCTTCACATAAGTGGATTCCATATCACGCTCTATGCAAAGCATATTTGTTTTTACTTACACATTGAGGCCATATGGATGTGAATAAAATTTATTATCTGTTGTATTTTTGTTTGTTACATATATAATTTTATTTCATTCACATTAGATTTGGATATCATTTGTATTTTCCTCGACATTGCAGCATATTTCATTGGCGCAACCATCTTTTATTATGTTTTGATGAAGGGTAAAAATGGGAACTCAAAGATATCGAAGAGACAAACAACATCCATAACAAACAAAAATACAACATGAGATAAGAAATTTGATTACATATATTTCCATAACAAAGACCTTACATAAAACTAAAAATACGGTAACAAAGACCAATTCACAGATAGGTCAATGCTACAATCAAAGTGTACAAACACATTAAAATTTAAGCACCTCAAAGAAGTCTCTTCTAACATCTCTAGGGTCGAAGAAGTGGCGAGACTTGTAGAAGAACTGCTGAGGAGGTTGGAGGATGAGATTCACCGAGCTTCGTCTTTTAGCCCAAACTTGACCATTGGACAACGGGATGAAGTCACAAAGTAACTTTGTCCAATGGTCATTGTTTTTCCCCCATGAGATCCATATGATTCAGATACTATATGCCCATGTGCCCGGGGTTTTGCTTGACATTTCCACCCCAAAACACAAGGACTACGGACTCTTAATATGAGTCGAGTAGGATCCTAACGGCGTATCCACAGGGAAGCTTTGGCTAAAGAATTCTAATAACTCACAATCATGTGTTTACTAACTTAGCAAACCACTAGACTAAAGTGAGGGGGTAAATGATATATGATAAGGGTTATGAATAATATCACACACTAGAGAATTCCTATGATAAATGTGTAGTAGCAAGTTGAGAGGACAGCGTGAGAGATCAAGGTTCCTATATACTTCTCTATTACACGAGGTTCTATGATAGCAATCACACCAAAGCACTTTGGGACATCGAACACTAGCCACGCAGACGAGGGGACGAAGAAGGGGCCTAGGAAGCTCGACAAGGTCCTACAAACACCAACCCTAGCGTGGTGGAATACATCGACCATCGTTGTGACCACACACCGGGCTACTACAAACTATCCGGTGGGATTGGGTGCAATCTCGGGTAACCTCTAGTCTAGACACCATGTCTACACTATCAATTGCTACTCTAATTATGTCTATAACTAGAGCACTCGATGCAAGTGAAGATCCTATACAATGGTATAACAACTATACTAACCAATTATATGAAAAAGACATGAAAGTAAAAAAGAGAAGATAAATATATAAATCATAAGTCTTACAAAGAAAGGATACAAGACATACCAAACTCAAAGACTCCTCGGAACGGGGGCGCGGCTCCGCTCTCCCTAACTCTCTAGTTGCTAATCTACTACATTGGAGAGTCTAGCCCTAATTCTCTAGTGGAGAGGTTGTCCTCACATTGGGACATCTCGATGACCAACAGTCAAGAGATAATGAATGGAATGAATTCGGGTTTCACCACGGGGGTAGGGGGTCTTGTTATATAGCCCCTGAGGATGCACCATGGCCCTTGGATCAAACCGACCTTGATTGATGGACTAGATTACTCCTCAAAGCCGGTTAGGAACCGGCGTAGAAGGGAGGTCGAAAGTGGGCCCCACGGGCGCGGCGCCCCTTAGCGGGGCCCTTTGCGCCACGCCCTATGTCGGGTGGGTCCCATCTTGTGTGTCGTGGTAGTCCGTGTATTCTAGAATATTCTTGCGTGGGTTTTAAGTTGAGTTACTTCACGGATAAGTCTTTATGGCGTAGGGCTTGCAAACTCTCGGGCATTTTCTTGTTTAATCCCTGAAAATATATAAATCACTAAAACTCGTGGAATTATGTTAGTCAGGCCCCTAGACTATGTTGATATTTATTTTAAGCCCTTACTTCATGTTTAGTTGACTATTAATATTATGCTATAACAGGTGTCAAGAAGCTCCCGGAAGCTTACCTCTTGCTAGTCCCTAGCAAGGCTATATTGTTGGATCAGGAGTTTCTACAACGCTTTCACGCCTCAAAAGTACACATGCTTTCAAACAAAATTTCTCCTCTGGATTAGAATGAACTTTTCTATCTTTCAACTCACCCATATTACCTTTAACCATGGAGCTTATAGCCTTTTCTTTGGATCTTGGGCAATTGAAAGATAGAACAATCAAGTCAAGCACCATGTCTCAAAACTCATTGTTCAACTATCATTCTGGAGGTTTTACAAGTTTTCAAAATAAAACTCAGAGTTCCTTAGTATGACCCTTTCAAGTCTCTCATTTGTGGTGTTTGTGGATCCTCACTTAGGCAATAATGTTGTGTTACCTTTCTCTCATAATATGTGGTATTTTTGGAATAAGGCAGTAGGATACTATGCCTTCTTCTCACTTACCCTATATCTAAGGCTTATATGTGGAGCTCATAGGTGGGAGAAAACTAAATCTACTTACTAAGCATATATTGTAAGGTCAAGCAATAGATCCAAAGTCACGAGTCATACTGCTTGTGCATGTGTATGGTGTAGTGGAATGAATATGATGGTAGGTGTATGAGGCAAATGAAGTGAAAGCCTAATTCTACTTTGCTCCTGTAGGGGAAACATATCTCTCTCTTTTTTCTAGGACTTTTAAGTATTTGGGAGAACCTTGGGCTGTATACTCTTTTTTCTTTTCTTTTCTTGTTTTTTCTTTCTTTTCCTTTTTTTCTATTTCTTTTTTTCATGGAGAGGCGAGCATCGAAGTACCCATTGTATTCATAGCGGACACTTGTCAATTTTTTAACTCTCCTTTATTCTTTCTTTTCTTTTTTTTTTTTTTTTTTTTTGACTATACAACCCAAGCCTCATTTTGCAATAAACTTATAGAGAGATAGAAACAAGGATAAAGGAGCTTTATGAGATGTTGGCTAAGTGGATATGTTTGGGAAATATTTTTGGTTGCTCTCTCCCTAAGGTAGGAGTAGAACATTTTTGGTGGATTTATGTGGATATTTGGTGGATCGCGCACTTCTAGGGTAGAAGTAGCATAAATCTGCAGTGGAATAGAGTGGAGTGAAAATGTGGAATAGAGTGTGTGCATGAGTACTAGTATGACTAGTTTCTAAGGGTCAACAAAGATTGACCAAACTCAATGCAAATGCTTGACCTATATATCAAAAAGGGTTTTCCTCTCTAAAGAGCATGTATATATGGCTATGGTAGGAATCTCAACACTTTCGTCATACAGGAACTCATCATGTGCACTTTTAATTTTCAAAAGATAAATCTCCGAACTCTAGTATCACTAGGAGTAAGATAAATAGCAACTCAAACTCTCATATATCATATCCGTCAATCACCTAGACTTTAGAGCAAGCATTTGCTACCCACCATTTCGAGGTTCGAGCAAATCTCAAGTCAAAGTAGTTTGCATTAAAGGCTCGAGTGAAATTAAGCTTGAAAGCTAGGTACTTGAAAGGAATTATGACGGAGACAACTATTCATCATCTCCATGACTAGAGATTATCTTCAGAGTTTATTTTATTCTCACACTCTAATAAAGATTCTTTAATAAAGACTATATAGATTCTTTTTATTTGATTTCCTTAATTATGCATCTTTTTATTTCTTTTCAACAAAGATAACATATCTAGCTAGTAGTAAATAAGATTTGGTAAAGAGATACTTATCTCGATAACTAGGGGTGCTCTCCCCCAAGCTTGATTTTGAAGTGGCGATTACTTGATGGTTGGAAGCAGAGGTAGATAGTGATGGTGGGCTGATCTTCTTTGATGATGGGCGCCATGTGTGTCATGTCTCTCTTCCTTGGGATCCCTTGAACTCAAATAGACAACAAGGTTAGTGGAACTAGTTAGGCGTTAGTGGTTGTAGCCACTTAGCTTCTTGTTGCCAAGGATTATGATTATTCCTTTAAAGGCAGTAGTTCAAAGCATTAATATTTTCTTAAAATTTTCTATGCGATAAGGATGATGGTGCATGCATATTTATTTTATTTTTATGCCACCACAGTAAATATCCTTGTGGGTTGTTACATGCTACAAAATTACTCATATGGGGCTTAGAGTTTTTTTTAATAGATGCAAACTATAGGGATGTATATAAGGAACTAATCATGCAATGGATCTACTATGAGAAAACATAAACTAAATGGAGTGAATGCATGAATTGATTAAAGTAAACATGCAATGAATGCAAGAAATTGAAAGGATAACTACTCAAAAAGTTTAAAGTCCATGAGCAAGACTATCTCACCTTTATTAATCATACTTACCATGAAGTGCAACTTCTATGTACGTCACTTGAGATGTGTGTATTGAATTCTTGTGGCGGCGACTTCTTTTCCAATCTTCATATGGTTAGAATAATATATGAATACATACCTTTGAGATGGCAGAGTTCCATTGTTGATGAATCTTGAATGTCCAGGCACCCTGGGTTCTTCAATGTTTCTTTTTTTTTTCTTTTCTTGTGGAATCTTGTCGGAAGGTTGCAACAACATGTTTTGTCCTGTCTATTCCACAACACAAATGAACAAGGGTAATCCTATAAAGCTAGCGATATTCTAAATTAGCGAACATCAAGATCATTATCAAAATCTTATCGCCAATCTGCTTCAAGACAACGGCGCCAAAAAGCTTGTTAGTATTTATTAAGTGCTAAAAGAATATGAAGGATTCATAAAGCGCCTGAGAATACCATTGTAGCTTTTCCCTAGGAGAGTATTCTAGAGTATCGTATCCACGGGGGGAAGCGTTGGCTAAAGAATCTAATAACTCACAATCATGTGTTTACTAACTTAGCAAACCACTAGACTAAAGTGAGAGGGTAAATGATATATGATAAGGGTTATGAATAATATCACACACTAAAGAATTCCTATGATAAATGTGTAGTAGCAAGTTGAGAGGACAGCGGGAGAGATCAAGGTTACTATATACTTCTCTATTACTCAGGTTCTATGATAGCAATCACACCAAAGAACTTTGGGACATCAGAACACTAGCCACAGATAGGGATGATAAGGGGGCTAGGAAGCTCTGATAAGGTCCTACAAACATCAACCCAAACATGGTGGAATACATCGGCCATCAGGGCTGTCACCACCTGGGGCTACCACATACTATCCGTGGGATTGGGTGCAATCTCAGGTAACCTCTAGTCTAGACACCATGTCTACACTATTAACTACTACTCTAATTATGTCTATAACTAGAGCACTCGATGCGAGCGAAGATCCTATGCAATGGTATAACAATTATACTAACCAATTATATGAAAGACATGAAAGTAAATAGAGAAGATAAATATATAAATCATAAGTCTTACAAAGAAAGGATACAAGACATACCAAACTCTGAAGACTCCTCGGAACCGGGCCTGCCACTCCGCTCTCCCTAACTCTCTAGTTGCTAATCTACTACATTGGAGAGTCTAGCCCTAATTCTCTAGTGGAGAGGTTGTCCTCACATTGGGACACCTCGATGACCAACAGGTCAAGAGATAATGAATGGAATGAATTCGGGTTTCACCCTGGGGGCAGGGGGTCTTGTTATATAGCCCCGGAGGATGCACCACAGCCCTTGGATCAAACCGACTTTGATTGATGGACTAGATTACTCCTCAAAGGCGGTTAGGAACCGACGTAGAAGGGGAGGCTGACAGTGGGCCCCACAGGCGCGGCCGCCCTAGCCTGGGGGCGCGGCCGCCTTGGCCCTATGTCAGGTGGGTCTCATCTTGTGTGTCGTGTACTCTGGTGTACTCTAGAATATTCTTGCGTGGGTTTCAAGTTGAGTTACTTCACGGATAAGTCTTTATGGCGTAGGGCTTGCAAACTCTCGGGCATTTTTCTGTTTAATCCCTGAAAATATATAAATCACCGAAACTCGTGGAATTATGTTAGTCAGGTCCCTAGACTATGTTGATATTCATTTTAAGCCCTTATTTCATGTTTAGTTGACTATTAATATTATGCTATAACAGGTGTCAACATTGGTATCATGCCCATGAGGTTGCTGTAGCTGAGGTTCAAGTAGGAGAGGGCGATTCAGGGCTCCGAAGCTCAGGCGGGATGTGCCCATTCAGCTGGTTACTTGGAAGGTGGATACCCCTAAGGAAAGTGAGGCTGCCAACACATGGCGGTATCGGCCACTGAGGTTGGCTTTGTCGAAATACTGGATGGTGACACGAGATGGGTGCCTCTTGCTGCAGGTGACACCAGGCCAGCTGCAGTAGTGCACTGATGAGTCATTTCTGCATGATGCCATGGCACCTGCGGTGTCGGGAGACGTAGTAGAGCTTGAGGCAAAGCAGGGCATGGAGATCAATATCATTGGATGTGGTGCTGTGAAGTGTAGCAGGAGCTGAAGAAGATGCATTTGAGAATGAGAGGAAGCAGGATGTGCATACAAATGCAAGCAAGATGGTGGTCACAAGCACAGGGAAACCAGGGATGGTGGCCATCGAGCTACGGCGCTGCTGCTGCCGTTTCCTATTATTTGGATTGCGAACTTTGAGTTTTGGTGCCTGTGAAGCTAATGTGAGTTTATATACTTATATAGAGGTAGCTCACTCCCACCTTAATTAGCAGTTAGTACGATGAAAAAGATCCAGGAACGGGAGAATATGGGTAGTGCTTATTTTTCAGTCACACCAAGTGGTCAAACTTGGACATGGCTTCTAACACGTTAATAGACCTGCGCACTACGGCCACTACCGGCCGCCACTACGTACGGCTATCGTGGCCGCCCTAAGCTAGGGGATGTTTGGGTCGCCAAGGCAGCACCAGGTTCGTCAAACTCCTCGGAGCGAGCTGAGTGTGGCGCCAAGTGGGACTGTTTGGAACATCCAAACAGTCCCATAGAAAGCGATCTCCATTTTTTCCAGGACGTGGAAATCAGTAACAAGACACTGTTGATGGACTGGTGGCCGGTCGTGGCCGGTCATCTTGGTTGGATCAGCGGAGTCAAGCAAATCCTCCACGGAATGCCTACGTTGACACTGATTGTGGGGCACTGCGCCCCTAACGGAATCGAGAAGCAGAGCACTAGGGGCCGCGCGCACCCGGCTGTATGTTCCAGTCAATACACGGCGACGACCCAAAAGATGTGGAGCACACTGCATGCTTCAACAACCGTATCGTAGTCGTCGTATGTAGGTCAGCCTGGGCGTAAAAACCGAATAACCCGATCCCGAACCCGACCGGACCGAACCCGGACCCGACCAGACCGAACCATCGGTCCTCGGTCCTACGTTTAGACCGAACCCGAGTAGACCGAACACTACATCGGTTATCGGTTTATTGTTTCGGTTACCCGAGAACCTGAATAGGACCGAGTTGTGGACAAGTTTGACGCGGCCTCCACTCCAAGTTCGACGCGGCCTCCACTCCAATCGACGCGGCACCCGTGGGCTGCCACCATCCGACCGGCCGCCGTCGGTCTACACCGGCACCAGGCGCCTCCATTACTCCGCCGCCTCGCCTCCTTCCACTCCCCTGCGCCTCCACTCCCCCAACCCTAACCCTCGCCTCCACTCCCCTGCGACGCACGGCAACTGTGCCTCCGTGGACCAAGTCGAGGGCGACGGCAAGAAGGACCACCGGCAGGCGCCGGCGAAGGAACTCACCACCAGCCAGGCAGCCATGTCGACGACAAGCCAGGTATGTCCACCTATTCTATCTTTGTTCTGCATTTGTTCCCATCTGGTTGTGTGGATCTAGTATAGTGGGGATGAGACCGGCGGTATGGTGTGTCGTCGTTCGGCGAACAAGGACGCGTGCGCAGAGAGCATCAATTTGCATTCGGTGATGCTGGAATCAATTTGCAAAAAGCGTCGAGTTGTGCTTGAGCGCATTGGGTCCGTGTCTCAACCGATAGTCATGCAACCGAAAAAAATCTCCCGATGCTAGTGTAGTTTTCTTGTGGACAACTGATGCTAGTGTAGCTTATTCACTACTGGAGGCCGGTCCCCTACCGGCGCCACAAACGCTCAGTAAAGGGCCAATAGCGCTCGGTAGAGACTCTGCCGAGGGCCACTCTCGGTAGAAGCCCCTCGGTGAAACTTTCCACAGGAAAGGGATTTTACCGAGCGCTCAAAAAGGGCCCCTCGGTGCACCCTCTATCAAACTGTACCGAGGGCTCAGCCCCCTCTCGCTAAACCTGGCCCGACGTCGACGGCGTTTGCCACCGTTGACGTCAACTTCTGCGAGAGCCCCCACTCCCCCTCTCGCCAAAGGAACGTAGTTCACCGAGGGCCATCTTAATCTAGCTCTCGGTGACGTTTAATTTTAAAAAACTTTAAAACAATATCTACCGAAAGTGACTTGTTAGAAGGGCGCGGTAGATTTTAATTTTAAAAACACCTGGACACCATCTCTACCGAGGGCCAGCTCATCTATGCGCCGGTAGAGCTATGGCCGTTTCACCGAGGGCTATTGCTGCACTCGGTGAATCAACCATAGTTACACCGAGCGCTGTTTTCACCGAGCACTACCCTCTATATGCCTGGGCATATGGGGATCCCAGGCCCCCCTCTCCCAGATTTACCGAGTGCTACCCTCGGTATAGTGTGGTTTACCGAGCGCAGCACTCGGTGAAGTGACCAACTTTTTGTTTTTTTATTTCTGTTTTTCCATTCCACCTTTACAAATGTAACATATAGATCACATATCACATATATTTGACATCCATGCACCAATACAACTCTATTATCACATATATATCACATCCATGATCGAAACATAGATTAATTGGTCCAATATCCATCACAAGTCATCAAGTCTAGTTACACTGATACAACTCATAGTCATCAAGTTTCAATGTACTCAACAAAACCAACAACAAAACCTAGAGCCTAATGGGTTAACCGGCGCTGGTGGAGCTTGCACCAGCAGTGGGTGCTCCAAATTACCAATGTACTCTGCATAGGAAGCTTCTGCAGCTGCTCTCGTGCGAAACTTCTTGTGACAGTTACCTAGAAAACCACTCACCTGTTCATTGCATTTTGCCCAGCTATCATAGACTCCAGGAACCTCGCCACGGTATACAACATACCAAGCCATAGCCTTAAAAAAGTATAAACAAATGTTAGTCACGGTTTGATGACAAACATGAGGTAATATAGATGGGGCCTCAGCATCAGATAGTGTAGCCTTCTGCTAAAAAGAGCATAGAGCCCCTCACCTCCCCCTTGATGCTCTCATACCATGAAGAAGTGAGGATCATGGAGAAAGTGAGGAGCTCTATGTTCTTTCTGTTGAGCAGCGGCATAAGCTTTGCATCACAGGCCACCATTGCATAAAGGGACTCAGTCATAGGTGCACATCCTTTGGAGGTGCTCATAGGGGTAGGGTTTGCGTACGTGTGTTCATAGGGGTGAGTGTGCGTGCGTGTTGTGAGCGTCTGCGTTGTACTGTGTAATTCTCAAAAAAAAAAAAAAAAAAGGTGCACATCGATCATCATTGCTGCCAAAGCAATTTCATGGTAGCCATAGAACCATGACTGCATCCATCCCCAGCTATGAGGGAGGCATGGAACTCTGACTCCATCATTGCTTGGGAATGGACGTCAGTCACGGTTTGATGACCACCATGAGGTAATAAAGATAATGTAGCTCAGATTCATGGCACTAACATCATAGTTAAAAAATGTAAGCATTCCAGAACCGATATATAAGCATAGCCTCAGAATTAAATGCCCTTTTCTTTAATATTTGAACTTGGAGCATAAGGACAAATAAATAACAGAGTTCATGGCTGCCATGAAACCATGGGAAACATCCGGCCTAGCCATCGAGGTCATCGAGGGTGGACAACGGTTTGCTAGGCATGGATGTTTCCCATGGTTCGATAACGAGCATGAGAATATAAAACAGATCCTAGGCATGGAAGTCTCACTTGCAATATGAGCATTGTAAATCATCACAGGCATAAAAGGACAAAATTTCGACCACAACCATCACGACCACTCGACCACAACCATCACGACCACTCCACCATCACGACCACAACCATCACGACCACTCCACCATCACGACCACAACCATCACGACCACTCCACCACAACTAGTAGTAGCCAAATGCCTCACCTTTGACATCGGGGATAAAATCAATGGGAATCCATACCTTCGCGGACGGGAGGATGAGCGGGACGGGGTCGGGTGTGGTCCCTCCCTCGTTGCCTTCTTGCGGCAGATCGGGGTGGTCGCGGGCCTTCCTTCTCCTCCTTCCTCTTCCCCTCCTCCTTCCTCTTCCCCTCCTTCCCTACTCCATCCTCCTCCTCCCCTTCACGGGCGCGGGTGGGCGCGCGAGCCAGCGGCGGCGCGGGGCGGGCGGGCGGGCGGGCGGACGAGCGCCGGCGGGCGAGGTGGCGGCCGGCCGGATTGATGTGGCGAGGGAGGTGGCGCGAGCGCACAGACGGGCGAGGACGGCGGGCGGGGCGGCGCAGACGGGCAAGGAAGGCGCGGCCGGCGGATTGACGGCGAGGGGAGGCGGCGCCGCACGGACGGTGAGGATGGTGGCGGGGGCGGCGAGCGAGGCGAGGATGGGAGGCGAGGAAGGCGGCCGGCCGGATTGACGGCGAGGGAGGTGGCGCGGCGCATGGACGGCGAGGATGGCGGTGGGGGCGCCGGGCGTTTGACGCCCGGCGGGGGCGCGGCGGCGGCGGCGACGAGTGTGAGTGAGTGAGTGAGTGTGAGTGGGGGTGAATGGATAAGACACGAGGGGGGGGGATGGATAAGTACCGGCCCTCCTAGGTTAGGGCTTTTACCGGGGGCCGGTTCGGAAGGCCTCTCGGTAGAGTTTACCGAGGGCCGATTCGGCCGGGCTCTTGGTAGAGCACATTTTACCGAGGGCCGGGACGCAGGCCCCCGGTAAACACATTTGGCCGAGAGCGATGAAATGGCCCTCGGTAAAATGACCTCTTTTTTTGGAATTTGGGATCTAGTTTTTTTTTGTGTGTGGTTTGTACAATGCCTCATAGCTCATGTCCACATTTGAGATTTTTTCAAAACTATTTAGTATATATTTTGATTTTATTTCTTTTAATTGAATTTTCTTCTATAAGTAAAATTTGAACTGGAAGCCATTCGAATAGAGGGGAGACATGACCCGAAAAATTATATTCATATTCGTGAGTGCAATGTGAGGCCTCATCGAGAGATAGACCCAAAACTTTGAACATCTAGTTAGCGGAACATGACCATTCACTTTCATGGGTGAATAGTTTTTAAATTATATAAAATGTAGAAAAATGCGTGAAACTTGTTGATTTGTCATGAAATCATATGTGGAGACTATAAAAAATTTTTGGGAAGGTTTCGTTGACGTTGGGTTCAACGATGGTTGAAACTTCGGGACATATAACACATGTGATAATAGAACTTAGGTGGGGTTGTCCGGGTTTTAAGCCATCCTATGAGCCAACGCTAAATCTAAACCTTCCCAAATTTTTCATAATCTCCACATATGATTCCACGACAACTCAACAAGTTTCACGATTTTTCAACTTCGTTTGCTTTTCATATAATTTAAAAACTATTCACCGACAATTGAATGGTCATGTTCCGTGAACAAGATGTTCAAAATTTTGGGTCCGTCCCTAGATTAGGCCTCACATTGCACTCAAGAATATGAATACCATTTTTCCTTTCATGTTCCCCTATTCGAATGTCTTACAGGTTCAAATTTGGCTTTTAAAAGAAAATTCAATTAAAAGCAATAAAATCAAAATATATAGTAAATTGTTTTTAAAAATGTCAAAATTGGATATGAACTAATAGGCAATGTAGGAAAGACACACAAAAAATATGGACGCCAAATTCAAAAAAAAAAATTTTTTTACCGAGAGCCAAAGGTATGGCCCTCGGGAAAACACCTTTACCTAGGGCCCTTCGATAAAGCCCTCGGTAAAAAGACTGAAATTTTGAAATTTCGAAATTTGATCATAAATTTTGATGGTAAAATTAGAAAAAAAAGAGGTTTTACCGTGGGCGGGCGTTCAACTCTCGGTAAAGGCCCCGTCTCGACACTTCTCCTTTTTCCCCGCAATCCCTCAGCGCTCGACCACTCGAGTCCCGGCGTCGCCGCCCGCCCACCGGCCAAAAGCCGCCCGGCGTCGGAGCCGCCAACCACCCGCCACCGCGCCCACGCGGCGGCAGCGCCGCCCACAAAGAGCCCACACCCACCACCGCCGCCACCCCACCAACGCCGGCCGCCACCCCATGCCAGCGGCCACCCCCCCCAACGCCGGTGCCACCCCGCCAACGCCGACCGCCCTCCCCCACCACGGCCACCCCCACCAACGCCCGCCGCCACCCCCCACCAACGTCGGCCGCCACTCCCCCACCACCGCCCCCCCCACCAACGCCGGCCGCCACCCCCACCAACGCCGCCGCCACCACCACCCACGCCCACGACCACCACCACCACCACGCCCGTCGTCTGCGTTGAGGTATACATTGCTATGATTTCTCTGTATATTTCTACACATTGCAAGAAAATTGAAACTAATTTCTATATATTTCTAGATGGCTGGACGTAATCTTCCACCGCCCGAAGTCATCGGATTCACTGGCTGTCGAACGTCCCAAGGATTTGACCCGATCCAAGATGTCGCCAACCATAGCGGAAAATGTTCCAATAATAGTAAGTATTTGTATAATTAATTTGTCAAATATATTTGTATATGTATATTTACCATTTATATGAATTTTAAATGTATTGCGACCAATTGACCAAATCACTTGGCTTAAACACACGCTCTCGTACTTTGGGGTTCAAGAAGTGGGCGTCCCAAACTCACATTATCTTCATAGTGAATTAGGACAACAAATCCAATGTCGAGTTAGCTTTTCCATCGCCTCAAATCAATGTCGAGTTAGCTTTTCCATCGCCCTAGAAGGAGAGGTGGAAATCCTATATACATCTCGAGAGGTTGGAATAAAGGCACTGCCGAACCCAAAATTCGGTTACACAAAAATATGATGTCATGGGATGTGTAAAGAAGCTTCAAGAAAATGGGTACACTCTGCCTACATTCTCCTTTTGTTGATGACAAAATAAAAAGTAGGAACATGCTTCATGATGTTGCGGGATTTCTTTGCAAACCAGGCTCGAAGGAACCAAAATGATGTGGTAATCGATCTCGATATGTTATTTTTTTTTAGTATATCTCGATATGTTAATTTATCACCTAGCTTATACCTAGAAATGATGTGGTAATCTCAAGAGGTTCTCATATTTTTTTTTTTTCCAATAATTACAGGTTCAAGTGTATGACTTAACCTACGCTTGGGTGTAGTTATGCATCCATTCTAACCCGCACAATGTCTCGATTGGGTTATGTTTGGACATGGGCTAATCCAATACCAACGCCAAGCACTACGAGATGGATATCGTGGCAAAGGTGGTTGTCCCAGAAGATTGGAGACCCAAATGACACGTCCAACGCGGTTAAACATCGTCGATACACCATGTCGTCGTAGTTGTGAAGCAAAGGAGGATGTATTAGTTAGAACGTTGGTCTACATTTGGGAGATCATGCATTAAAGATCGGTGACCTACACTTCAGCCATTTTTTTCTACACAAGACCGGCAGCAATGAACTTGTAGTGAAGTTGTAGTTGTAGTACAACTTGTAGCGGATGTGACTTGTTTTAAATTATGCAAGTTTTAATTAGGCAAGTTTGTATGGATGTGATATATATGTGACTTATTTTAAATTGTGTTTGTCTAGGTGGATTGAGAAATCAGAAAACTAAAAAAAAAATTAAAGTCAATTTACGAAGCGCCACCGCATTGGCGCTCGGTAGAGTGACTTCATATTCTACCGAGCACCAAACTACCGCTCGGTAGAGTTGGCGGCGGGGCGCCGTCGGCGATGTCGAGCGTTAGGCGTCAACTCCACCGAGGGAGGTTCTTTGCGGAGAGATGGCTCTCGGTGGAGGCAGGGGAATACCGAGGGTTGGGCTCTCTGTAGAGATCTGCTCTTGGTTGAGGGAGACTCTACCGGCGCTTCTCGTAGGGCGCTCGGTACACTTTCTCTCGGCTTCGGTGGAGGCCTTCTGTCTTGGTAGTGATTAATGCATTGAAAAACTGAATGTGGGATTCTGCTAAATTGGTGTCGTCTGTGCATGCATTGAAAAACTGAACCTCCTGATCTTACAACTATTATGGCTTCTAATTGGTTAAACATTTTGTGGCTTCTAATTGTTTTCATAAACAGAAAAATATTAGTTTATTTATTTCTGGAGTGTTGGGCTTATCATAGAAACTGGATGCACAATCATTATTTATCATAGAAACTGGATGCACAATCATTATTCATTGCTTTTGAGTTACTAAAGATGTATTCTGTACGTTGGCAGGGCCTCTCTCACCTCTTGTTTTATTGCTGATTGTGTGTGTGGCCCAAGTTGTTGACACTGGTTTTATTGTTGTTACTGGTTTTATTGCTGATTATACATATATCTTTATGTAGATGCCCTCTACAACTGAAGATACGGAACTAGAGGATATGGAACTAGAGGATACAGGAGGAAGGCGCAACATGGACCTCAGCCAACTTGAGGTACAAGGAGAGAATGGTGAAGATGGAGATGGCAATGGCAAGGAGAAAAATACAAGGAAACAAATGGCAGAAAGACCTGAAATCTGGCAGCACTTCACCAAGATAAAAGATGACAATGATGTGGCGAAAGAAAGCAAAATGCAAGTACTGTGGTCGGGAAAGGCAGATACATATCAAAACGGTACTTCTGCATTAAAGAGGCATTTAAATATTTGCAAGCACAATCCTGATGCCAAGAACAAGGATCCCAAGCCGACAACTTTGGCAACAACTAAAGGAGAAGGCGTTATATGGAAGTATGATCCTGAAGCTATGAAGCAAGCTTTTGCCGAAATGGTGATAGAAGACGAAATGCGTTTTGTAACCGAGAGAAAAGAGGATTCAAGAGATTTATGAGTGTAGCTTGCCTAGGTTGGAGTCCACCATCTCGAAGGACAGGAACTAGGTACACTGTTCAGACTTATTTTCAAGAGAAAGCAAAGCAAAGCTGAAGCTGAAACTAGGTATTACTAGGACAGCCAAGACCGAAGACCGAACAAAGACCGAAATAAGAACCCGAAAAACCCGACCGAATTTTCGGTAAAGACCGAACGCCCAGGCTGATAATGTAGTAGCAAAACTAAACAATGAGACATTTGCACAAGCGCTATCAGTGCTCGTGTCATTCTCCCAATCGTTCTGGACTTGTTCCACCTTTCCGACCGGTAATACCCGGCTGGTGAGCTGCGCGTAGCCGTAGACGACCCGGTGAATCACACGAAGGGGACCAACATATCAGACAACCTTTATACGGCACGCGGCGCGTGTGTAGTGACTGTCGAGTTCCAACAAGTGCACAAACATGCGTCGTCAACGTAGGCTGGACGGGGCAATTAGCATTGGTGTGCGTCGGTGTCATGTTCAGGTCAAGTTGAGAGCGCCGATGATGTTAGGGTTTCTATCAGGATATCAATGGGAAACCTCCAGTTTGGCCCTAATATATTTTTATGAGTCAGAGGTCAAATACCCAATGGATCGACCTGACCCGAAGTGGAGTGCATTGCTAATTTAAGCGCGCGGAGTTATGCCGCCACCAAACCGATCGTGCAGTACTCATCTGTAGTACTAGTATTTTTTCTCGACATATAGCCATACAGCATGTCGCCCAGCAACTACCATGCTTGGACGAGGTCCGAACAAGAGCTCCGACTTCATGGAAACTTTCCTAGCGCAAAATCGCATCGCTATCAGCTCGGGGTGGACAACGAGGATGTTGTAGCTGAGGTTGGTATCATGCCCATGAGGTTGTTGTAGCTGACGTTCAAGTAGGAGAGGCGATTCAGGCTGCTGAGCTCAGGCGGGATGTGCCCATTCAGCTGGTTATTTGGAAGGTGGATAGCCCTAAGTGAGGCTTCCAACACATGGCGGTATCTGGCCACTGAGGTTGGCTTTGTCGAAATACAGGATGGTGACACGAGATGGGTGCCTCTTGCTGCAGGTGATACCAGGCCAGCTGCAGTAGTGCACTGATGAGTCATTTCTCCATGAAGCCATGGCTCCGGCGGTGTCGGAGTCAGAGAGGTGGAGCTTGAGGCAAGGCCTGGAGATCTGTATCATCTGATGTCGTGCTGTGAAGTGTAGCAAGAGGTGAAGAGGATGCAGTTGAGAATGAGAGGAAGCAGGATGTGCATGCAAATGCAAGCAAGGCTACAAGCACAGGGAAACCAGGGATGGTGGCCATCGAGCTACAGCGCTGCTGCTGCCGTTTCCTACTATTTGGATTGCGAACTTTGAGTTTTTGGTGCTTGTGAAGCTAATGTGAGTGTATATTTATATAGAGGTAGCTCACTCCCACCTTAATTAGCAGTTAGTATGATAAAAAAAAAATCCAGGAACGGGAGAATATGGGTAGTGCTTATTTTTCAGTCGCATGCACCAAGTGGTCAAACTTGGACATGCATGGTTTCTAACACGTCAATAGACCTGCGCACTACGGCCGCTACCGCCACTACGTACGGCTATGGTGGCCGCCCTAAGCTAGGGGATGTTTGGATCGCCAAGGCAGCACCAGGTTCATCAAACTCCTCGGAGCGAGCTGAGTAAGCAAAAAGCTGTTTGGAACGTCCAAACAGTCCCATAGAAAGCGATCTCCATTTTTTCCAGGACGTGGAAATCACTAACAAGACACTGTTGATGGACTGGTGGTGTCATCTTGGTTGTATCAGCGGAGTCCAACAAATCCTCCACGGAATGCCGACGTTGACACTGGTTGTGGGGCACTGCGCCCCAACCGGAATCGAGAAGCAGAGCGTGGTAGCACTAGGGGCCGCGCGCACCCGGCTGTATGCTCCAGTCAATACACGGCGACGACGCAAAAGATGTGGAGCATTGCGCGCTTCACGGTCTACGCAGCAGCCGTATCGTAGTCGTCGTACGTAGGAGAAAAAAATAAACAATCAGACGACCATTGCACAAGCGCTATCAGTGCTAGTGTCATTCTCCCAATCGTTCTGGACTTTGTTCCACTTTACCGGCCGGTAATACCCGGCTGGTGAGCTGCGCGTAGCCGTAGATGACCCGGTGAATCATACGAAGGGGACCAATATATCAGACAACCTTTATACGGCACGCGCATGTGTCGAGTTCCAACAAGTGCACAAGCATGCGTCGTCAACGTAGGCTGGACGAGGCAATTAGCATTGGTGTGCGTCGGTGTCATGTTCAGGTCAAGCTGAGAGCGCCGATGAGGTTAGGGTTTCGATCAGGATATCAGTGGGAAACCTCCAGTTGGGCCCAAATTTTATGAGTCATAGGTCAAATACCCGGCCAATGGATCGACCTGACCCGAAGTGGAGTGCATTGGTAATTTAAGCGCGCGGAGTTATGCCGCCACCAAATCGATCGTGCACTCATCTGTAGTACTAGTATTTTTCTCGGCATATAGCTGTTCGATTCAGCCATAGAGCATGTCGCCCAGCAACTACCATGCCTGGACGAGGTCGCCCTTCGTCCTTGGTTGTTTAATTTTGCTGCTGCTTCCTGTGGTCTGCACCGACAACGGCAGGGGCAGCAGCCTCGTCTTCCCGCAGCCAACTAATCATACAGAAGGCGAATTCGAACCACCCGTGCATCCATGGAAAAGTAAGTGGCAACCCCATTACCCATGCATGCACACACATGGTGCGGGTACAACTATTTGCATTTAGTTGCTGCAGCATGCAGTTGTGTAGGAAGAGATTTGCAAATTTTGCTTAGACTTAAGATTGTTGTGTCATCTTTTGTTAACGTGCGCAGATCGGGGTGATCGACCCACTGGAACCGGTGCTCCGAACCCCCACCCTTACAATATCCCCCAGCAGAACCTGAAGAACCGGATCCATCCTTGAGAGCGCCCTACCAGAAGCGAGCGGGCGACCCGCCGACGACAGCAAATCGTCGAGTCCAACCATTTATAGTTTTCTACCACACGTGTCCTTTCCGGTGTCAGCGGAAAAATGGTTACATTTTTTCCCTAAATAAACGGCCATTACTTACTCCTCAGGTGTCCGTTTTTAAATAAGACTGCACTGCTAGCTGTGTGTTCTTCCTTGCCTCAAATCTACAAGACTAGGCCTCATATGATACTGTATGTTATTTGTAGCAGCTTATGTATAGCCTTTTATAGATAATTAATAAATTGTGATTGTGCTTCATATAACATTAATTATCATGTATGGACATCTATATGGCAGTTCATGAACTTATGCTGGCGCCCCTAATGCCACAATTCGTGTACAAAATTGCGTAGAGAATTGGTGTCTATGACGTGAAGATCTCACGTATGTGTATTATGTTTCTCTGATGAGTCTACTATATATATGACAACTATACGTATCAATAAACAAAATAAGAACTTGACCTCTATGGTAAACTACTAGGCAGCATTCTAAAACAAAAGAACGAAAATTACCCCAATAATCTTTTGAAAAAAAGAAAATTACGCCAGTAGATAACTGATCGCATATGCATGCGCAACTACTAATATACATATTCACTCGTTTAAACTTTAGAGCTCTGAAAATTTTAGATCACTTTAGCTCATTTTTTAGATCTAAAGCTCACACATAATCTAATGTGAGGTGGGTTAAAGTTTTAGACCATAGAGTTTAGAGGAGGAATACAATCACTACTACAAGGTTTGGAGGAAGGCGCTTTACATTTACCGCGGCAGGTAAGGTGCCCGCCACCATTGTAATGTCATCCTTAATCCCACATTAATTGTGATGGGCAGTTTTTGTCCGCCGTGGTAAATGAATTAAAATAAATTAAAAAGGAACCCTAACCCGAGTCGGGCCTACCCCGATCTGTAATTAATGTGCCCAGTCACACGCCAGATCTTCCGCCATTCCTACGTGGATCCACCATCACCGTCGCCCGATCCACAGCCGGAAGCTCCTCCTCGCCAGATTGGCGCGAAGCACCGTCACATCTGCTAGCTCTCGATCCACCACTAGAGAGCAGGCCCCGAGGCTGAAATAGGCTGGATCCGTGAACCCCGAGAACTAGAGATGATCCGAGGAGCATTGCCCCGTATGCCGGGTGGCTGAATAGCTTTGATTGGCTGTGAGGTTCCAGGAGAATGTGTCATGCTGGTCCGAGAGCTGCACCTGCTCGAGAAGGTCGCAAAAGGTTGCGAACTCCAACATCCGTTGCATTGTGACCACTACTACACAATCGACTTCTATTCCGGAGGCCATTTTCGTGGTTATTCTCGGTATTTTTTGTGTCCTGGAGTAAAGGGGCTTTACTCCAGGTTGGAGTCTCCAACTGGCGCAGTAGAGCCCCCCCGCCGCAGCCCGGCCATCATCACCCACGCGAGCCAGGGGACCTCTACTCCAGGTTGGAGTCTCCAACCGACTAAAGGTAGACCTTTACCCGTGTTGTCGCTTCAAACCGGAGTGGAGGTCTACTCCAAGGTGGTGACACCAACCTGGAGTAAATCTAAACTTTTACTCGGGTTGGATTTTCATACCTGGATTAGATGTTTTTTGACATTTTCTTTTACACCCCTTGACCACTATTTTTGCAAAAGGGGCTCGAGGATTTTTAATGTTTTCAATCAGCAGCGCAGCTCACTTTCCCTTCTTCCTCTTTCCTTTTTTTTTCTTTGCAATTATAGCAGAATTCCAGCAAGCAGGCAGCCGGCGCCTCACCAAATTCACGTGCAAGCTAGGCAAGCAAAAGCTTATACGTGCACAAGCAAGTGTATATACACGTATATATTGCATGTATGTCAAGTATCTCATTTCTTTTTTATTATTATTAATTGATCGAATTGACAAACATGCACTCCGGCTGTCGACCACCAGTCATCACCATGAAAATCATATACTTCAATTATTTATAAGATTTTTAAATAAAAACACATTCGCGGTACTTTTTGGAAACCTAGATGGTTTTAAATGGAAAAGTCATGAATACCACGTTTGTTTAGCTCTTTAAAATCTACACTCTATATATTAGACATTTTTGGATTTCCTAAATTTGGAGCCATTCAAATTTTAAAATTTTAAAATTTTTATAATGCAAAAGCAACTATAATTGTTCTTTTAAAAAATTTATGACTGCTACGTAATTTACTACAGGAATAAGTAGACTTTACATATTAAAGAAATAGATTTTTTTAGGAAAAAAGCTATCACAGCAATAGCGGGAAGTGAAAAGAGTGGTGAAAATTTACTCCCAGATCTAACTTCTAGTCTTGAGTAAAGGTTAGACCTTTATTCCGGGTTCCATTTCTCACCCGGTAGTAAAGGATCTCTACTCCGGGTCCGGGGTGCTATGCTGAGCCTGGAGTAAAGGTGGGAGAGAATATAAGGCACCAGCTCTTCCCCTTCATCAGACACAGCGCTGGATCTCGCGAAATGGTCTCTGCCCTGCGCGCAAGCACGCAAGGGTTCCCAGGTTCGCCAGGATTCAATCGAGGTCGCGGATGCTGTAGTTCCCAGGTCCAAATCAAGGTACGCCCCCAATCCCCCAATCCCCATCTAAATCTCCTCCAGCAACAATCTTTAACCCTAATCCAAATCTCTGAATCAGGTCCGTCCGTCCATGGAACCTGATCTGAATCTGGCCATGAAACCTGATCTCCGTCCGTCCGTGGTTCTAATGGGTACATACTGAAGAAACTGAAAGTGCTACGGCAAGTAAAAGATTATCTTTCAGTTCCACCGATGAAATTCCAATTTACAATGTGTAATAGTTATTCTCTTTTTTTTTTTTTCTTGTGATTTTGGTCATTGTTTTTCTCTGCAAAAGCAGCAATTTGTCCTTCCGTTGTGCCATGGATGGAGATGGCAGCATGGACCCTACTGATCTGTACTCCATGGACGACTATCTTCAAGAGCAAAAAATTTCGATGATTTAGGCGACCATCTAGTAGCTGAAATGCCAACTTAACTAACCCATTCTCATTTCTTCACAGATTGCTTGGAGGACGATGGACATGGAGGTCTGTGTGGGGGAGGATGATGGAAGGCTTATTATTATCTAAATACTATTAGTATCTATTTAGTGGGTTTTGGTGGCCATCCACAAGACCACGAGTCCTTGTAACTTTTGACTTACTGTGCATGCTAGAGCCTTAGATGTTATGGGCACTCAAATGAATCTGATTGTATTCATGATTATGTTATATCATGGTTTGTGGATTTGAGGAATTATATATGTGTACTTTAATTATATTTGTGTAATATATGTGCACCTATATTATTAGTTAATATGAGTATAATACTTATATATGTAATTTGAAACAAAAAAAATCATTAATTAAAATGAAATAAAAAAGAATTCATGAATTAATTAAAATCAAACAAATCAAGAATTCAAATGAAAAGAAAAAAAAAAAACAATCTTTACTCCAGGTTAGAAGCACCAACCAGGGAGTAAAGCTCTTCAACTCGGGGTTTTTTACCGGCCGGTTTCCTCATGGGTAAACCGCTGTTACCGGACTTCTACGGTCCGCCGTGCGGTCCTACTGTAAAAAAAATTTGAAATTCAAATTCTAAAAGTTGAAAAAAATCGTGGAAAAAATATCGTAAAATAGTTTTGCGATTTATAGAAGCCAATGGTGCAATACTTTTCAAATTTGAGTTCGTTTGGTATAAAAACAATTTGAATTTAAGTTTGAAAAAAAAAAAAAACTGGCCCCCGCCAAGGCCCATCAGCCCATTGGCCTCCCCCCGAGCGGATAAGGCACGGGCGAAGTCGCTGGGGCAAACGCTAACTCCGAGCTTATCCGCTCCCGAGCAAGCAGCGTCGCCCGCCCCCCGTCGCCCGTCGCCAGCGCCGCCGTTTTTACCGCTTCGGTAGGAGCGGTTTTTCCGCTTCGGTAGGAGCGGCTTACAGAGCCGAAGCTAGCGCCGTGCGGTTTACCGAGCGGAGGAGCGGTTTACCGAAAGGATTCGTCGGTTAACCGACCGGGCGGTTTACCGACCGAGGTGAGTTTTCTTTCTTTTTTTTAATTTAGGTTGATTTATGTGGTAGGATTGGGATTTAGGTTAGTTTTTGTGGTTGGATTCATAGATTTAGGCAGGATTTGTGTTAGGATTTAGAAAATATTTAGGTTAGGTTAGTTTTTGAGTTAGGGTTCATAGATTTAGGAAATATTTAGGTTAGTTTAGGCAACTTTTTCCATTAGGATTTATGATTTGATGTAGGATTTGTGGTGTCCGGATTTTTTATGCAGGTACACAATGTCTGGGAGTGGGAGACCGAGAGACCCGGTCTGGGAGCACGGTGAAAACCTTTCTCCAGGTTGGAGGTGCAACTACTGTCACGCCGAAAAATCCGGCGGTGGCTGCACAAGGTTGAAGCAGCACTTGGCTGGCCGCGGTCCGGTGGTGGTGCATTGCAACCATGTGCCAACGGAGGTGCGTGACTACTTCGGCGATAACTTGACAAATCCAAGAAGAGTCGTGATGACAGGACTCGTGGATGACCGCACGTGAACGTGCTTTGCACGGAGGGGTAACACTCCCATGGGCGAGGATGAATTTGAGGCTCGAGATCGCGCAAGCAACCGAAGCGGTCGGGACTTGAATATATGAGTACCAGCAGAGGGTTGAGCAAACAGGGGACATTATGAGCGTGGAGGGGGTAGTGGTGCGGTGTGGCGGTGGTGGTGCACGTGGCAATCCATTTCAAAGGATGTTCACGGGCGGGAGATCTACTGACCGAGGAGAGCGCCCTGTAGTGGTGGAGGACTACCAGCGGCCCGCTGTGCTAGCGGAGGAATGACCCAACCAAGGATTGATACAGGGGTCCCGACGCGAGAAGGGCAAACAAGCCGGGCATGCTATTGGTAAAGCTTGGTCCAAGTTTTTCCATAATGTAGGACAACCCGTAGTCATGCCGACAATCCGTACTTTATTGGTGCCATCCGAGAGACACGTAGTGGGGTAAGTACCTATACTTGGAGATTGATGGCTTGAGGTGTTCTCTTTATTTTTCGTGTTCTTATTATTACCTTATTGTTTCAGTGAAGGCGCCACGCCACCCAATCGGAAAGGAGATCGATGGCAAGTACTTAGATGAGAATGTCAAAGACTTGAAGGATAAGTACCTCCACTTTCGTAAGGACCGCCCACCTATGGCGCCACTTTGATGTGTGATTCTTGGACCGCCCAACTAGAATGAGTGTGATCAACTTCTTGATTTATTGCAATGGGATCACATGGTTTCACAAGTCAATTGATGCAACTAGAAAAAGTCAAGATGCTAAGTTCTTGAACGCCGTAAGTGGACCTCGTAAACATAGTTGTCATTTTGTTCTTTTTAGTTTACATATATGTATATAAATAATAAATGTTGTGCATTTTTGCGGGAGATTCGACAGTGTGGTGATTGAGATTGGCCCCCAAAGATATTGTCCATGTGGTCACGGACAACGGCTCGAACTACAAGAAAGCTTGCAAGGCGTTGAAGAATGAGTGGGCTCACATTGCTTGGACACCTTGTCTTGCACACACCATCAACTTGATGTTGAAGGACATTGGTGAGCGGCCCGATCATGCGTATGATAGCCGACTGCAAGAGAATTTCAACATGGTTGCACAACTTTTCTGGTCTGAACCATATGATGAGGAAAGCAATTGGTGGTGAGTTGGTTAAGTGGAATGCCACTAGATTTGGGACCAACTACATGTTCATGGAGAGTTTTCTTCGAAACGAGAAAGTTCATGCAAAGTGGATGGGATCTCCTGAGTTCTTGCAAAGTAAGTGGGCAAAGTCTAAAGAAGGTGCATGGGCTCATGCGAGATTGTCAAGCATGCAAGTGGTGGGATGCATTGGAATACATCATCGGCACAAAGCAAACCAATTTACGGATTTCTTCGCTTTTGCCGATCAAGACAAGCGCCCCAACATGGCTGCCGGGGTCTACGAATTCCGAAATCGCAAAACAAAGCGTTGGAGTCATTCTTTGGGAGAAACACGGAGACCGAACGAATACAAAGCCATTATGGACACAAGGATTACCGACGCCTACATCGGGACGTATGTGGGATCAGGTATGACAATGGGTTGTGTTTATTTTGCAAGCTATATATATGTAATACTTACCGCTTGTTTATTTCACAAATTCTTTTTTTTTAAATCCGGGCTCTCATATACTCTCGAGCCAACTCCTACAATGTTCGGTGGCCTAAGGGAGTCATTTGAGAGAATGACGGATGTGCGTAGCGCCCCGTCGCGGCATTGCAGGAGGCTGAGGTTTTCCGCCAGAAGCGTGGTGAGTTTGGCACGGAATTGGCTCAGAAAATGGCACTTGACAAAAGGACATCCCCATGTAATGTGCTGCCTTTGTACCTCATATATTGTGGCCCAATAGGTTTCTTAAACTCAAACATATAGCTAATATAATGTGGTGCCTTTGCAGCCCGGTGGTGGATGCTATTTGGTCGGGCGTACTCTAATGTTGCAAAGCCTTGCTTTTGCGGCTTGTTTCACAATGTGTCTCCTCCGGTGGATGCGAGCGGAACTGAGTACATTTGCCTTGCTGCATACCAAGGTTCGAATAGGTTGTCGCACAAAAAATTGGACAAGCTTGTTTATGTGAACTACAACCTTCGGCTGCGACTTGCGGATGTGAACCCACCAAGGAATTATGATGATGAGGACTTCATTGACCGGTTCACCGAATTCTCATTCTATGATCGGAGCAATCCGATTAGGGAATGGATGGAGTACGGCCGATCGAACCAAGCACCGGTTCTTGATGATGATGATGAAGAAGCGGACGTCCCTCTGCCATCAAATATTGTCAGGTACAATTTATATTTGTATGTACATATATATAAACAAAATTGTATGTCCACCTGACCGCTATTATTTGCTTCGCTGGCGGTGACCATATAGCAAGCGAGGATCTGCGACACGCGACGGGGATGATTGTATCGCTGATTGGGCCCGTGAGAAATGTGGGTGCAACTCACTTGGGGAAGAGGAAGCAACATGTGTCTTTCAACGTGGCTCCTTCCGGCGGCAAGGAAAAAGGAAAACAAACTGGTGATGACGATGGCAGCACTGACGAAGGCACCACATCCTCAGGTGATGACACGACTGACGATGGTGGCAACGATGAAGGCGGTGCTGGAGAGTCTGGCGGTGGCGGTGCTGGAGGGTATGGCGGTGGCGGTGGTGGAGGGTATGGCGGTGGCGGTGCTAGTGGGAGTGGTGCTGGTGGTGGAGGGTATGGCGGTGACGGTACCGGTCTTCATTTCACGGTATCAATTGCACTTCAACCTACATACGCATAATTGTTTCTATCGAACCCCACTAATTATGGATGATTGCAAAGCGAGCCGCCACACACATGCCACTCAAGACCGGGACCATGGCCAACCGAATCGCAGAGGATGTACGGTTCAGCGTATGGACTACGGCACTCCACAATACTCCTCATCCTCGCATAAATGACACCTCGCAGGCTTCTTACAACTATCCCATTCCCCGACGCGTACGCCCAGCCTATGACTAGATGGGTGTTTGAATGGCAAGACCCCGATTTTACAATCGGTTGGTTGAAGAATGGGAGACAACAAAGAAGTATGGTCGGGGGTTGACTTGGCAAGATTACAAGGCTAGCCTTTGCTTCAGCCCGTGAGGTATCTCTATTATGTCTACCGCCGAGTATGAGGAGTCGTGGCCGATATGGGGGGTTCCCCAATATGTCGTAGCGCCGTTGATTATTTGTATGCCCGATCATGCGGGTATGCGACTATGGGGTGTTCCCATCACATTTGGTTATTGTATCCGTATTGACTTATGATATTTATTTCCGCATTGTGTGCCCTTTTTTACATCAAAATGTCAAAACCAACTATCAAAAATTCCTTCAAAAAAAAAAAAAAAAAAAAACAAAACTTCCGAAGCGGTTTTAATTTTTTACCGCTCAAACCGGCGGTAAAAATCAAAACCGCCGGTAAACCGTAACTTACCGATGGACTGGAGAATTTGAATTCAAATTCCTAACCGCCGGTAACCGGCCGGATTACCGGTAAACCGTCCGGTAATCCAAACCGCCACCGGGCGTAACCTCCTCCCCGGCCGGGTAAAAACATTGCTCGGCTTGCCACGTGCCAACCCGGTAAAGGTGCACCTCTATTCCGTGTTCCGCACCCTTTACTCTCTAACCCCTATTCCGTAGCATTACCGAGTAGAGGGGGTTTCAAACCGAATAGAGGTCAATCCTGCAATAGTGGACCGCTCCAGAGATGTGCCGAACCAATGCATTACCATATATTGAGGGCCTCCGCAACGGTCGATCACCCCTCTTTTCCTTGGGTTAGCCGCTGCAACCACAACCGGCGCCAAGGCCTGTATGCTAGAGCCGTTGAGCCAACGATCCATCTAGAAAAACGTGGACTCACCGTTCCTCAGGGTGATCACTGTGGCCGTCTGGAAAAGAGCTAGCACAGCACGTTCCTTTGTCACCGGGGCTCTCCCACTTTGACGGCTCCTTCCAGACCCACCGCGCGCGTGCGCAAGGCGACACCGGTACGTACGTCTCAGGTTAGACTATCTTGTCGTCTGTAGTGTTTTCTGTCCGCCAGTGTCTCTAGCTCTCTCTATATAGTTCTTCTCGATCTCTGTGGTTGTATTAGCAACTTCATTTTTAACTTATAATCTATAATCTTTGTTTGACCATTCATCTTATCTAAATCTTTTATGCAAATCATTATAAAAATATCTCTAACGATAAAATAAGTTATAACAAAATAACTATAATTTTTTTTTTTTTTTGAATAAGACGAAACAGTCAAACAAGAATTATAGAAGTCAAAAACGGACTTGTATTAGCAACTTTATTTTTAACTTATACTCTACAATCTTTGTTTAACCATTCGTCTTATCTAAATCTTTTATGCAAATAATAAAATAAATGAATCATTATGAAAGTATCTCTAACGATAAAATAAGTCATAACAAAATAACTATAATTTTTAAATTTTTTTTGAATAAGACGAACGGTCAAACAAGAATTGTAGAAGTTAAAACGGACTTTTATTTGTGGGACGGAGGGAGTAGTTTTCCCACCTCATCACCTCCGCGATCTGTTGATGTGTTACAGCCTGAGGTCCTAGGATCACTTTGCAAAAAAAAAAAAAAAAAAAAAAAAAAAAAAAAAAAAAAAAAAATCCGAATTTGGTAATTTTTTAGATTTGAAGCACAAAATTTGTTTCAGCCCTAACTGAAGTACTCCCTCCGTTCCAAAAAAACATCCAAGTATAGGAAGCATGCCAAATCAAACTTTATCAACTTTGGCCAAATTTATAGCAAAAAGTATTAAGATTCATGTCTCGAATAAATTTATTATGAAAATATATTTCATAACTAATCTAATTGTACTTAATTTGTCTCATAAGTAAGTATTTTTGTGATATAATTTTAATCAAAGTTTGTGATGTTTGACTCCTCAAGATGTGAGAATTACTCCCTCCGTCTCAAAATAATTGCACCACCCACTTCTCGAGAAGTCAAACTCTTTTAATTTTGACCGTGTATGTAGAAAACAATATCGATACTTAGATCTCCAAATAAATTTATGACGAAAAGTATGTTCAAATATCAATCTAATAATACTTGTTATAGATGGTAAACATGATTAGTTTTTTTCTATACATGTGGTCAAAGTTTGAAAAGTTTGACTAATCCACATACGAGACGTGCAATTATTTTGGGACGGAGGGAATACATGTTTTCTCGAACAAAGGGAGTAGATTTCTAGCATACAGCGTGCACACTACAAGAAATTTGGCTTTACGTGACGGTTTGATTGTAACCTTCTAACAAATCATCACATGACCTTCTAACAAGTCATCACAGGTTGTAGTCATCTCTGTGACGGTCCAAATCTAAGGTGATGAATGTATGACGATTGGTTGAATTATCGTCATAATTGGACGTCACGGATCATTTTAGTCATCCATGACGGACTTATTGGAAGGTCACAGATACAACATCCAACATGTCATGCTGATATGAGCGTCCACATCGATCCTACGTGTTATGCTGAGTGGCGGGGTTTATGGGACCCACCTGCCGGTTTATGGGACCCACCTGCCGGTGAGAGATGCAAATAGGAAGGTGTGAGGAAGGTAAATGTGAAAAAAAAGGACAACCGCTAGGAATTGAACCTTGAACCTCTCGATCACAACAGCAACCACATAACCACTTACATACTGATTCAAGTGTGTATATTTGCGATATGTTTATTCTTTTTGGCTGGTGGTAAACAAATTAGTATAATTCTGAAGCAAAATTAGAGACCGAGTCCAAGTCTCCAAAGTCTAGAACCACGCGACCATGTCCAGACTCCAGAGTCCAGACCACGACTATCCCTCGTCGGCCGCCAGCCGCCACCGGCCCTATCCATGCCGGCCGTCGGGCGCGCCACCACCTATCCTTGCCGGCCATCCCTCTCCGCGCGGGACACCGTGCCAGCCTTGTGGTCCCTATCCACCTCGGCTGCCCCCTATCCATGCCGGTCGTCTCCATTGCGCGGTGGCCGCGGTGAAGGCGATACCGGGAGCAGCCGCCGCAGCGGCTCCGTGAAAGCCCCCTACATCGGGATCCATCGCCCCCCCACCTCCATATCTTGCCTCAACTGATTTCGATTGGTACGGATTTGGATACGCAATTTAAATTAGTGTTGTACTTTGTTAGATTGATCTATTTATTTTCTGAATTTTTTTATGTAGATGGACAGACGTTGGATTCATGGTGCTCTGTTTACCCTTCAGTATATTTGTGGTGTCCGGTCTTTCATGAACTTTGTCAAAGAGAGGTTCTCTGAGTCTGAGAAGATTTTGTGCCCATGTCAAAGCTGTCTGAACTATAAATCTTTAGAGCAAGATGAAGTGCAGAGACACCTACTGCTCAATAGCATGTCCAGCACATATACCAGGTGGATAGATCATGGAGATGACAGAAATATTCATGTTTTGGAGGAACTAGAAGTAGTTGAGGATGCAAATGTTGATTCTTCTATACCTGAGGACACCAATGATGGTTGTGGACTTGAAGGTATGCTAGGGGAACTTGTCAGGTCTGAACAACATGGAAATGAGGCTAGACCTGAAGATGAAAAAATGAGGCTGCTGCATTACATTTCAAACAGCTAATTGAAGATGGTAAGCGTGAGCTATACCCTGGTTGTATGAATTTTACAAGGTTCACATTTGTAATCAAGATGCTCCATGTGAAATCATACTATAGGATCACTAACTCAGCATTTTCTGCAATTATGAAGATCTTGTCAGAAGCTTTCCTAGAGTTCAATACTATTCCAAAATCATATGACAAAGCAAAGAAAATGCTACGTGAGTTAGGACTTCGTTATGAATCAATTCATGTGTGCCCCAATAATTGTGTGCTATTTAGAAAGGAAAAAAAAAAGAAAAATGATAGTTGTCCAGTTTGTGGGGCTTCAAGATGGAAAGATCCTGAGAGGAAGAAGGTTCGAGCAAAAGTATTGCAACATTTTCCATTGGTTCCCAGGCTACAAAGGATGTTTGTTTCGAAGAAAAGATCAGAGGAAGTGCAGTGGCATAAGTTGAAGAGGAAACACATTGAGAAGGAAATGACTCATCCTACAGATGGGATGGCATGGGAAGATTTTGACAATCCTTGGCCTGGTTTTGCTAAAGATGCACGGAACATAAGACTTGGGGCTACAAAGTTAGTTATGCTACTAACAGCGTCAAAGTGCACCGAGAGAATAGAAGCAAAGTGCAGTTCCATCAGACCACTGGTTCTCGCAGCTACGAAATGCAAATTGTAGATTTGGTGAGTACAACTCAATGTCACTTTCAACTAGAAATGTTGCTAGAGCTTCAATTGCAAGATACTATATATGAACATGCTATTTGTGAGGTTTTTTTTTTCTCTGCATATTTACAGCTTTGTATGTAGCTATGACATAAAGCTTAGTAATAGTTGACAAAAATCTGTTGTTGGTTGTGAGGTCTTTTCACTAGAACATGTTCTTTATGAGGTCTTTTTCTTCTCTGTATATTTAAAAGAGCTTTGTATGTAGCTATGGCACAAAGATTACAAATAGTTTGCAAAAATCTGCTGCTGGTTGCTTGGTTTTCAAAATTATATCACTGCATACTAAACTTGGGGCTGCAAAATTAGTTATGCCACTAACACTACAAAAATCTAGAAAATGTACACTACAAAATCTAGAAAATGTTCTAACTTAGTTTGTTTACTGCCTTCCTTTTATCTGTGTTAGTAATACATAGAATCAACAACAGTTTTTAGAGTCTCCTTTTCTATTTTTTTTTTTCTAGGTGAACAAGTACAAAAATGAACCACCAAATGCACTGGAACTATTGAAAGAGACACACTATAGCAAAAAAAAGGATTTGCTCCTGCAGTTCAATCTCTTATTGTAAGTAAAATCATACTTAGTTCACAATCTGATGATACATTAGGTTCATATGTCATGATCATTGACCTATCTATGTCTCTTATATATGCTGCTAAGCTGAAATAGAGGAGAAGCTGAATGAACCTGTAGATGATGGTCTTCAACCAAAGGATGTGACTGATGTGGTTTCTCGTGCTCTTGCTCAAAAAACTAAGAAGAACAGGTTTCTTATAAATGTGGGGCTCCAAAGCAAAGCCACACGTGTTAGTGCTGAGCATGACCTAGAAGAGGAATTGGTGGTGGAGAAACAAACATCAAGTGATCTTAGGGAGATTTGTCAAGGCTCAACAACAACAAATGGAAGAAATGTTGAAGAAATTCCGTAAGACAGAAGCAGCTAGGGCTAAGCAAGAAGAGGATAGGGCTAAGGAAGAAGAGGAGTTGAAGAAAAGGCAAGCTGACATTGATGCACTGATCAAGAATTTGATGTCCATGGTTCCAGGATGCCAAGCAACACAGTAAGAAGGTTGTCTTGGGTTATTAGCTGGTGCACTTTGTTGTTGGTTGCTTATTTTGGTGATGGATGTTGTGGACAAGTGCTGCGTCTTTTGGTTGAATTGATGCATGACTGTGAACTTATGTGCCTGTGAACGACAAAGATGGATGTATGTTCTGTGAACTATATTTAGAAGTATGTGTGAACTGCAGCTGTTCTCGTGAACTACTAGCATGGTCTTTGACCTGATGCATGCTTTGTTGTGCCAAACTTCATATGTAACTATATTTATATGTATGTGTGATGATGGGACCTTGGCATATTTATGTTTATCCTGTGATGATGTGTGGTCATCTATGATGATGTGAATCATGTGAATTTAAATTTGAATTTTTGTCAATTTAAATGTGAAATTAGTGTCCATTTAAATTTGAATTTGGTGTAATTTAAAGAGTAAAGTCCATGGCCGGTCCTCAAACTTGTACAGGTGTGTCATCCCGTCCATAAACCGAGAAAGTGTGTCATTCCAGTCCTTACACTACACCACAACACTTTTTAGGTCGATATCCGACGCTAAAAGTTATTTTTATCATTGGATAGTCTGTCCCTAAAGATAAGGTAGAGACGATCTGTCGCTAATTCATTGTTTAGCGATTTGTTATCTGTCGCTGTAGGTATTCACATTTAGCGTTATTCCATCTGTCGCTAAAATTGGATATAGGGTCGATCTATCTCGACGTTAAAAAGATACTAGGCACCACACCCACGGGCCCATCTCCATATCCAGCTAGCGCCGGCGCAAACCCTAGACTCCTCTTCTCTCTCCCCAAAATCCCAAATCGAGAAAGGTGCCGCCGGCTCGTTCATTCCCTCTCCCACGAGCCGCCGCCAATTTTTCCAATTTTTCCTCTCCCACCGGGCTCCGCTCTCTCTCCGTGCCCCGATTCCAATCCGCCGTCGGTTTCTTCGCCCCTGCCCGGCCGTCTCCCTTCCATATCCCGCGGCACCCACACCAAATCCGTCACAATCGCACCACCCTCGAGCTCACCGCACCACCGCCCTCACAACTCCCCTAGCCGCCCCATGCGCCGCTCGGCCCTCCACCCGGAGAGCGCCTCGCCCACCCAGCCCCTACTCCCGAAGAACCGCATCTCGCCCGTTCCCCAAGTACCACATCTCACTTGCTCACTCCCCTTCGTTCCTAGGTCATGGAATTCACGAGGAAACTGCAGTGTGCGAGGGATGCTCATGGTGGAGCTTAGGTTCATAGGGACCCAGATCCAGAGGTCGGCGGCGGCGGCTTCCCATCCCAGTGGTCGCCCTTTTCCGGGCGGTAAGCACGCACCAGGTGTACCGACCCTTCTCTTCCCTTCCCGCTGTGCAAATCTGAGCACCCAATCGGTTATTTGCATCCGGATCTGATTGTGCTCTCACCAGCGTGAATTGTGATGGTGTGGCCTGGTCCCAATGGACGCTCTCTCCCAGGCGTGGAGGTGCTTCGTAGCGTGGGGGCACAATGTCAGTCCAACAGGCAGCCAGCCACAGATCCACTACCCGGGGACTCTTCTCTCCCCCCTTACGCTGGCTCCACTCTAATTTCTTTTACCCTTGGAAGACTAATTCCTCTATTTTTTCTCTCCTTACTTAACACTTGTTGGGATTATATTAAAATCATTAAACACCATCTTCTAAATTGCTTGTACTGGCTTGAACTCAGCTTGCTCATCTGTGTTCGTTATACATATCACTAACTGAAGTCCTGACATCCGGAAGTCCTGACATCCGGACCAGGTTACTTTGATGTTCAATTACTGTATAGCTGATGCCATTTAAAACCACGTGTAGCTTCACATTTGAACTAATCTGCATATATATAGCATAATGCAAAAGGAATAAAGTGAATATTTAAGATGGAACCAATACTTTATGGCTGCACATTTGAACTAACCTGCATATGGCATAATACAAAAAATTGAAGATTTATGTTGGAAATTCAGGTAAAATCATTGGCTGCAATTGATTATAACAGAAAGATTGTAGACTAAAATAGCAATGCTATTGTTAAAGTCGATTCAAATTTGTAGGTTCTGCTCTGCTGTAGCATACTATTGTTAAAGTCGATTCAAATTTGTAGGTTCTACTCTAATGTAGCATATTTGGTTGTAGCTTGTGTGGCTGCATGACGGACATCACTGAAGGTACCAAAAATTCAATCTTTTACCCTCTAGCTCTAGCTCAATATTCTGAATATAAAGAGTGAAGTTTGACATACTAAAACTAAAAATTATAATAGCTGTTGAGGTCTTATCTATTGGAATAACAGCTTTTGATCTATAACAACAGTAGAACAGGAACACGGTAGTCCAAATGTAGTGGACTATATACAAGCTGTTATTCCGGCACTTCATTATGCTGCACACCTACAGCATGTAGTGGATTATTATATTTTAATTTTGTAACCGCAGTTCAGTAGAACTGATATACATACATGATTAGACCGGCTAAGTTTGGTACATACAAATGTCTGTTGCAAAGACTTTTTTTGTACATACAAATGTCTGGGTCCGCCAATGTCTATTCTGCTCTCTAAATTTCTCGTATCACCTAAACTAAAAAAACCACCTAAGCTAAGAATGCCATGGTTTCAGATGGTTAGAAGCCCCAAAAACCTGAATTAACAGTATGCTAGCGGATCAGTTCTAGCAAGCTTATGTCTCAGCATTTTGATTCTCACAATAATCTGATGAGCATTGCACCAAATAGTGAGATGCTATTGAGATGCTCCTGGCCACGTGAGATGCTTTTGAGCTTCACTTTGGTGTTTCTTCATTTTGCAGTATGTGTCTGTGGTGCAGACCGAAGAACAAAGCCATTTTTACAGATTCTTTCAATGACTGTTTGCCTTTGTAAAAAGCATTTGGTGCTAGTTATGTTATCTTGTCGGGCTCCATTTGTTTTGACAAAAAATATTCTGTCCAACTACCTTGAATGATGGTAAAAAAGCATTTTGTCTGTTTATCTTGTCCGCTCAGTTTTAGGTAAAGCCACAATGCATTTACAGTGCTAATGCTAGACATCTTTTGGTTGATTTAACTTGCATGTTAATGGAAATTAGTAAAATTATTTGAGAAAAAAGAAGATTATGTGAGCATTGGTAGCATGGTTTTTGAATAATATCGTTTTAGTTCCCTTTACAATATTAGTCCTGTCATTTTAGTTCCCTTAATATTAGACCTACTATGACTGCAGTTTCATAACATGTTTGATGTGTGTAGACTGCAGGCAGCAGCTGTCTACCAGCAGCTAATATGTCACCTTCAATGTATAGAAAGGTAACCTATGGCTATTTACAGGCACTACGGCTATTTGCTTCGTTTCATTAGTATAGTTGTATAGCTGCATCTGGCAGTCATGTGGACACTAAAGCTAGCAGTTTTTTGTTTTTGTTCAGACTTAAACTGTTGGATTGTGGTAAACTAAGGCAGCCAAATTAAAACAAATAAAAATATATTTATGATGACGTCTCAGGATTAATTAATTATGTTGAAGTTGGAGACATGGCATGTCTGATCTTATTATTTTGGCTGAAGTAGACATTTCAACAGTTTCCTTTTGTTATTATAGTCATACATGAGTCCCTGATGCTTTGTATTCAATACTTAAACACCTCAGGTGCTTCAAGTTGATCCCCCTGTCAAGACCTTGGATGAGCTAACAGCAAGAAGTGCAAACCTCATCAATGATCATAACAATGTTGCTTCATTAACGAGGTGCAGACCAGCTGCATCGTCGTCATGCATCTCATTGCTTGCATCCAACAAATTCAAACTTGCAGGTACACACTCAATACTAGTTGGTCTTCATGATTGTCACTTTATGAGTTTATTGCAGCCTCTTTCACATATTCATTGTTTTTAATCTGTATTAGCATTAAAGTTTTAGCTTCCTTTACGATTTCAGATGGATCAAGTCAGCAATGAATCATGGTTTGAACATTGTTCTAGTAGACAAGTCTGTAGTGCAAGGCAGCACCTAAAGCACTTTCCTTTATCTGCTCTAGACTTTATTTGAGAATCTATGTTGTTCAGACTAGTAGTGAAGAACTGAAAGTTCTGTGAGTATGCACTTCCACAGAAACAAATTGATATCTGCTTAGTTATTTGCACCCGTTATCTGATTACTTTTTTGGGACTTTATCTAGAACAACAATAATTGTGCTCATCTTCTCCAAACTGAAGTTTTTTTATGCTATAACTGTAAGATCAAATTTATGATTCAGGTCAATGCATATACTTCTAGCTGGTTGGGTTTTATCTCATTATGGAACAGCTACATCAGTATAACTTCTAGCTGGTTGGTTTTGGTTTCAGGTTTGGTAGGTGCTAGGTAGCAAATTGTGGATGGCTTGCCAAAGCTTTTTTGGATACAATGTAGCGTGGTGGTACCTGATAGTATGGACTTATCATCGATGTTCTATGTTTGTAATGGCTAATCTAATCAATTGTGTATGTATATGTGAATGTTTACTGTGACTGAATCAATTTGTATGGGAAATGTGTTTAACTGGAAGTATTGTATTAGTTGCACCCAAATGGCCATTTATTTTTTTTTAAACCATTGAAACGATCCTGTTTGAACCATCTGACGCTAAAAGCTTTTATAACATCAAGTTATCTGTCGCTAAAGAGTGGCATCAGGCTGTCTGTCGCTGAAGAATAGTAGCAGACTGTATGTCGCTATATATATTGCACGCATCAGACCATCTGTCGGTAAAAGTGATGTCTGTCGCTAAAGAGTTATACCGGCAGGACTTACAACGGCTGCAGAAGTCTGTCGCTAAAATTCTTTAGCGTCAGATTATCTGTCTCTGTAACTGCTTTTACCGTCAGATCATCCATCCCTAATCTTGGTGTTGTGGTGTAGTGTTAAACTTTATTTGAGTTTTGTTTTCATCTAAACGGGTATGGATTCGTACCCGCAAGCGAGAGATAAGACTTAATTAGTTAAATCAAAATATTAGCGGGGTTATAAATGAAATCGTCCAGAACCATAAATCATACAAATATTTACAACTTTACGAGGACTACTTTGAAAACAATCATCTTTTACTTCGTCGCCGACGCCGTGCAGGGGGCGGTGCATAGGTGCCACAACGGTTGCGCAGGCGAGCAGCCACCTTTGCCACACAGGCATGTACACGATCTCTATTCTTTGGCATACATGCACACGTAATGTGTGAGAGACAGGGACTGTGTGTGTGGCTCAGTCTCTAGTGTACAACGACAACAGCATGCTACTACTATGCTAGCCGCAACAGCATGCCGTCCGCGCCATCGAGGGGCGTCTTGTCGTCGACCTCGGTGCCGCCGCCCTCTGTCATGATAGAGGACATGTAGCTGCAGGCCACACCTCGGGCTCTGTGGAGGAACGACAGTGTGTGAAACTTGCCACTAGAACGCCACCCTACTGTGGCTCGGCACTAGCAGACACATTGGCGCTCCAGTTGAGCACACGGGGACTAGCTAGCCATGGCCTTCGAGAGAGGTTAGAGATGGAAGAGAGAGCTGACATGTGGGTTCATACCCGTTTGGATGAAAAACGAAAACCCAAACAAAGTTTAAGGACCGGAATGACACACCTACACAAGTTTGAGGACCGACCATAGACTTTACTCTAATTTAAATTTAAATTTTGATGATATGTTATGGGCCACAAAGGGCCAATTCTAATATGTAATTGGGCTAGCCCAATAGTGTACTAAAATATGGGCCCAACTAAATCTAAAACAAATGTAATTGGGCTGGCCCAATAGTGTACTAAAATATGAGCCCAACTAAATCTAAAAAAATACACAAAACATGGGCCTAATCGAAGACAATGGGCCATACAAAGCCTACTAATAATGTGGCAAGGTGGCTGTCACATCAGATCTAACATCACCAAATGGCATGGCAACAACCGACATGGCAAAGAAAACTGAAGGACCGAAACGGCGACCGAGGGGTGAATGGGAGCCTCGATTTTTTCTTTTCAATTTCGGGTCATCGGCTCAACCCCAACCTCAAAAAGCAAACTCAAACAAGAGACGGGCAACACGCGTGCTAACTAGTAGCAAGATGTTACAAGCGAAGCGTTGGGCACACTTGAATTCAACGAGAAGCAGATATCAAATCAGAGCTAAGACACGCAAAATGGAGACAAAACAACACTCTCTTTCTACTAGCGAGAACTGGGCATAGGTGCAATTTAGCGGACACATGCAGAACACAAACTCGGAAAGACAAGAGCTGGATTTGCTCGACACACGAAGGTGCACGGCCTACCAGCAGCTCGGGACGAGCAAGACTTCCCTCAAACCGATGTCAAACAGCTGACCTGCTGACGAACAAGCGTGCGGTGGTGCTGCACACCGACGCAAGAACATAGCACCAAAAACAATCAATCTCCGAACCACGCACAGGCTGCTGCGAACGAAATAACACTGGACCTTCGCTTCTTGCTAACCGAAATAGAAGAGATTAAATAGAAGCAAGCAAATATCGGAAGCAAGAGAAGCTAATTGATTTGACCAATCAAAATCATCACGAAAGCAAGCTACAGAATCCTCAAGAAGGAATTAAAAATCAATCACTATAGCTTGATAGAGACACCATGGGACTCGAGAAAAATCAAGACACGAATTTGCAAATCCCTTGCTTCTGTAGCTGAACGAGCAGACAAGAATCTGCGGAGGTGCTGTTCTCTGCCGCACGGGAACCAAAGAAGAGGAACAGCAGGCTGAACGCGACTAGTACTCACGATTGGACAAGAGCAATTTACGTTCAAAGAAAATCTCGATGCTTGCAAACCGGTTTCAGAGACTCTTGGGCTGGGAGCGCACTGCGCTGCAGCTCTGCTGCTTGTTCCCCTAGGCCTGAACGCGAGCACGAACTTCGAACAAACAAAATAGACAGACCGAGAAAACGAAGCCTGCACAAAATCGATAGAGGGAGGCGACGATTTCAGCGGCTACACCTGCGACGACGCAAACACCTGCCCGGTCTTTGGGCACTCGGCCTTGGATCGATGAGGAAGAACCCGCAGCACACCCTCCAACACGCACGAGCGAGGAACAGCGGCGAACAGAAAAGAAACGCCCGCTCAAAAATCCAACGAAAAGTGGACCAAATCAAAACAGCTCGATATGAGATTTTGCACAGTGAAATCGAACTAGCTACGAACAAGATCCCAAAAATCATGACCGAGATGAACTTAAACTCCCGGAAAATTAGATCGTAGCCATGAGCGAAAAAGAAGAAAAACTCACTTCACAGAGCAACAAAAAAATCACAGCTTCAATTGAGGAATCCCGGAGGGCATGAGTGGACTAAGGGCCACTCTTTCTACTTAACGAAAATCACAAAGCACAAAATATCCACAAATTTGTTCTTGGACCTCTAAACAAGAACCCTAAAAATAGGGAAAAATAAAACGAAAATAAGAGAGGCAAGAGGGGATGGAGGGGCAAGCCTCCACTAAATAGTCTAATATTCCCTCTTCCTAAACTACCCCTAGGATACATGAGTCGATCTTCTAACCCTAGGGCTATTTTTGGTCGACTCGGATAATTTGTCGATCCGACGGCCACCGCGCCTCCTCATTTGTAGCCTTGCTCCACGCAATCTCCCGGATGCCGCCACGTGCCGTCCTTCCGTCCACGGAACGTCCGCCCGGGTTTTGAGGCCCAAACCCGTGAAACCCGCCGATAGTTTTGAGGCCCAAACCACAAAACCCACGCTCGTGGTTGAGGCCCAAACCCGCGAAACCCGCACCGATGGTTTTGAGGACAAACCACCAAACCTCCTCGACACGTGTCATCGCCGTCTTGACCGCCCCGAGTCGCCAAGTCATCCGAGCTCCCGCTGCGCTCGCACCCGTCAGCGACCCGATCGACCGCGGTCCGCCCGTCCTCTTGCATTCGTCGATGTCCCGGATGTCGACCACCATGGCTAGCCATCCGGCGATCCGGTCCCTCGGTCCAAGCCTCACGTCCGTCCTTCACCTCCGCGTCCGTCCCCCGCACGCACCCTCCTTGGCCCCTTCACCTCGCCGTCGGCTACCATCTCGAGCTCCACACCTGTACAACACAAACCAAGAGATACGTCTTAGACACACTCCACGTGTGCCGGTGAACATAACCGAAGCATAAAAGATAAACGAAAATAGAAGTAAAATGTTGATTTGTTGACAATCACTCAATCACAAAACTAAACACATGTGACCTAAATCAACCATGTGTTCGCAAAAAAACCATGACGGTTCAGTTCATCACCATAGCCTTTTCCTATAGTTGCCCTTGGGTTTATCCACAACGATCCAAAAAACCAACCTATGACGTTCAATTTTGGTCCAAAAAATATGTGACGCAGGATAATAACGTTTCACTAGACTGTCATCGATAGTTAACCATGACGCGTTTTCGCTTGTCTGTGACCAAATCAAAACATCATGTAAACTCAAAAATCTTGTAGTGCAGCCCAGCAACAAGCCGTGCCGTATAGTTCCCACCAAGTTATTGCCGCCCACTGTCGTCCTTGGTGTAATTTAATTTGCTTCACCTTTGGGTGTGTTTAGAGCCCAAACGTTTGGGCAAAGTTTGGCAATTCTGGTCAAAATTTAGCACTGTAGCGAACTGAAAAGACTGTAGCACGTTTCGTTTGTTTGTGGTAAATATTATCCTACCATGGGGTAACTAGACTCAAAAGAATCGTCTCGCAATGTACATCTAAACTGTGTAACTAGTTTATTTTTTACCTACATTTCATACTCCGGACATGCGCCTTTTGGTGCATTTATCTTCCTGCTGGGGATGTGATGTGACGGGATGTGATGGGAGTGCAGGAAATTTTGGAGAGAAACTTGAGGCTCTAAAAACACCCTTTGTTTGGTCTACAGCGACGACTGCAGCGGCGTTGGCCTTATCTTCCTGCTGTGCTACAGAAGCATCGCATAAGTGGCGCTCAAGCTGTACGCTTTGGGCATGAAATACCGAGAACCGAAACCGAACAAAAAAACCGAAAACCGAACAGAAAAATACCGAACCGAAGAAATTCGGTTCCCATTCGATTCTCGGAGTTCTTAGGAACGAAAGAACCGAGGTAAATTCGGTTCTGGGCCTCGGTAAACCGAAAATACCGAATAGAACCGAATTGCATAGGAGGTAGCAAATTACCATACAGCAGCCCAAAGCCCAAAGAACGGCCCATCAAAGGAGAAACCCTAGGTCACCACTTACTTGCTCACTCGGTCAATCCGGCCCGGGCGCATCCATCCCGCGCCGTTCCTAGGCCCGCATCTCGCGCCGCTCCTCGTCACCCGTCCCAGCGGCGCCGCCCGCCAGGCCACCACCACGTCCTCGCGCGGCGGCCACCCGCGCCACCTGTCCCCTCGCCGCCCTCGCTCTGCCACGTCTCGCCTCCTCGGCGTCGTGCGCCCGCCCGCCTCGCTCCGACCACCACCGCCCCCCTGGCTCGCCCTCTAGCTGCTGCGCGCCGGCCGCCCCAACAGCCGGGGCGGTCACCTCACCCGGCGGCACGGGTTCCACGAAACGACCTCTCTGCGGCCCCCAGGCGGCGGCCGTCAACCCGTCGGCTAGGCAAGGGGTGCAAGGCAGTGAAGCCAGCAACTCCCAGCGACAACGACTTGATTTCTCCACTCGTCTTCTTGTTCGGTTCTTTTTCGGTATATGCCGAAACCGAACGAAAGAACCGATACCGATTTTGCTTGGTACCGAGTTTGTGTAGGAACCGATCAGTACCACTTTGTTGAGGAACTGAATTTGCAAGGGTACCGAACAACCGAACCCGATCGGTTCGGTATTACCGAATGCCCAGGGTGACAACTGTGTGCCATTGACCGATGGCAGAGGCTGTAATTTTGTTCCATTATCTTAAAAAATATTATTTCAAGCATTTCAATTTATGACCTGATATAAATAATTTGTCAAGTCCTCCACGACCCAGGTCAAATGACCACCATTTCTTCAAAAAAAAAAAAGTTGTAGCCGAGGGACAAACTAAGTATCAATTTTTAGTTTAAATTTATAGTTCAGACCTACGTCGGCTAAGAAAACAATATCTGATGATGATGCATCAGGTACACTTTTGACTCATGACAGATGATTATTGATGACTTGTATGTATTACCGCTTCTCACTTCCTTTCTATTCACAGTACAAAATAATAATGTCCACCAGTCCCTTCTGTAAAAATTTCAAACAATTTTATTGTTGATTTCATTTTCTTGGGGAGACTAATTTGGTTTATGCACGATCTAATGATGCGAGTGCTATATTTTGTCAAAAAAAAAAAAAAAATGATGCGAGTGCTATCGCTATCAGTGCTCGAGTGCCATTCTGCCAACCATGCTGAACCTCTTTCCATTTTTTTTTCCGGTGACGACCCGTAGACCCGTAGATGACCCGGTGAACCTTGCCCCCGTCAAAGTCGTCCACTCTCGAATATATGTCCACGCATGATTGTGCATATAGCACTCCTGCAAAATCGTGCTTATCTTGACCATCTGTACCATTTTCTCTGTTCTGTCTACTACACAAGTATAAATTAACAACTGGTTTTTCCCTCTCCAGCTGCCTGAAACTAGTATCATCGATCCATCGATCGAACCTTATATATAGCTGCAACATGTCGCAGAACAACAAGCCGTACCATGTTTCCAAGAGGTCGTCGCCCGTCGTCGTCCTTGGAGTAGTTTGCCTATTGCTTCTTCTGGTCTGCAGCGATGACGGCAGCGACCGCGGCCTCGTCTTCCTGTTGGCAACTGCTTCAGAAGGCTCATCCGGAAGCACCGGAAGTAGTGGAAGCAGCGGGCAAGGTAAGTGTCCATTCACCAGCCACACGTAGCTTAGCTTGGGTCCCCCGATTTTCTTTTACCAAGTAAAAATTAGGTTGCTTTTGCATTTTTGGCGCTTCTAGCTCAAGGAAAATTCCCACCCAACCAAATATTGGCCTAAGGCTAAGGGCCTATTTGGTTTCCATAGGACTAGGGACTAATTTTAGTCCCAATTAGTCCATAAATTACCAAACATGAGGAGTAGGGACTAATTTTTAGTCTCAATTAGTCTGTATTTCAATAGACTCTTGGGAGAGACTAGAGACTAATTTTTAGTCCCATTTAGTCTCTAGTCCTTAGTCCCATGAACCAAACAGGTCCTAAATAACTTCGTGAAAATGATTGAAACAAATTAAATATCGGTCATGTTTTTGCACCATCAAGAAACAAGCTACTATAGCACTCTTCTTGCTCATGTCACGTAATTAAGCTTTGGCATAGGTCAACATTACTCCCTTTGACTAAAACATTTTTTTTCCAAAACGTTCCCTAGATGTGATACGGACCTAAAACACAAATCTCTCGTGCCCCAACAAATATAAAGCACCAGAGCCGCATCTCTCTATATATAATATGAATAATCTATGGGTCATACACTTTATTACGAAAAAGAGATTTTAAGGAAGAAACCTAGTCATATTTGTCCTCTGACCGTATCAGAAGAGAAAGGTTTTTAACTTGTAGCATACTCCCTTCATTCCATTTTAATTCTCGTTCTCATTTTTCAAAAAGTTAAACGCACTCAACTTTGATCAAATATATTTAAGAAAATAGCTTTTATTTATTAGAGATAATTGGTATTTATTATATAAATTGTTAAATCTATTTTATATAATAAACTTATCTAGAGATATATAAATATTGTTAACGTTATACCATAGCGATAAATATTACTCCCTCCGGTTTGGTGTTAGAAGTCGTTTTGGACAAGGTTTTGGTCAAACATTAGGAATATAAATCATCAATAACTTTTAAGTTGTTGAGTTTGTAAATTTATATGAATAGATTTTGTCTAAAAATACTTGATAAAAGTATACATATATCGCATTTTTATAAATATTTTATAATAACAAGTAGTCAAAGTTATGTTTTGGAGGCCGTGTTAAGCTGTCTAAACGACTTCTAATACCAAACTAGAGGGAGTAAGGCACAGTGGGAGTAATTATCCTATGGCTTACACATTTACACTCATGTTTGTTGCGCTATATCTTTTATTAACGCAGATCATCCCACTGGATCCGGCGCAGATCATCCCACTGGATCCGGCGCAGATAAACCCACTGGATCCGGCGCAGATCATCCCACTGGATCCGGCGCAGATAAACCCACTGGATCCGGGCCTCCAACACTCCACCCATGGGATGTGCCGTACGCCGCTTTGAATAAGGATCGCACGGCGTTGCCGTCCGACCGCTCCTACACCAGGGGCTGCACCTACAAGTACAATTGCCAACCCTGATACTACCCACGAGACCTGTATTTACTGTTGGTTCCAAACTGGTTTCCCATAATCACTGCGGCTTCTAAATCCCAGCCGACAGTAATAGACCCGTGAGGATTGTGTGCTGTAATAGTGGACATATGTAGTCCATGTTTGAAACTAAATATGGATATAGCTGGATATCCAATATATTTGTATCTACGAAGAATACGCTACATACGGTAAAACAATCTAAAAGTTACACTAATGGCTTTACAAATTATAAGCTCCTGTGGAGATTCCATGCTAATTCTCTAACAACAGTCAGAATCATCTCACCATTAATTTGATAAAATCTAATCCATTGTCAAAAGTAAATGGATATAGTTTCCTCATTCGTCGTCAGAATTAATATTGCGTGCAGTAATAAAGCTCTATGTTGAATGACTTTCAAAGTTATCTTCCCTAATTGCAGCTGCACTGACCGTGATGCGTCATGAACTTTTCTTGCACACCTCCGCACAAGTATTTTTATTAATTGGATCAAATACTAAAAAGAACTACTGAATCACCTTTCCTTGCATGCATCGATTTGTTGTGTGGGTACGACGTGAGCCTTGTTTTTGGGCGAAAAATCAGGGCAACCGTCATGCATCATCATGCCAGCAGCAGGATCGACGCGTCGTCGCCGCTGCCCAAGCCGGGCAAGGACAACGCCAAGGCTCGGAGCGGGAGAGCAGCAGCACTGCTGTGACCATGGAGTCAGATTACTTCATCGCCAACGGCATCGTGTTCAGGAATGACGTCGTATGCGATGAAGTAACCCGACTCTATGGTCACAGTACCCAAGCTGAATCCACAAGGTGAAATCCACAGTACAGATAACTAACGTCGCAAGACAAGACACCAGACTGACAGGAATATAATTCAAAATAATCCCCTAGTTTTGTATATAAATTAACCACCACTGTTATTGTCAAAAATAATTTAAAGTAACCTCTAAATTTGTATCTATATTACTCACGTCTACTACTGTGAAACATAATTCAGAATAACTATACAACTTTGGATCTAAATTACTTGCACCTCCATCATTAATCATATATATAAGGTTATAGTTTGTATGTTGAACGGGTAATGAATGAAGCAGGCTTCAGTCATCTTGGCTGGATCGGAGGAGTGAAACTAAACAAGTATCCACGGAATATATATGCCGACGTTGACAAGCCGGCGGAGCCACTGATCGGCTACTATACTGACGGAGCCAGAGAGCGGCTCCACAGAGCGGGGTAGGGACTGGTAGGCACTAGGAGGGCGCCTGCACATGCTAGCGCCTGGCAGTATTGTCTTCTATTGATACTTATTACACGTATATAAAAAACATTTGAGTTCTAAGGAAACTATATATTATCATGGCAATAAGTTTCTTTGCGAGGCATTTGAGTTTCTTATATGCCTCACAAAGGAACTCTTCCCTGGGAACCTTATATATACCCATGGAAATAAGTTTCTTTGTGAGGTATTTGAGTTCTAAGGAAACTATATATATTTGAAATGCTTCTTATTATCTTATAGTAAAAGGCTTTTCCAAAGAAAATTACACATAGGCCATCATGCAACACTAATTTGTGAACAATTCATACAATCCTTTCACTCATCCACGTAGCACTGCAAATGTTTCTTTGATTATGGCAACCTCAGTATAAACATCCTGCATTGATGGTCTTTCCTTTGGTGTCTCCACGGAGCATAAAAGACCGAGTTTAACAAGATGCAGGATGCAGCTTTCCACTCCAGCTATTGCATTATTTCCTTGCTCCAAACTGTTGTACACATCACCATCATCTTCATAACCTAGAACGATACAAGGATCTAGAATCTCACCAATCCTTTGCGGAAAGGCGTTCTCCACGAATCTGTGAAGGTTCAAACCATTTGTAAACATCTCATCCGTTGGACACTTCCGTGAGCAGTTCTAAGATGATAATTCCATAGCTGTAGACATCGCCTTCTGCTGAGAGTTTGCTTCCCAAGCCATACTCTGTAATAAATGTGTGTGTTACTCACCAAACAATTTATTTTTTAATATCAGAAAAGCAAAAAGAACATTATTGGATAATTGAAAGTTTTTGAAGGAGAAGTTTTCACCTGGTGCAATGTATCCAATTGATCCTCTTGGTCCCAATAAGCTTGTTGAACTTTGATGACTATAGCTTTGAAGAGATTTAGCTAACCCAAAGTCAGCAAGGCGTGCACACATGACATCATCAAGAAGGACATTGCTAGGCTTTAAATCACAATGGATCACAGGGGGCACACAATGATTGTGTAGATAATCCAAAGCAGAAGCTACATCCATTGCAATCGTTATTCTGGTGCCCAAACTCAATGGGCTTCTCACCCCATACTTGTTCAAATTAGGATAGAGCCAGCTCTCTAGGCTTCCATTAAACATATATTCAAGAATAAGAGCTTTGAATGGATGTCCTGATGGATCAAATGTTGAGCATGCAGTAATCACCCCTTACAAGATTCCGATGGCGGTATTCCTGAGTGCTTCGCACTCAACAATGAAGGTCTTTGGTACACCAAGTTGATCAAGTTTGAAAACCTTGATAGCAACTGTAAGTTCTTGGGGCCCTAGTATTCCTTTGTAGACTGATGCAGATTTTCCTGAACCAATCAAGTTAGCCGAAGAGAAATCATTTGTTGCCTTGACTAAATCAGCATATGAAAACTTGCTCAACTCCTTGCATGGTGGACGACATTCTTGTTTAACTTTCTTTCTCGTCTTCAAGAAAATGATTACAAAGCATGAAAAAGACAGCCACAGAAAGAGCACTAGATCCTTCTATCTTCAGAATACCATAGACTTTCTTCTTTTTTTTGATTCCATTGCGCGCATAGTGGAAGTTGCGCCAAGGGGATACTGCTAGCACATAATAACTTGTTACCTTGAATGAATACCTCTCTTGTTTTTTGAAATATCCCACCACTCGGTACAGGTCCTTCAAGGTTGTTGAATGACAAATTAAGAAACTTCATAGAGCTTAAAAGCTCAAAGAACTCAGGAATTTCACCAGACAAGTAATTTTGAGAAAGGTCCATCTCACTGATGCCTCTCAAACTAAAGAAAGATCCAGGGATTGTCCCATTTAGAAAGTTCCCTTCAATGTGCAGGGACCTCAAGTGCACACAATGGCCTAAAATGGAGGGGATTCTTCCAGTCAATTGATTGTTGGAAATGTTCAACACCTCGAGGTTTATCAAACCACCAATCTCCAATGGTATTTCTCCGACAGCCCATTGTGAGATAAGTCTAGACCTTCTGAAAGTGACGCAAGCGTGAAGAGCTCCTTTGGTATGCTACCAGTGAAGCCATTACAGGACAGGTTCACAGTATCTAGACTTTTGCTATATCCTAAAGCTCTTGGGATCAAGCCACTGAAATTATTTTCTTGCAAATAGAGCTCACTCAGTTTGCTGAGGTTACCAATGGATATTGGAACCTGTCCAGTAAGTTTGTTCTGGGATAAGCTAAGGACAAACAAGTTAGGAAGGTTTCCAATGGAGTCAGGGAGGTGTCCAGTAAGTAAATTATGTTCCATGTAAAGAAGGGTAAGGTTTGTAAGGTGCTCTATCTCTGGTGGTATTGTCCCAGATATTTGATTTTGTGTTAAAAATAATACTTGTAAGCTTCTTGGGAGGTTCCCAATGGAAACTGGTAATTCTCCTTTAAGGATGTTCTTGTCTAGGCATAATACAACCAACTCTCTAGCTTCAAGTTGATTCATCCCAAGATTTAGTTGAGTTAAGCTAGACAGTTTCCCAAAAGAAGGAATAGTACCTTGGAATGAATTGTCACGGAGGTCCAACACCTGAATTTTTGTTGCACTGCCTTGTGAAGCAGGGATATGACCTTGGAAATGATTTGCTTGCAGAATCAATATTTGGATGTTTGGAAGGGTAAAACCTATGTCATATGGAATTTGGCCACTTAGCTTGTTGGTGCCAACGGAGAGGTATGTAAGTGTTGTTTTGTTGTAAAGAGAGGCTGGAACAATACCTGATAGGTTGTTGAAGTCAGGTCCAATTGTTCTAGATTTGGAATCATGCCTAAACTGGAGTAGGAATGGCTCCTTGGAAGCTGTTTTGTGAAAGCAAGAGCCAAGTAAGGGCTGAAAATTTTCCTAGAGAGGAAGGTAGGCTACCTGAGAGATTGTTATTGGATAGGATCAGGGTGTCTAGTGGTGAGAAGATGTTCACTAGTGGCGGCACAGACCCAACAAAGTTATTGCTTCCAAGGCCTAAGATTTCAATCGATGAGCTATTAAAAAGGGCGGAAGGAATCTCCCCACTCAAATGGTTGTTTGTTAGATCTAGCAATTCAAGTGATGAACTGTTTGCAAGGAAAGGTGGGATGCCCCCTGTTAGCGTGTTGTTGGCGACACCTAGAGCTAAAAGTTTGGGGAGTGTACCTAATCCATCTGGGATGCTGCCTTGTAGTTTGTTGTTGCTCAGGATGATCTCCAGTAGTTGTGAACTTTTATTGCCCATCACACTTGAGGGGATCTCACCTTCAAGGAGATTGTTCGAAAGATTGATTAAGCGAAGGTGGGAGTAGGAAGACAGAGCGCTTGGAATCATGCCCGTGAGGTTGTTGTAGCTGAGGTTCAAGTAGGAGAGGCGATTCAGGCTACCGAGCTCAGGTGGGATGTGCCCGTTCAGTTGGTTATTTGGAAGGTGGATAGCCCTAAGGAAAGTGAGGCTGCCAATGCATGGCGGTATCTGGCCACTGAGGTTCACTACCAGAAACGGCACCTTGGCCGTATGCCCGGGCCTAAGCCGAGTGCGGATATCGGGCACTCCGGCTTAGAGCCGCTGCCGAGTGCCTATGGGATGGGCACACGGTCAAAATAAACACTCGGCTTAGACTTGATAAGCCGAGTGCCAAAACCTGTGACACTCGGCTTAGAAAAAACACTCGGCTTAGAGACGAGGTAAGCCCGAGTGCCAAACGTCGACGATACGCCAACGGAAGTTCCAACCGCGTGCGCAACACCACGCCGCCTCCTCCGTTACTTCTAAGCCGAGTGCCAAACTTTGGCACTCGCCCTAAAACTTCGACACACGGCTTATTTTTATGTTGCGAGTCCGAAAAAAAAACACTCGCCTTAGGGAGGCTAAGCCGAGTGCCATTGGGGGCACTCGGCAAAAAATTTTTTTTTTTCCCCAAATGCCTTCAAACTTTTTCTCCTCAACACATATCACATTTCCTACCCCTAACAAAGTTTGGTGCATTTTTCAATTTATTTACTATATATAACTAATTAATTGCATTTCGAACAATATTTTTAATCGGGTGAGATTTGAACTACTGGTCATTCAAATATTTGGAAAAATTGAGTGTAAAATTGATATTCATGTTAGTCAACCTAATTTAAGGCCCTAAAGATGATATGATTACGGTTTTCAATGATCTCGTTTCAGAAGCACGACACGAAGAGTGTGGGTGAACGGTTTTTAAATTGTATAAAAAAGAAAACGAAGTTGAAAAATCACGAAAATTCAACGAGTTGTCATCTTATCATATGTGGAAGCTGTGGAAAAATTGAGGAAGGTTTAGAGCAAGTTGTGACGAACATTGCTTGAAAATTTGGAACATCTCCTAAGAAGTTTCGAGGAGTTAGTGAGAGTGATCTCCCGTGTGTTGGATATATAGGGATGGTCAAATTGTGAGTTGACTTTGAAACTTTTCTATAGCCAAAAAGATATCAAATATAGTGGCAAGTTCAAATTTAGGGATTTTTTGGATCCGTTTGATAATTTTGTTTTTTTTGCGTTTATATAAATGGAATGTTGACCTAAAACCACATAAAATAATGGTTCATTTTCCAGGAAATTATAATTTTTCATTGTTTAGTTAATTTGAAATGGTATTTTAAAAGTTTAATGAAAAATAATTAGGAGTAAGGATTAGGAAAAGAAAAACCAAAAAATTATGGTGGCAGCATTTTTGTAATCTAAGCCGAGTGCCCGAGGTGCCACCGCGCTATGGCACTCGGCTTAGATTAGACATTTTTCCCTTCCCGCTTTTTTTTTGATGTTGGCGCGATTTTTTTGGGTTTTGTGCGAAGCGCACCGTTAGAATTTTAGTTTTTAATTCTAAGCCGAGGTGCGTGGGGATGGCACTCGGCTTAGAAGATGTTTTTTAAGTTCTAAGCCGAGTGCTGTAGAAGATGGCACTCGGCTTAGAAGATGTTTTTTTAAAATTCTAAGCGAGTGCAATTGGGGATGGCACTCGGCTTAGAAAATGATTTTTTTTACTTTTTAATCTAAGCCGAGTGCCTAGATCCTAGCACTCGGCTTAGAAATTTTTTACCCGAAAAACCAACTTATCTCTTCTCTCCTCTCACTCGACTCTCGGTCTCACTCTGCTCACTCACGCGAGCACCCAGCCGCGCCCCGCCCGCCCGCCGCGCCCGGCGCCCCGACCGCCCGGCGCCCGCCGCCCGCCGAGCCGCTGCCCTCGCGGCAGCGCCGCCCGCCAGCGCCGCCGCCCCGTACGCCGAAAACGCCGAAACAGCGCCACCCCGGCCAAAAGCCGCCGCCCGGCGACCCGCCGCCCGCCGCCGCCGCCCGGCCGTATGCGCCGGAGCCGGCGGCCCGGCGCCACCGGCGCCCCGACCAACCAGCGCCCGCGGCACGCGCGCCGGCCCAGCGCCGCCCGCCTAGCCCGCCCGCGCCGGCCCAGGAGGAGGATGGAAGAGGAGAGAGGAAGAGAAGGAGGAGAAGGAGAGGGAGAGGAGGGAGGAGGAGGAGGAGGAGGAGGGGAAGAGGGGAGGACAAGAAGACAGGGGAGAGAAGGAGGAGGTGGTCGACCGTGCTCGCCGCCATCGCGTCATCTCCCGCCCACCCTGTCCAACGTCTTCGTCCGCCACCGCCCCGTCGTCCGTGGTCATCCCGCCCGCCAAAGCAAGGTGAGCTCGGTGTCATGTAGTGATAATAACATATGCATGATTGTGACTCGGCAATGAGGAGTTCGTTGTTTTTCATGTGTATGGATATGTGCTCGATGTCGTGTAGTGATGGTAATATATGAATGAATTTCATGTGTATGGATATGTGCTGGTCGGCCATCGTGCGTTGTTTTCTTGCAGGTATTGAAAACCTCACCGTGCGGGGAGGGAGGTCGTCAAAAATTTTAATTGAACCCGTCTTTTTTTCGGGTGACGACCCGGTCGGTGCGAGCCGGGCACGTGACTTCACTTTGCCCTCTCTGGTCTACCTGCACCACTAGGTATAACCCCTCTTTACATATGATGGTTGTAGATCACGTAACCCGGTTAAGGGTCTCCCATTCGAAAGTGATCGGTTCGATGTATGCAAAATTGCATATGTAAAACCGTATCACTTTTTCGAATTGTCCACGTTTTTGGGCAGCCAGGGATGCGTAGAAGGGGTTGGTTTACGTGTCTACTCGTATCAGAGGGATTTTGGCGAGTACCTCTGTTTGTTCTCGGATACACAATCTCCCTCTCTTGGGGCGTATGTTTGGAGGAGAATAGCGGGAGGTCTTTGTAGAAATTCTTTCTCGGATCACAGTGGTGCCAGCCCGGCCCCATCTCACGCATCCTCGGGTGGGATTAGGACCTATCTTTACCTATTATATTACTCACGTGGGTATATGGTAAAGGATGGATGACCGTCGGTGGATGTGTCGAGGGCTGGAATGCTTATGGAACTGGAGGCGCGGAATGGGTGGCGAACCAATGCTTTCTTGGAGAAGCAGCATTCGAGGGGCTAACGAAGATGCTAAAGTTTGGTGTCCTGTAGCGTGTGTAGGAATAGGGCGTAAACAAGAAAAAGTTGCAAATGGGCAAACACCTTGGCAAGCATGGATTTATGCCCGGACTATACAGTGGACCCACCATGGTGAAGGACGTGGGAGGCCGAGGCGTGAGACAACGCATCGGATCTCGATCTGAGAAGGTGGGGTAGCCGACATGGTGGATGACTTTAATGAAGCAAACTTTGGTGGAGGGACGTGCGGAAGGGTGGGGACCAGGGGCGGAGGCGGTTGCTAAAGGCGTATTACGACATGTTGTCGACACGAAACCCCTTCACCGCCAATGAGAAGGTCTCTCAACTAGATGCCATTGGATGCCTTATGGCCTTGAAGTCGGTGCCACTTCGGTCGAGACTCCTTTGAGAGAATGCTCGTAGTTGTTGGCACTTTGCTTCGAGAAGGTCACGTCCTTCCATAGAACATGCAGTCGCGAAAAATCCTAAATGTGTTCAAGATGCCATATGAGCGGATACATGCTTGTAAGAATGGTTGCGTCTTATTTGGAAGGAACATGAGAATGCTACCAAAAGTGCAAATTCTCTAGGTACACGGAGGCGAGGACTTGGGTGATGGCCATAAGAGGCGGATAAAAATCCCAGTAAATGTCCTCTGACACTGCTTGTTCGTACCACCCCGGGATCAAACGGCTATACATGGCGAGGGATCCGCGAAAGCGAGATGACATAACTTTCAAAGCGGACATCGATACAATCCGGACAAGATGGTACATCCCGGATGATGACGCATGGCAACATTTTTGATAATATTCATCGTGACAAAGCTGCGGGGCTCGTAATATGCGTGTTGCGATGGCAGCGAATGGGTTCAATCCTTATGGATTGATGGCTGCCCGTACACTTTTTGGCCGTGTTCGTTATCACTCAATCTCCACCCCCCCCCCTCCCCACACACGTGTAAGCCTTCTTGTGGGAACATAATCTTGTCGTTGATAATTCACAGGGCACCACAGGAAGAATATGGGTGTGTTCATGGAGCCCGTGATTGATGAATTGATCAAAGCTTGGGGCGAGGGGGTATGGACATACGATCGAGCTACAAGCGAAGCTTCAAGATGTATGTTTGGTACCCCGATACTCCATGCATGACTTCATGGCATATGGAATATTTAGCGGTTGGTGTGTTCCGCGACAAATTTCCGTGCCCGTATGCAAAAGGCGGCTATGAGGTTTTTGGTTGAACAAGGGTGGCAAGTTTTCTGTTTTTGACCAACATCGACAATTCCTTGAACTTAACCATCCATTCGGAGAAAGGCGAGAAGAAGTTCATGAAAGATCGTGTAGTTACAAACCCTCCACGAGAGATGATGTCAGTGCCGGCGGTCCGTGCTCGACTTGATGCTCGTGGTAGATGACAAGTCCGTAAATGGTCACTTTGTGGGGTATGGCGTGGATCATGCATGGACTCACAAGTCGGGCTTAGAGGCTCCCCTATAATGATGACCTTCTTTGTCCACATCACATCGATACAATGCACACTAAAAAGAATCTGGCGAGTGCTTTGTGTGGAACAATCATGGATCTGAGATAAGTCAAGGACAACGTTAAGGCTAGAGTGGATCAGCGTACGTTATGTGACGGGACCGAAGGATCGAATGAGGCCTCCTAGAAATGGCAAGAAATGGGCCGAGCCCAAGGCCGATTTCACGTTAAGCGAGGAAAAGGAAGGAGGTACTAGAATGGTTTCTAAAGATAATGTTCCACGATGGGTATCTGCGGCGAATCTGAGGAGAGGGAGTGAACTTATCGTCTCTGCGAATCAATGGGCTCAAGAGTCATGACTACCATGTGTGGCTTGAGCGGCTTCTTCCGGTCATGGTTCGAGGCTATGTTCTGATCATATCTATAAGTGTTAAAGCGATTGAGCTATTTCTTCCGCCCGGCTATGTGCTAGAGGAGTTATCTCGGGCCCGTGGTTGCGGACATGGAAAAGGCGGCTCTGTGTTGAGTCTGCAAGGCTTGGAAGATCTTTCCACCGAGGCTTCTTCACTCCAATGCCACATTTGATTATGCACCACCGTATGAGGCACAAATGGGGGCTATGCGGTACCATTGGTGCTATTCAATTGAGAGCCCTAAAGGTTGTTCGGAGGCTTGGAAATAAAGCAAAGATTGAACAACCCATCGCCGGCCTCTCGGTTACGGAGAGGTGACAAACTTCACAACAACATACTATGGTGACAACCTTCGGCGCGCATAATCCACTCCCTCGTTACAATCTTTGGGGAAAATTTATTGAAGCTCAGCCTTTTTCAAGAACAACTTGGAGAAGTGCAAGTGGTAAGACCACGAAGACCTTGAGTCGTGTGAGTGGTAGCACTATCATGCTCTACATCTTGACCAACCTCACGAAGCTTGGCGCCCTCGGTGTAAGTCACTATTTCTCATCGTACTTGTTATCGTACTCAGCGTTTCTCCATCAACGCCCTTCTTCCTCAAACCTCACGGGGTTTACTCAACAGTGCGGAGGAAGAGGAGGGCGCCCAAGCGAATCAATTGGACACCCTTCTTAAGCGAGTGCGGGCAATGGAAAACCTGATTTCATTTCTTGGTTCAAGCGGAAGGTGCGTTCTATTTTCTTCTGCGCGTGCTTAGTTTCACTATCTCATCTTTGCTTTAAACGGGCTGCGAATGATATAACATTTCGGGGCCAAAACGATGGCGGCATGGACCTAGAGGCGAGACGGGTTTTCTGTGGTTTGTGAGTTTAGGGTCCGGACATTTCACCGGTTATGATGTCAATGGATATCGATTCCACACAATAAGCCACGAGAGAGTCGACCCAATCGAAGAACCCGCAAACACCGGAGTTTTCACGCCCGACCTTGATGGGGGCCAATATTATGGAAGAGTTGAAGAAATATACGAACTCACATTTGGGGTCATTTTAAATGTCATTGGTTTGATCCTAAAGAAGTAAGAAAAGAACCACGAAAAACTTGGGATAGTCGAAATTCGTAGGGTCGAACTACCTAGGAGATGATATGTATGTTATAGCTCAACAGGCCACCCAAGTTTATTATCTCCCATGGGCGTGCCAAAAGATCGGCGTCCCGAAGGGTTGGGAGGTTGTGACCAAGGTATTACCACACGGTAAACTACCTATCCCAAACAATGAAGATTACAACTTTGACCCAAGAACATATGAGGAGAGTTCTTTCAAGAAGAAGGGCTACAAGGTAGCTTTGTGATAGACATAACCGATCGGTCGAAATGCAAAGTGGACAATGAAAGGTTTGAAAGATGAGGATGGGGAGATGAGGTTGTAAATCGTGAAGGACTATTACTTAGGCATTAAATTAGGCAATGTGTCGGCGTTGCTCCACGGAAGATGATAATAGAAATCAACTTGGAAATACACATGTATGATAGTGATGATCCTTGTCAAGGCGACCTAGCTCTGTGGGGACAATGATGATTATTTCTAATTCATGTAATATTATGTTAACTTTTAAATACGTTATGTTCTTTTTGTAATCTGTCCTATTTATTTTAAATCTCTTTCTAATCTTGTTTTTTTATTATATTTTTTTGCAAGTTGATCGAAAGATGCCGGGGCGGAGGCGGAGTCTCAAGAGCTTTTAGGCGGGTCAAGTCCAAATCAACCGGGTGGCGAGTTAATAGCCGGGACGGGGAGGCCGGGAGCCGGCCGGAGGAGGCGGGAGGAGGAGGCACGGAGGAGGAGGGAGGAGGAGGAGGCGGGGAGGAGGCGGAGCGGGAGGAAGGGTCGTCAATTTGCTCCTCCACCACCACCGGAAGGGGAGGGCGAGGATGAGGATGAGGGCGAGGATGAGGAGGAGGAGGAGGAGGAGGAGGAGAGGGACCCGGGAGGACGGAGTGTTGGTGTTTCTTAGCGTAAGCGAGAATAGTCATAGCGCCACGGAAATACCGTTGTAGCACTTCACCCGGAAGTGTTCGGGGTATCGATTTCCACGACGAGCGGGTGTTAAGTTAGGCTCGTGGCTACTAGGATGAAGATGGAAAGGGTGAGGCGGGTAGTGAGTTTCTACTACAGCGGATTATCCTAAAGCCAAATTACTTCTTTCTTGCTCGTTCACGTAGCCACCGGCTCTCTCCTGATGCCGCGAGGAAGGGTCCGGCCTCAAACTACCGCACAACCCGGACGTGGAGGAATACTAAGGTCAAAGCGGAGAATTTGTCACCACCTGCCGCCTACCTCACTACCGTGGGCGATTGGTAAAAAAGGGTGACTTGTAGTTTGAACACCACGTCTACACTACTTATCCGTGTACTCTAGCGTTGGCCGGGAGCATCCGTCTTCATTAGGAGTCCTCTACTAGAGCATCTACCGATATGGTAAACAAACGAGCCGGTGAGCGTATAATTAAAGTAATAATTTAAACTCGAAGATAATTGCGTAAATAGAACATGGATCTCTTACTCAAACGATTAGGATGATCCGTAGAGGTACAAATGCGGGAGGCGGAGCCGGCCAGAGTTCGGAACTCCGATGCACTGAGGCGGAGGGGTCGCTACTCCTCTTCTCTCCACACTTCCTCCTCTCTCACTCCCTTCCGATTCTAACTTGGCTC
>JADLZK010010659.1:0-143314 GCA_015847255.1 Hyparrhenia diplandra | reverse complement strand
GACATAGCATCTTGTTCTCCGGTCATGCGTCACACTAATCCTCACAGCACTACCTTTCTCTCTCGAAATGCAGGAGCATGGAAATGGAAGCATCAATGAGACAGGCAGCGGCAACTAGGTGTGACAAGCAGCACACAGCAGCGACGCATGGAAGCGGCAGTATGGCAGACCGGGCAGCAGCACGGGCGCCGAAGGGCGGAGGCGGCCACAGCGCCCAAAACTTCACTCTACAACCCACAGCACCAACACATGGCAGCAACGGCACAGCAGCAACCCAGCACATGCGGACAGCAAGGAGTGCATGGCAAATATGTTGAATTCTCTCTGAATCTCAACTTGACAAGGTTAGCCAAAATTCTCTAAAAGTACAAAACCTACACGAGCTGCAAAATGTCCAGAAGTAGATGATGCAGTAGGCACAAATGACTTGCTTGACAACCGTGCTCCAGCAGGCACAACTGAAAGGCTGAATTACTAACCCGCCAAACCGCCATTGCAACGTCGATAGGAGGAAGCCTGCCAAATTTGGGCGTGAACCGCCTCGGTGGGAGTTCGGCCGAACCCCGACAAGTATACGATTTACATCCCATTAGAAAAGTTCTTTGTGATCAGTCACTCAAAACTATCTGAGCATCTGGTGAAGCCTTTTTCGTACTGTCTATATAAAACGGGATGTATCCAGTCAATACTTCCATGTAATTCCCCACACACACAGGAGGTACCAATAGCAGTTTCCGCTGATGTAAACCGAGCCGACTAAGAGGCACAGCTCAACACACTCATTTTCAAAACAACTTCATTAGTGAAGCTGTTTTTCTCCCTCTCATTCATTTCTCTCTCATATCCATGCATGAAGTTGTTGGTGAAACTATTTTGCCAAACATTTTTTTTTTTTCAAAATAGTTCAACTTCACCTAAAAAGTTGCTCATGAAGATCAATACATATATGATTGACTGATGACCAATCCAGTGGCCCCGCACCAATATTATCATCAAAATTTACAATACAACGTCCTACCAAGTTCACTGCAGTGCTGCTGGCTACTACTAAATCCAGATCATTCCACCCAGGAGGGGACGTGCCCAAATTATTGTGGAAAATCGTAAGATCACTGTCAATGATTAATTCAGGTCAACCATATTGAGGCACAAAGCTTCATCGTTCCTCTGCAACGCGAGCGCACCAAGATGCCAACACATGCCATGCCACTATGTCGTCCTTCCAAGAAGGGCCTGGAGTTTCCAACTTGGGGGAACGTATATCAGAAGATTCTGGAAAACCACTGATTCTTCAATTTCCAGGGCCCGCAAGACTGCTGGTGAATAGATTTGCAGGGGCAGCTGGTGAAATTAGGAAAAGGCTACGACACCAATTTGTCAGGCAACTTTGATTGCCTCCTGTTGTTCTGGCTTCACGATATGTTCCAAGTTCACGATTCTTACTGGCTCCCCTAAGCTCGATTTGTCCTCCAATCTAGCAATTTCGAGTGCCCTTGAGCAGACAGGGAAGCTCATCTTGTCCCATGAATCCAATATGATGCCTGACCCCAGGCATGAATTTTCACTATAAAATGCTGCAAACTGACCAGCTGCTAAGCCCTGGTCATCTTCGGACAGATGCACCACCAAAGTGTCCTCATTTTCTCCAGTATGCTCTTTTATCAAAGTGCAATCGTGAAATTCTGGGCTATGTCGCACCTGATGTTGAGAAATTTCATATTAGCACAGAAAGAAAAGGCAGTAATTTTACACCACATAGGAAAGGTTAAAACTGTGTATCACAGTACCCTTGAGGCTACTGTACGTAGTGCTATGTTACCTTGCATTTAAGTTGCTTGTTTCCAGGTCCAGAATTGTCAAACCAGTTTAGTGATCCAACACGAAATGTGCGCCTCCGCTTATCCAATGAATAGTAATTCCTTGATACAAAAACCACATTGTTTTGAACATCTTTCTCTACAACGTACCTGTATGAGATATGAAAGGCCTTTAGTCAATGAGTTTCAGGACATATTTATATGATGAAGAAAAAACCTTGCCCCACTGCAACAGCAAACCATAGCAAAAATGATTTTCAGTGGGCAAGGGATCGTAGCATAATTAGGTGGTAACATGGAAGAACATAGATATTGAGGATGCATCAAAAGACGGTACATACCAAGGTCCTCCAGGAAGCCGTAATCCTTGCCGCTGACCAATTGTATAGAACCAAAACCCACGGTGTTTCCCTAGGTAATCTCCAGACTCAGCTTCCAGTATGATTCCTTGCATTTCTCCTATATGTCTTTCAACAAACTCACTAAACTTGACCTAGAAAGAGATACTTGTATAGCTCCACAATGATACGAATTGTCAAAAACATTGATCCCTAAGAAAAAAAAGGTACAGTGTATACCTTTCCAAGAAAGCATATCCCTTGTGAGTCTTTCCTACCTTGGTTAGGAAGGCCCATTTGAGTAGCCAGTCTGCGAACCTCATCCTGCATGATACAGGACAATATTTAGTAAAGTCAACTTGCGGCATTCGGCCTATGAATTACACCAGCTATGTTTGCTGAAAATCCACCAGACCTTTGTAATACATCCTAGTGGGAAAAGAAGCCTTCTAAGCTGAGATTGAGATAGATGTGAGAGGAAATATGTTTGATCCTTGACCTGGAATAGCAATTAAACAACAGAAAAGGTGATTTATATAATAGTACCAAAGCAAATTAGCAACTCAACTATGTAATTACTTCTAATCTGAGTTCTTGATTAGTTTGATGAAAGAAAAGGTAAACTTGTACTACCGATGACTGTAGAAATAAAATGATCTATCTGAGAGGGATGTGCAAAGTACCTTATCCTTCGATAATTGCAGTATGGATGGCACTTCAGTATTTTCAGCGGAAGGATGTACTACATGTGCATAATGTCCTTAAGCTATGTAGTCAAATCCCAAATTTTCAATAGCTTCTAAGAAAGCCCCTGCCCAAACAGCAGAAAGATATCATAGTTAGAAAATTGCACCTCAGTGCAAATTTGGATTTCCATAGTAGATCATATCACCGTCCAAATACACACTTCATACCAAACTTTATTCTTGTGTTGCACAGAACATCAGGATTTGGTGTACGACCGCAGCGATACTCATTGATCATATGTGATACCTAGATATCGAATTCACAGTATTTCTTCTCAAAACAAAGGCCCAAAAAAGTGTAGAGTACAAATGGGGTCTGGGTGTGTGCGGTGGTGTCGGGGAGGGGAAGGCTCAAATCAAAACTGTTACTCACCACATGGTTCCAGTATTCGTCGGATAGATGGACCACCTCCAATGGCACATCAATCTACACAACCAAACATGAGACATCATCAGGCCCTCAAGTCCATGTAGAATGCTGAACACTAGCTATTCAAATGGTCCATGTAGATATGCTGAACACTAGCTATTTTACCAAAATCAGTCCATGTACATATGCTGAAGACTAGCTATTCAATGAGATGTCATATTCCATCAGAAATTTGAACTACACCTTGTCACAAACAGCTTGTGCATACTTTAAATCCTCGTCCCATGGGCACTCGGACCAAAAGTTCCTGAAATCTTCCTACAAATTAGATGAGCAAGTTTATGAGTCATCCTGAAGCATAGCATTCCAGGAGAAGCTTAATGGTAAACAGTAGGTGATTTTTCCTTAACCGCATACCTGAAACCAAATCTTCAGGTAGAAAGCGGTGCAGTGATGGCCGGCGGCGTGGAGGAGGCGGAGCGCGACGCTGCTGTCCACCCCGCCGCTCACGAGCACCGCCACTCGCAACGGCGCCCTGCCCGACGCCGCGCACCGCGTAAGGTGCTCCTCCAACGCAACCGCGTCCCCGTCCACCGCGGCGCTGGGAGCGCTAGCGTCGGCGGCGGGCGGCGCGGAGGATGAGAGCGCGCGGAACGGCCACGGATGAAGGCGCGAGCAGAGCAGGGGTTTATGGTTTAGCAGAGGCCCACGCCGGAGGAGCGGGCGGAGGGCGGGGAGGGTGGAGACGACGACGCGCAGCATAGATGGGGAGCGCCTCGAGCTCTCGCCGGCTCGCGCAGGGGAGGAACGCGCGCAGAGGCGGCTCGCGCGGAGGGGGGAGGAACGGCGCGGCCTGGCGGCTCGAGCAGACAGCTGAGCGAGGGGCAGGCTCGCCTGTAGACGGGAGACGGGAGGAGCGGAGCGTCGAGCAGCGGCGGCGCCGGCGTGTTGGATGAGAGGGAGCGAAGGGTGCAGATGGAAGGTACAAGGAGAACGCGGAGCCGTTATCCAATCGCAGCTGCGATTTTCACCTGAATCGCTGAAATCTGAAACAAATAAGGGTGTGTTTTGGTAGGAAAAGGTGGAAAAAAACACTGTTCGAATCAAAAAGTCATTTTGTAGAAGTTTTTTTGTTTGTGGTTTGTGGTAAATGTTATCTTACCACGACGTAACTAAGCTCAAAAGAATCGTTTTGTCGTGTACATCAAAATTATTATGTAATTAGTTGTTTTATTCACCTACATTTAGTACTTCCTACATGAAGCAAAAGATTTGATGTCATAGGTGAATAGTGAATTTTGAAAAGGGAGTGGAAGAACTAAACACACCCGATGTGGCCTGGCAGTATGCTAGTGCTTACCTTAGCATTTTTTTTTAATTTTTGTGTAACAAGTGTGAAATTACATAATTGATCTAAACTACAGAAGTACTGGCATCACAAACAAAATAACTGTTTAGTCTTTTTTTTTTTTTTGAACTTGGGTGATTCTCATTGCATACTAGTTGACGATTCGTCAACAACCATTACATAAGCGTTTTCAGGGATGGCACTAGACACTTGCTCCTCCCCTTCCACACAATTCACCCCCAGGGCTGCTAAAACATGGGCAACCCTGTTACAGACTCTTGGAACAAAAACACATTCAAACTTTATGAAACACGTAGCAGCTAAAAATCTCAGCTCTTCTACTAAACCACCAGCAGCTGAAAGGTCGGGCTCCCGAACCATCAAGGCATTTTTAAAATTCAGAGCATCCGTTTCAAGGATCAGACGGCCAATTCCCAGGTTGCACGCGGCTTGCACTCCATGCAGTCCAGCAATTACTTCAGCCTGATAAGCATCGAGCAAATGATTCACTCTTCCCCATCCAGCTTGGACGAGATCGCCATCGGAGTCTCGGATCACAAAGCCCCAACCTCCACTACCAGATTCAGGCAGGAAACATGCATCACAATTGACTTTCAGGACTCCCTCTGGTGGTTTAACCCACCTGACCGGTTTTTCTTTTCTCCTTACCGACAGTGTTTGAGCTGGTGTATTTATCTCTCCAGCATACACCTTGGCTGCTCTCGCTACCAAGCTTGCTGGGCGTCTCTTCCCTTCTTCTCTTATGCCATTTCTTTCCCTCCAAATCTCGTACATTGTTATAAATATAATCTGCTGGACCTCCTTCTTCTGCTTCAGGATTTCAGCGACCACATCCATTGCCGAGCCGAGGGTAGTCATCTTTTCAATCTCTTTTTCTAGACTCAATTCTCGCCACACTTGTTTGGCTAGCTTACATTTCAGAAAAAGATGGGCTCCGTCCTCATCTAATCTTTCACAAACCGGGCAAATCGTGTCCACTTTCATCCCTCTCCTCTTCAGATTTCGTCTCAGGGGGTGGCTATTATGAGCAAGACGCCATATGAAATGCTTCACTTTGTTTGAACAATCCATCTTCCAGATCTTCCCCCACAAAGGGTTTGTTTCTTGCCGGCTGCTCCCCTGTGCACTTCCTTCATCTCTCTGACGACATAAATAATCTCGATAAACTTTATAAGCACTTCTAACACTGAATCGGCCTTTATCATCGAAGTGCCAGGCTAGTACATTTTCCCTTCCTTCATGAACTGTCATAGCCAAAATAAGAGCTGCATCTTCTTCCCAAAAGGTCTCCCTCACCAGATCTATGTCCCATGAACCAGTGATTGGATTGATAAGTTCTTCAACATATGTTAATACATTGGCTCCTCTATGTCCCAATAACTGTTTAGTCAGACTAAAAGGATCAATGAAAACCGGCATCTATCCTGAGTTCCTAACTGAATTGACTAGTTTCCATAATTAGACTCGACAACAATCATTAGTGAACGCAAATGGCAAATGAATTGGCCATAACCCATTTAGAACTATTCATTGCTTGACTAGGTTTGATACTGTTTTTTGTATTGCATAAAAAATTGAACTGAATGTCTGGTTTCTCTACTAGTTAGCTGAAAAAACCAAGATGGTTGGCATAGGCAAAACGCAATCTGCTTCAACTGAAGTACTGAACAAAGAACATACATGTTTTTGCTTGGTAGTAGTCAATGTTTTTCCCCCCTAAAAGCAGCTAATCAACGCATCAGGGTAGCAGCTCTCTGTCATCATAGCATCTCCCGGGAGTAGAAGAGTAAATATAACACTCAAGATGTAAAGTTACAAAATGTTCATTGTCACATTGGGCATCCACAGGCACATAGTTCAGCAGGATTTTAGGGCGAGTTCATAGCTTTCAACCCAATCACAAATCTACAAACACTGGAACAGCATGGCGAGGCAGATTAGCCTTGGGCAGCATCTAAGAGGCAGGAAAAACTTTTGCCAGGGATCGCAACCACCTTTCCTCTTTATGAACTTAGAAGACCAGCGTTTGTGGCATGTTGAAAAGAGCACGAATAGTCTCACTAGCGACATCCAACAGCTGCAGATACTCATCTGCTCCATCAACCAGGCACTGTAAAATCATCCAAACGGGGAAAGATGAGAAATTTAACCTTACAGATAATATGTAAGTTTCAGTATGTGATACATGTGTGGATACAGTTTCAGAGACTTGCTACAAGACAAAAACATGCAACTCTAGTATGGCAGGCTTCAAAACCATATTATTTCTGAACAAGTCATGTGGAAGAAAAAAGTTTGGCTTCCCTTTAGAGTCATGGGAGACAGACAAGAAAAAGATGAACATGAGATATGTAGCACTGTAATTTTAGTCGGACATACCTTATCAGTTTCCCCAAGCTTTTTACATATCCTTGCCTTTTGATCATCCTGAATATCATCCGCGCTAACAATCACATCTAGAAACTGCACGAGTACTTCAGTTAGCAGCAGCGACAGAAGAAATCAACAGGAATAGTAATTAACTGGAATATGACATCTAGAAACAAAATAAACAGATGACCTGTGCCAACAGCTGTGAGACTGGATATCCATCTGCTATAATGTTGCTAACTTCCTTGTTAGCCACATCAAATTCACCAGATTTGCAGGCTGCAAGCAGTGACTTGACAACATCTTCAGGGATAACCTGACACAAGGAGACAAACATGATGAATGGAAGAGTTTTTGATTTCCCTTTGTTCGGGTCACCAATTACTTGCATGGTAAAATTTCTCCTGATATAAGATATTTTCCAAGGAAAAGCACAATTAATTTCCTTTAAGCATAAACAATTTTATTGTTATGTGTGTAAAACTTCGTTGAAGGCTAGAACTATACTAAGTTCTGGGGGAACAACATCATCAAGCATGAATAAACATTTTATAACAATATAACCTCAAGCATAAAGCAAAAAATAATAATTAATTCACCATCACACTATATAGGAACTAGTTAATTCGTACTATGATAAATGAGCCTATTCACAAACAAAAAAAAGGAGAAAAGTGAATGGTGCTGTACCCCTGAAACACTGATCAAGTCACTGGAAGAGAGAGAGGATCCAAATAAGCGAGCTGCACTCTGCAACAAACCAAAGGTATATGGAACTACGATCAGATGAGCAGCTTAATGCCAGATAGTAGATTTGGAGAAAATTCATACCTGAAGATAAGTTATAGCACGGCGAAGATCACCTTGAGAAATGGCACTCAGTGTGGACAGTGCCTAATTAGAGAATTCAAAGCATATCAACCAAGTTAAATGAAAAAATGCTCCAAAAAATTGACCAGATATTATCATAATAATGTATGATGCATGTAAACATCATATGATTCATCACGAATAAGGCTAATTTAAATACCTGAGCATCAAGATTGAGACCTTCTTCATTGCATATATGCATAATGCGGCTGCTCATCACTTCTTCTGAAAGAGGCTTGAACCTAAACTTGGCACATCTCGATGCAAGTGGTTCTATTATCCTGTAACATTAAAAATCATGAATCACAAAAATTCAATATTTGTACCATAGAAAAATAAAAGATCACGTTGACAAAATACCTGCTGATATAGTTACATATAAAAAAGAATCTGGTCACTTTGGAGTAAGTCTCCATGGTACGCCTCAAAGCATTCTACAGAAGGATATAAATTATCAACTTAACATATGTATTAGGTCTGAAGCATTTATTACATATAGAAGAATGCCGTGTGACAATATACCTGGGCATCTTCTGTCATTGAATCTGCTTCATCAAGTATAATAATCTTGTAAGGTGGGCAGGGATAACCACTGAAGTCCATCACAACAAGAAAATTTGTAAGGGATACAAAAATCGGATGGAATTGAAAAGCTTTCTAATTTTGATGAGCTTACGCTTTCTTTGCAGTACCAACAGCAACAGCAGCAAAGTCCTTGATTTTCGTCCTCACCACATTAATTCCACGATCATCACTAGCATTGAGCTCCAAAACTCTTGACTTATACAGCTCTGGACTGAAACATCCAAAGAAGAGAAGAAAACTGAGACCCCAAACCATCTGAGAGTAGTGTTGTGTTTTTTTTTTTTTTTCAAAAGTCAAAACAAGACAGTTTCTAATGTCATTTCCATACTTACTAGCATGGGTATGCAAATTTCATGAATAAATTTGTGCATAAAACAGATAACAGAGGCATCGCTGGTTGCCTGACAGTCAATCTCAATAAGTTAAAATAAAAAAATCTCACACATATGTAGAGCCTCTAACAGGACCTATGGAACCTTAGGATGGGCCGAAAATGCAAGTAAATTAGGCATCTCCACAACCGTTGCTGTTATTTTGCCATTTTAAATGAAAAAAAAAGAGTATTTGTGGCATTGAAGAATATATAATCATCAGTAAAATCAAAGGATCACCTATAGCAAGCTGCACTCGCCATCAATTGCTCCATTGCAGTAGCAACTACTCATGCTGGCAAGTCTCAGGCACGGATCCAAGATTACATAGCACACTACTCATACTAGCACAACCAAATTAAGAAAGAAATCATACACTAAGACGAGACAGGGTCCAGCACGAGGGTATTACCCATAGAGCTGGTAGGCAATGGCGAGTGCGGTGGTGGTCTTTCCCGTCCCCGGCGGGCCGTAGAATAGCATGTGCGGCAGCTGCGAGTGACCAAACAGCAAATAAGAAAATCTCCAAGGGCTCCGCATATAAAACGAACAAATTTTGTGGGTGCGGAAGAGGGGTTAGGGTTTAGCGCTTGCTCACGTCGGCGGTCTGCAGGGTGTTGGTGAGCACCCGAATCACCTCCTCCTGGTGAGCCACATCCTTGACCTGCCTCGGCCGGCTGCAACCCCAGCGAAAACAGGCGCGATTAGAGAGATCCGACCGTGCTCCATTCCAAATTCCATGGGGGAAACTGCGCGGAAGAGAGGGAGGGATGCGGGGCTTACTATTTCTCCACCCATGGCTGAGACATCGGCACGAGCGGCGCCATCTGCTACTCTGCCGCAGCGGTCGCCGCCGTGCGCGCGGGCGGTGGTGGCGAGTCGGCGCTTTGCTCCCTCCTTTTCGCGCGCTGCAATTTTCCGGTCTCCTCCTTCCAAAAGGATTTTGTTTTTTGACCTCGGTCTCGCCTGTTGGCGCGGCGGCGGGCTAACCGTAAATTACACAAAATTAAGGCTGCCCACTGCTCGTTCTACGCCAAATAAGGTTGCTCAATAAGGTTCCATTTGGTACGGTCCACTTCACTACCGAAGTCGTTGTTTTAAAAAACTTTGGCTTCATACTATCAGTGGAGTTGGCTTCATGAACAACACTATTAGTGGAGTTGGAACCGTTTTGGCAAACCCACGTAGGATGAGGTTGGGCCAGAAGAAGCTACTATTTTTTAACTCCATCGTACCACAAAACTATGTGAGAATCCGATATAAGGGATTTTTGACTGAAGTTGTTTTATTTTACTCTGTTTGGCACAAAACAACTCCAAACGGCTCCTAAAGCCACCGGAGGAGCCGTGTCAAACGGGGCCTAAGTCACATACTGCAAGAGAATTGGTAAAACTAGATGCCTAAACCTTTGGTTTAGCCAACATAAAAAAATAGAAAACTTTGTAAGAAAAAACCAACAACCTTACTATTATGGCAAGGCAAGATAGCTAGCGCCAAATGCAAGTTTTATTTAGCATGTAAGATTTCATGAATAGTCAACTTGCTATATTACAAAACAAGATAGCAAACATGTTGAAGTTTAGTTTTTTTAAGAGAAAATACAAAAATAGCCTACATGACAAAAATATTACATCTCTTAGAGTTGCCCTAAAACTCTGTTTGCGACTACGAGCAGGATAAGTGCAATGCCGAATTTTGCGTATTTCCTTTACGGCGATCTAGATACGTGTGTAGAAAGCGAGACATTGTGTGAGAGTTTTTAGTGTTTTTCTGTGGTTAAGCCCCGCAAACATGGTTCTAAACACACCCTAAATAGAGCTGATGAGTTCAAAAGAATAGAATGATTTTATTTAGTGGTGAAGCTGTAGCAAACAGACATAGTTGTTCAGAAAGGCTTTGCTAATGAAGTACTTTATCCGTTTCGATTCCTAAAAAAAACTTCATCCGTTCTAAATTATAATTTACTTTAACTTTATATTGTTTTTATTTACTGTGCTCCTAGCCATACATTATGTGCATAGAAAAAATACATCTAAAAAAAGGTAAAACAATTTACAATTTGGAACAGAGTAAGTAATAGATTTGTGTCAAAAGAAGGCTTAGGTGTACAAGATTTGCTGCACTGTTTACTTGGGCAAAAGTATTTCAGCTTCTATACTTTTTTTTCTTTTTTACTTTGCTGCACGGTTTCCCCCACTTTCAAAAAAGCAGAGAGTATCCAATTCCCCCCTCGTCGCGTATAAACAACGGAGAAAAGGACACATACCCAGCCACTCCTAAAACCCTTGAACCGTCATGTCGCTCTCCACCACACTCAGCCACCCGAGCGCCGCCGCCGCCGCCACCGCCACCGCCGCCACCGGAAGCGGAAAATCCCTTTTCCCGGCTGCCCCGGCGGCGCAGTCCGTGCGTTTTCCCAAGGCAAGGGCCGCTGTCCCCGCCGCCGTCTCCGCCGCGACCGCGGCTGTTCACGCGGATTCCACGGAGGATAGGGTTTCGTCGCTGAGCCAGGTCTCCGGCGTGCTGGGGTCGCAGTGGGGCGACGAGGGAAAGGGCAAGCTCGTCGATGTGCTCGCCCCTCGCTTCGACATAGTTGCGCGTTGCCAGGTGAGAGGAGTCTGTATTGTGCTAATCCATTCCTAGAGCCTAGAGGAGTTGAGTTGTTCTGTGGCCCAGCTGTGCTTCTGTGATAGTTAAAGTTTGGACTGTTTGGTTATTCACGAAGCCAATCGTTGGAATTTGGTGCTATTTTTGTGGATTAGGCTTGATGGTGATTGCTGAAAGAGCGAGCTGTGTTTAGATTTCACCTTGCTGATAACCATAAATTTACGCGAAATTTGCTAAGTAGAGTAAAGCTCCAGCCTTATAGTCATTTTGGAGATTACGGGTTTTTAAATCTTCTCAATGTTAGCTGCACCTTTGGTTTCTTACGGTTAGGATGTTTGATCTTGACTGACAGACACTTAGTATCATGACTAAAAGACACACACACCGTGCTAGAATGTTCACACAGTGTAGATAAATCATAGGTTTATGGATAGATGTTAATTCAAACAAGAGAATGTTCTTTTTATTTGGTCACATAAGAATTTGTCTTATGTGGTTGGTTATATTATGGAGAGACATAAAATGCAAAGCTTCTATGTTATGTTAAGCCCTGGTACTGCAAGTCGCTATGTGCTCTTAAAGCAAATACTTGTGAGTTGCTAAACTAATTCAAGCTTGAGATTTCACCATGTTTTACATCATAGAGTAATCTATATTTCAGTAAGATGTACTATTACTATGTTCCTGGGGGTCACATCATGTGCCTTACTTATTTGCTTTTTGCTTGATTTCTATGGTGAATGTGTCTAGTCTGTCAGTACTTCTCTGTTTGTGTAATTGCATTTTCCACTCTTGATATTTATATACTTAACATAATGGTCTTCGGGCAAGGCAAGTCAGTCAGTATCAGTTACTTCTCCTTAGTTTAGTAGCCTTATCTGAGTTTAAACCACATCTTTATCAGGGGGGAGCAAATGCTGGACATACAATCTACAACGCAGAAGGCAAGAAATTTGCCCTTCATCTTGTTCCATCTGGTATTCTCCATGAGGGGACACTTGTTGTTGGCAATGGAGCAGTGATCCATGTTCCAGGGTTCTTTGGAGAAATTGATGGTCTTGAGTCCAATGGAGTCCGCTGTGATGGAAGAATACTGGTATCCGACCGGGCACATCTGCTGTTTGATCTGCACCAGGTTGTGGATGGACTTAGGGAAGCTGAGCTTGAGAATTCATTTATTGGGACAACTAAGAGAGGCATTGGTCCTTGTTACTCCAGCAAGGTAACTCGAAATGGACTGCGGGTTTGTGATCTAAGGCACATGGACACTTTTGGGGATAAGCTTGATGTATTGTTCAAAGACGCTGCTTCGAGATTTCAAGGCTTTCAGTACAGCAAAAGCATGCTCAAGGAAGAGGTTGAGAGGTACAAGAAGTTTGCAGATCGCTTGGAGCCCTTCATTGCTGATACCGTGCATGTGCTAAATGAATCTATTCATCAGAAGAAGAAAATCTTGGTTGAAGGTGGACAAGCAACTATGCTGGATATTGATTTTGGTACTTATCCATTTGTGACTTCTTCTAGCCCTTCAGCTGGTGGGATATGCACAGGCTTAGGGATTGCTCCAAGGGTAATTGGTGACCTGATTGGAGTGGTAAGTTAAACACACTGCTATTCATTATTACAGTCCACTTTCATGCTCTACTGCTTATATATTATATATGCTTTACGTGCAGGTCAAAGCTTACACATCAAGAGTTGGCTCTGGCCCTTTCCCAACTGAACTATTTGGAGAGGAAGGCGACAGCCTTAGGAAAGCCGGAATGGAATTTGGCACAACAACGGGTCGCCCAAGGCGATGCGGCTGGCTTGACATTGTTGCGCTTAAGTACTGCTGCCAAATCAATGGGTTCTCATCACTTAATCTGACCAAACTTGATGTTTTGTCCGGGTTATCAGAAATTAAGGTGGGTGTTTCTTATAGCCAACCTGATGGACAGAAGCTGCAATCCTTCCCTGGGGATCTTGATACCCTTGAGCAAGTACAGGTAAGCTTTGGCATGCACTTCTCACTGTGTTTTCAATTTTTCATGGTGTCAAGCCCCTTTGAGTAGAAACATAGCACTGTTTCGAGAATGTACATTATTTTGTCTCAGAAGCTTATGGCGTAAGTAGTGACAATTTAAACAGGTATAAGAGACTAGGAATGCATTCATCACTTATATGCCTTGCCTTGTATTTCAGGTTAACTATGAGGTTCTGCCTGGGTGGCAAAGTGACATTTCGTCTGTTCGAAGTTACAGTGAACTTCCCCAAGCTGCCCGCCTCTATGTGGAGAGGATAGAAGAGCTTGTTGGTGTTCCCGTGCACTACATTGGTGTTGGACCTGGCAGAGATGCTCTTATATACAAGTAAAAACCACTTTATTCGGTCCTTGATTGGGCAGAAAAATCTAGCCCTGACAGGTCTTGAGCATTTGCACTTTGTTTCCGTCGTATCTGTGATACGGTGAAGTCACTGACTGGTGGAGTGATGTAATGTGCGCAATAATCAGAACCTTGTTCTAATACAGCCGCTGAGACACCAGCTAAGGCGAATAAGGGAAGCATGAGTCATTTCCACTATTTTTCGGTGGTTCATCATATATTTTGCACCGTGTTTGACTCCACCAATTGTTTGGTGGTCCATATGTTTTGTACTAATTCTGAGACAGATGTGGTATGAATGTCAATTGTATACCTTGCTGATGCATGCCTTTCGGTTTATTTGTATGGTTGTAAAATTGAGATACCTGATCAAAATCTGCGCATTCTTGTCTACTGCATGTTTGTTTCTTGACTCCAGTTTACCCTGAAGCTACCGAAAAATTGCTCTGATACTGAAATTGATGTAGCAAAAAGGAGTAAAAAATAGTAGGCTCAATTGGTGACAGATTCATTATGGTAAACTCATTAGCACCCATCAGGTTATCAGAATCGATTACATTGAACTTAGAAGCTAAAAAGTTTGTGCGCTAGTGAAAGGCCGTGCCACATGCAGATGGGCGGGCGGGATATTCAACAATGCATTTGCATGGACTCTGATTACACACACTCAACTAGACGTCCCAAACAGGGATGGGTAGGCAGGTTCCAAACTGGTCGACCTCATGCAGATCGTCCATCTGAAACCCTCCGTTGACGCCGCCGTGGGCTCCCGCGATGTCGTTGAGGTCCGCTGCCAGCGCGTCCCAGTCGAACTCACCGTTGCCGCCGAAGCAGCCTGCAGCGTCGGCGGCATCGCCGTGAAAGCTGGCTTTAGTAGTGGCTGCGATGCCGTCGTCGTCGGTCTTGAGCACGCCGATCTGCTGCAAGAACTCCCTGAGGTCGAGCTGGGGCTTGTCCGCGCCGGGCGGGCCGCCCTCCTCCTCGCACGGCTCGGCGTCGTCGACCGTCGTCATGGTGGCCGTGGCCACGGCCTGCTCCAGGGCGTGGAAGCAGGACATGGACGCGTGGGTAGTGACGGTGGAGCAGGGAGACGTGGAGGCCGCCGGCGCTGGGAGATGAAGATGATCGACCGTGGCGACCTGCGGCTGGCGGGCAGGCGGCTTGGCTGGCGAGCCGCCGTTGTTCTTGAGCTCCTGCAGCCTCTGGTGGATGACGTGCACGTTGTGCTGTGCGTTGAGGTTGAGCAGCCCGTAGGCCGGGACGGCGGCTGCCGCGGCGCCCCTGGCGGAGGCCGGGAGCCACCTGAGCCTCTGGTGCGCGGCGGCGGAGGCGGCGGAGACGGAGGCGCGGAGGTGCGGCAGGTTGAGGAAGGCGTCGGGCCCGTAGAGCCTGCGCGCGGCCTCGTCGTAGGCGAGCGCGGCCTCCTCGGCGGTGGCGAAGGAGCCGAGCCAGAGGCGGGTGCGCTTGTTGGGCTCGCGGATCTCGGCCACCCACTTGCCCCACGTCCGCTGGCGCACGCCGCGGTACTCGCACGCCGCGTTCTGCGGGCCGCCCTTCCCACGCGTCGGGCCCTTCTTCCACGCGCGCTTCCGCCCGCCGTAGCTCTCCATGGGATCACCGTGGAGGTGAAGAGTGGGGGGAGTCGGAGGGAGAGGGAGATGTTTTATTTTGAACTCCAAGCAATGCAAGCAGTCGCTGGGAGTGTAGTGAAGTGGGTGAGGAGAGTGTGACGAGGCGCGGGGGTTTAGTAGAGTACAAGTAGAGTGGCGCGCGCGGGGCGGGGCGGGGGTGATCGGCAAGGCATGGCGTGGGTTTAAATGTTGTCACGGCCGGGAATGCATGCTCGGCGTATGTACGGTGGTGTAGCGCCTTTTCCAGACCTGTGAGCGTGAACTCTCTCTCGTCGGAGCTAGGCGCCACATGTGACCGTTAGGCATCTCTAGGAAGAATGCACTGGTACGATACGATTGACCTCTGGATACCAAAAAAAAAAAAAAATGAAATTGTCTCCTGCTGTCCAATTCTGACGGCGAAGGAAGTTCCTTCTTTGTTCGGTTTAGTTTTAGGCTCTGTCTATTTATCTATCTAGTGGATTTTCAATACCCAATTCATCAACTTTCTAAGCATTAATGGAATTCATTCACCCTCTTCTCCTTTTTCATTGTGATTTTAATTTCCACACTCTTGAAAAAGAATTTGGTTCCTCTACATACATGGAACAAGTAATTCTGCTACACCTAGAACTAACATTACATATTGATGATTTTTATTTTATTTTACTAAATAAATATATTCTAAGGATATGAACTAACATTTATCATTTACCTTATTTGTTGTTCCTGTCAAGCTGTTTTCAAAGACAGCCGACGTGCCCATTTTTCGAAATCGAGCTGCCAGGGTAGAGAAGAGCTAACGCAATACACAAATCACCGGCTTTAACGGTGCCGTTAGGAACGTTGTACTTTGAAACACAATGGTGACTCTGTCTCGATCAACTTTGAAACTTGGTTTACATTTTCCTAGCTCCAATTTTATTTCCGCGAAATGAACAAAATGTGATGGAACTACAGATCGCGCTAATTAAGTGTTGGTGGACATGCATGCACCGAGGAATCGAGAGGACGTACAAGGTGAGCACGTTGATTCGTCGTCATGGTAATAAGAGCGGCATGAATGCGAGGTGTAAAGATCCACCTCACAGCATTCTTGGCTCTCACGAGCGTGCTCTTCACATGCTCCTCGATCGTCCTCCACGTCGGACGAGCATGCGATTCCTGATGAGCCCTCCTCCTGTCCTGTGCGATCGATCTGCTTGTTTGACCGGCTCTACTACTGCCACTGCTGCTCTACTACCGTGCAGCCTAGGGCAAACGCGGATAAGCATGTCCATGTGTGACACCATCTGCATACTCCTCCGTGCTAAGGCCAACATTTCTAAATGCATATCACAAGTTCACTACATATCACATTCAGCTGTTCCCCCCGAATGCAGGCCGACATCGTGTAGTTTGCTGCCGTAATACATGTTAACCATGTAGCATGACAACTGATTCACGCAGAACCTACATCATCTCTGCTCGATTATGGCTAATTTGCTCGGTAAACGAAAATAGCGCTTGGATAATAAAATCCGATTCTTTCTCAGTGAAAGTCAAAGCAGCTTGGGATTGCAAGCGCGAGGGCTGCAAATGGGATGCAGACTATTTATCCATGTTTTGATAGATACAAACAGTACATTTCCCTTCTCTTTTCTTTTCAGGAAATGATCTAATTAAATTGGGCTATCAGCCAAAAGAACAATGCCCAGAATGTAAGAAAAATCTATAGATTCCTTCCTAAGAGTATGTTAGATCTATCCTTTTCCTCGAGAGAGGGTGCCGGAGTATGTATGCCTATTTCTTTACAGTTGCATTGCTGCCTGACTAAACACTTCTGGAAGTTCTTAAGCAGATGTCCGGCAGCCGAGTTTCCTTTGTTTGCAGGAGACCTTGACGCCAAGGGTCATTGTATAGTTTATAATGCAATACCTGTCACAAGAATTCTTTCTCAGCAAATATGAACACAGAAGAACCGTAGTTCTAGGGTGAAATGGGTATATCAGAGACGGCGACACACGGCCAAGTATAATTCTGGTAACACTGAAGTTTTTATGATTCACCAAAGCTTTCTACTGGGAATGCATATTATTTCATTTCTAGAAAAGAGAAGATGCTAAGCAGTAAGGATGATATCATCCACACCACACAATAGGTTGAGGAGCAGGTCTACCTGTATAAATGTCGCAAAGACACCGTCATCGTCAGGTAGTTTTGAGACCTCAACAGACCAGGGTGCCTCTTCAGAGAACAGGCCTCTCTACCTCTGCGCCTCTAACAATATAGAGTCTCGATAGAAAAACCTCTGCCATATCTGGCGGACATTTCCCAGCATAAACTCTACTTGTGTATCATTTATTCCCTGGTGATACAGAAACAGTAAGCATTCTGCAGGCGGTAATATCCGAAAGATAAAGAAAAAAAGCAGAAACAGAGTAAAAACGTACTCGAAGTGTACTTATGAGGCCTGGGATGTCATCTTCTTGTATGCGCACTGCAAAACTATTATAGTTGAGCACATTCTCATATGGTAGAAAAATTCCATCCTACAATTTAAGACGAGAGCAGATAGGTTCAAGTAAGACATCACTCAATGGTCCCTCTCCCTCCCTTGATATGCAGTACAAGGAAAATGATAGTGTATCACCTGAATTATTACAGGAATGCATCCTTGAAGCATGCTGTCTTCCATACGCCCACTCCAGCCATCCCCTGGCAGGACACCACAAAAAACAGAGCTTGCTAGTTCTTCATAATATTTCTCAGTTCGTAAATTGGTAACTGTCACATCTGCTGCATGCTGTCGTCCAAGACTTCCCTGCTTGTTTGGTATGGAACCGAATTCAGCTGCCAGCTTTTGCCGAATCCCCATACTATATCTGCATTATACAATCGAAAAAGATTGACAAACAATTATGTAACACTAACACATTCATACTCACAAATAAATAGATACATACGTGTCTTCTGGGCGGCCTCCATATGCTGAACCTAGATTACCGTTGAAATAAAAGAGTGTTGTACGGTTCTTCCTAGGCCTGCAAAAGTTATGTTCCCTGGTGTAAGGTTCTAAGGAACATAAACAGTAGATAGGATATATAGTTAACTTTACGGATACCTTGCCCAAAGTTTTAACCATATGGCCCCTGGGTTTGGTTCCTTCCCACGCCGGAAGCACTAGATCCTTTTTTGGATCAAAACATGGATGGTTGCCTCTCTTATCCAAAGGAATATCATCCCAGTTGTCTGCCCAGTAAGCAGTCGTTGAATTCTTATGTTTCGTATTAGTGTTTCCCCAGTGGACAAGCATCATGCTGTTCCAGATCTCTTTTGGAGCATAGCAGGCACCTTCATCCCATGAAAAGAACTGCATTTATGTAAATTGAAAGGCAATCAGCCATTGCCACTATTGTATAAGAACCAAAGAATCATTATACAGTTATAACTTATAATTCATTCAAATATGAAACCCACCCAGATATGGTCTCTTCCGGAAGTGCGATTCCAGTAAGGATACTGCTGGGCTATGTGATCATAAGCCATTCTATAGTACTCAAGTGCATGGTAGCTCCTTCGGCGCAGGTCCCTCTAAAATTTAAACTCAAATTACTGGAGAACATCAAGACCATCGAAGAACATATGGATACCAATTCTTACCGGCATTAGCATATGTGGAGCATCGTCAGATCTAGTTATTAAACATGAGTCAAGCACTGGCACATAGAAATAATCAGCTTCATCCCCATTAAGAGTACGGTGAGGGCTAGCAAGAATGCTCTCATAGAGTGCTATCTACATATAGAAAATAAAACATTAGTCAGATTTGCTTGTCCTCGTAAGCATGTAGTCATAAAGCAACAAACGTTAAGCCATCTGCTAGCAGCTAAAATTAGCAAACCTGAGCACCATACAATTGCGGGGTCCATATAGTTCTGTTCTTGTCATCATATATTCTGTTTACACACTGGAATCTGTAATGTCGTCCCTGAGAGAGAAAATAATAATAATCTCAATGCTGCAGTAAAGCTTCATGAACACAAAAAGGAATATTTATAACAGACTTACTTCAAGAAGATGACTGTCAAACTCAGCTGGCAAATCATATACATATATGAGTGGCCTTTTTTTCTGAACAACGGCCTTAACATTGATGGTGGTACTGTTCAAAAACTTCAGATCTGGTAAATTCACTGGTGTCTGGAGCCATGAGGGCCAATCATATGCAAGCGAATATGATGATGGGATACTGCAATCAATCCCAAAATATCCACTGTCACACTGAAGGAGACACTCAATGAGAAAACTTACAAAAGTGGAAAAATACAAAACAAAGCACCACATTAAATTTAACCAAAGTAATTTCATTTCATTAACTAAATCATTTTCTCTGAAACATACTTGACAGAAACCACCATGGCAATTCCCATGTCCAGAGCACTGGTTGATGCAGCTGCATTCAACATGCGTCTCACAGAACTGCCCCCAGAGACCATCGTATTTGCAATCACATTCTTCTTTATACTTCACTTTGGATGAATATGCATCCTCAGGGACCACATTACACCATCCTAACTTACTGCTGTTTGTTGTGAATATGTTTTCCAGGTCGGGTGTTTTCCAATCGGTAAGCTTTGGATCATCCGGTTTTGCAGGTAAACTAGAAATATGGATAAGAGAAGCTTAGTAGTAATATTAAAGTAACTCAAAAACAATTAATCCAACTGAGTATAAGTGATAGTCTTACATTGTTTTAAAGCCACAAGCTTCTGCCACAGGACGATCTGGGTATTTTGTTCCAGGCCCACAAAAGCACATTGCCCTTGTTTTATCACAGTGAGCTGCACATGTGGAAACTACCCATTGACCTACAGGCCGTTCTGCAGAACTTGGGAGGTTGCATTCCAAGTTCAGAACCTCCTCACATCCTTTCCCTGTATCAGTGAAGCCATATTGTGAGGAGTCTCAATTAGGAATGCATCGTAACAAATTTAAATGTTATTGGAATCTAGAAAAGCAACATATATCGACATTTGCAAGGAAACAACATATATGCCACCTTTCTACAGCCCGTGCACTCATGTTCTTTCACTTTTAAACGAAATAGTTGTTTTTCAGTAAACCCAAAACTATAAAGAACAATCCATTCACTTTCAGTAATTATATGTTGGTATGTCCATAAACAAGGCTATAATTACATAAGTGAACGAACAAAAACCAGTATCTTTTCAACGCATTAGTTCAGTTCCCATTTCACCTAGGTCACATACTCAGTCACAGAGATCAATCCAACAGCAGGACTTTGCAGTAAAAAAACATATGAGGCTTCAATACTGCAATTCTTAATCCATGAATCCATATACAATAAACTGAATGGTCTATATCCTTTCAGACATACAAACTACATGTTCTATGTTCTTTCAGGAATGCAAAGTGATCTAAACAGAGCATGCTACAGATGAAAGGAGATACACTGAACATACTCAGAGATGAAATTATATAAGATTTATGAAGAAAAAAAAAATGCTGTATACATGGTTAGGGAGACATTTGTAGGTTGCATTGCTGTATCCAATATAAGAATCCACGATTAATCTTTTGTGGTACCCAACCATATCAAATGATATTGTTACCTAATTTGTCTGTTTGTCACTAGTCTTAAGTTCTTAAAAGCTCCAGGTCCTAAGAACTATTGAATATTAGTACATGGACTCTGAATACTGAGAAGTAAGACCAACCAGAATATCCATGAAAGCATCTGCACTCTCCCAGAACATAGTAGCAAACACCACGGCCACTGCAGTCTTTCTCACAGCGTTTTGCACCTATAGCCTGTCACAAAAGAGCAACCTAAATTAACCTCATAAAAAACTAGGTCAGAGCGCACGAACCAGCAACAAGGGTGGGTGCAAACCTCGGTAACATCAACATACGAAGAGTTAGCATGACACCCGGCAAGCCACCTCCCAATCTCAGCCTTCCATGGCGCCCCACGGAATGACACGGCGCCATATGAATCAGAAGGGAAGCGCCCCCTGAGACGCGAGTCGACCACCCCGACGGCCGGGAGAACATTCTTTGGGCGGCTTATACTGCTGCGAGCACCGAAGTAATCCAAGGAGGCAGGAAGGATTGGCACCATGAACACATGGACAACGGTGACAAGCACCACCAGGGAGCCAGCTACGCCCACAAATGCCACAGGGCATTTCGTCGAACGGATTGCGAGCATGGTCAGACTACCATCCGGGCATCAGGCAGAGACGGCCTTCCCGTGCTGCCGGCGTCGATGACGACGCCGGAGGTCGAGGGAGCCAGGCGAGGGTGGGATCAGGGCAAGCACAGCTGCACGGACGCGGTGAGGTGCGTGAGGCCTCCGGCGAAGCTGCGGCCCGCGGGGGTTGAGCAGGATCAGGCAGAGGCGGCGGCGGCTCCTCACAGGCCTGACAAGGATCGACTCTCCGATGGAGGCGCGAGCCGTCGGAATCGTTGGAAATGGCGTTGATTGTCAGAGTGGATCGTGGAGAAATGGTGTTTGGGTCCGACAAAGAACCCAAGAAATAGGACTCGGAGAGAGGACACACATCCCTCTTGTAAAGGACACGGAGAACAGTGGGATGCTCCATCATCATTAAATAACGGATTTTGCATTTGATCTTTTATGAAGAGCCTGTCTTCAATGACAGGTGGGCCCGGACCCATCTGTCATCCAGTCAAGCGCTAAACTCCAACAAAGATCCTTAAACCAGAGTTTTTATTTAATTTTCTCCTTTTCAAACATACTACATCCATTCCAAATTATATGATGTTTTGGCTTTTAGCCTTGTGAAATAAAACAATTAACAGGTCTTCTATATTGCTTCTTTTTTAAATTCAAGAGCTTAGTGGGAGATGTATATCATTTAATTTATCTAATGTCAAAAGAGAATCCAATACTTCAGCCCATGATCTTGCTAAAATTATCTTCTCTTTTCGTCTAGAACGTACATGGATGTATGAAAGTCTAAAATGTAATCTCCCAAAAGTCTATGACATGGATGTATGAAAGTCTAGAATGTAATCTCCCAAGAGTCTATCCAGGATGACAATTATTAATGTAATATATGTTCTTGTTTCTTCTTCTAAAAAAGTATGAAGCTTTTGTTTTACAAAAGATCAAAGGCTTTTAGTTTGTTCCGCATCACAATCCGTCCTCGTATGATCTATTGTCGTGAAGCTTTTCACCTCCACGAGCATAGGCTTAAATATGCTAACACTTCTGTGGTAATAAATGCTATTAATACATCATTACTTTTTAAAAGATCACATGAAAGTTCAATCAAATTATCTGCGTAGCTTTTCTTGATGGCATAACACGAATACATAAATGTTTTTCCACTTTGTAACACATGTTGGCCTATATTGCTTTGTTCCCGTTGCAATACACAGTCATGATCCTAGTCAACAAATAAATGTAAATTGAGAGTGGTACATTTGAATCAATATAGATAGATATTACGAGGGATTCCATGAACAAAAGAGAATGCATGCAAAAAAAATAAAAACGAAATCAAAACACATAAAAACATTGTTCAACCAAAGCGCACATAAGTTTATAATAGAGTACATAATAAAGCGCCTGTATCTGCATACTGCAAGCAACATAATCCAGATACTAGTATTAAACATAATTTTCATAAATCAACTCAAGAAGTTCAATCTCCAGTGTCTGCATCCAGATTCTTTGTACCATGTCTTAGCAAACAGGTTGGTGCTTGTTTGTCCTACCAAGTTCTTTTCAGCTCGCTTCAGTGCTTTGCTTCTACCTTGCATCAAAGAGAATAGCTCATGTTTAGAATAGCTCATATTATTTTTACCCAACAAGAACAAGTCTCATGTTTAACAGTAACTATAGCACCAAAAAAAAAAAAAAAAAAACATAAAGGCAAGAACAAATTACACATGTTTATTTTGGTAAAATATATTCCGAAGTTAGTTTCTGTCATAAACGCAACTCAATACCGCGTCCAATAAGAATGCATTTGGCTCCCTGCAGATGCCCCGGACAGGCTCTGTGGGTGCAGCTGGTAAGCCTGTTCCGTGGCATAAAAAAAGTAGGCAGCGGGCTTGGCTCCCAGGAAACGAGATTCAAATCTGTTTCTCCCGAGCCAGGCTCGTGAGATGCAGGGTATTATCATGCCAATGATGGTATTAGCCAATAACTATCATGTTTTAAGGCATATTATTAGTATATTTCAACATAGATTAAGAATTAAAGACAAAAATAAGTATTAAGGACGATTCAAGTAAAATAAATATAAGCTGTTTAGTAGTGATTTGACAGAATTCCACCATAGATAAAGAAAACTGAGCTGTGGCCTTGTCTACTTCCATAACATTTTTGCTAACATTTCAGAGGAGGGATCGCGCACAAACAATAAAAATTCAGCTTAACACAAACTTATTTTTATTGGATTTCCCAGGATTTGTTTAATCAACTGATATACAACGCCGGCAACGCTTATCAATAACCCTCCTCCACCGAATCACACTGTCATCAAGTCATAGCTCCTGAATTAAATGCACTAACCTGCTAAGCTCTAGACCCTACTGAAACCAGAATGGTACCAACACAATGATTCACTATCTCTCATGGCAAACAAGGCATTCATAATATAGTCGCACATAAAAACATAAAGGAACTTACCAGCATACAGAAGTTACCTTAATATTGCTCAGGTTTCCCTGCAGATCTCACTTGTGCAGAAGTTCGGCAAGGAAATGGTACTCTTCTGGGCATCAAGTTCAGCCAATCCTTGCAATGTTTCCTTCCTCACATCTATAGCGAGCATCACTGCCATCTTGTCCATGGGCCTGGGTCTGGTTCGAGAAAGCAAGTAAACGACATCATCATCCATGCTTAGGACGGGATATGCCACTGGAAGTTCCTTCAATGTTTGTGTGGTCTTGCTGCTCAGCATAGCCATGAGATCAGAAAGACATGGGTCAACAGCCTCCAAGTTGATGTCTTTAACGTCAACTTCACAGTCACGGCGCCAGCCCTCCGATGAACCAACCGGTATTGCCATGTTCCATGTTGTGGACTTCCAGCCATCACGGATGAGCTGGGATTTCCTTGAGTTATTGATCACCCAGTCAGCATAGGAAACAGGGGTGGCATTCGGCTCTTCTGGTGACCAGAATTCCAACCATTCCAACTCAACATACTTGATCCAGTCTTTGTTTCGGCTGATAGTTACGTCCCGCAAATAGCTGGGGTCACAATTTCTGAGGAGCCGATCCCAGTTACCCCTTGCCGGCACCGGCAGCGGGACATCCTGGAGCAGTGGGCGTTGCTTGAGCACATCGCAAAAGAAGATGCCGCGCCACAGGTCCACCCAGGCAACTGTGCCATGCTCACCGCCAATTGTGATGGTCTTCTCCGTCTCGTGGTAGAGCCTGTCGACTGCCCGAGGTAAAGGGATAAGTTTGTCCCTCTTGAACTCTTTCACTGCCAGCCGCTTGGAGATCCACCCTTTGGAACCTGAGGATCTGTACAGGTGGAGGTCGAACTCCCACCTAATGAGCGCGCGGCCATTGTACAGGGGGGGCCTAACACCGAGAGCAGCGACGACATACCAAGCGCCGTCTTCGCGGCTAATGAGGGCAGTTGCGGCGTCGTCGAGCGCCCTGGGGTGCGGGTTCGGTAGCAGATCTAACCACTGGGCGCGCGGCCTGTAGACGAAGTAGTCCCAGTCCAATCCTCTGATGCTGCTGTTGGGGTCGAGGGGAACGCAGAGGAGGACGAGATCTGCATCGGTGGCGACAATCTTGGGCCCTATGCGGCGGAAGTCCAGGCCAGGGCAGTGGACACAGAAGTGGGAGACAAATGGCGGGCGGGCAGCGCGGAAGGTCACCTTGATAGGCAAGCCGGTGCTCGTGGTGCTCTCGGCGGTGGTGTTGTTTGGGAGGTCGGCGATGTAGCACCACCTGTCGAGGAGGACCAAGCCTGAGGCGGCGGCGGGCTCGGGAAGTGAGGGTGGAACACAGGAGGAAACAGTGGAGGCAGCCATGTCCGTGAAAGACGAGGAAGCAGAGGAGGGGAATCCAACTAGAGGCGAGGAGATCGGATGGGATGGCAGCAGGCGGCGAGATTTGGGAACGAAACTTGGGGCTAGGGACCTAGGGTTCCCTTTGGGGGATTTGGAGCCGCGGCCGCTTCAGTACGTTGTCACACGTGTGCGGTTAGTGCTTTCTGCTGGCAGCGCCGGGCCGGGCCGGGCCGCAAAGGCCCGAAAACTTCCACGAAGCTTTTAATTAAAAATGAAAAATAGCCCGCCATATTTGTCCTGCTCCACATGCGAATGGCCTAGTGGTAAACAACGTTTCCATTGTCCACGAGTCGTCGGTGGTGACTTTGGTAATCTTCGTATCTGCCGGCTCGGTCATTCAAATGTGTTCATTCGGGTAGGATTTGCTTAGGGCGTCTCCAATGGTGCCCAAATAGCCAGCTAGGAGAAATTCTATTGGCTATCAATGACACTTTACAAATAGCTAGCGAGATGAGGTATAAAAATAATATAAAAGTAACATGTTGATTGGCGATCGAGGAGAGAGACCAAATAGCTAGCGACTAATAAATACCTAATCTAGCTCACTCTCCTAGAAACATCTCTCTCACATAACTCTCCACTATAGTGTTTATTTTTTCTTATTTAGATGTCTCATCTAGCTAGCGATTTGTAAAGCGTCATTGGTAGCCAATAGAATCCTTTCTATCTAGCGATTTGATAACCATTGGAGACGCTCTTATGTGTATTCATAGAGGTATGGGTGCGTGTGTATTAGGTGTTTGCAGGGATCGTATAAAGAAACTGCGCTTTATGACAAAGCGTAAATGTTAGGAACCGGGACGATTTTGGCGATTCCCGACACGTCGACGGCGGCAGAGGTGGCGGCGGCGGGGGTGAGAGCATGGAGAGAGAGGGGGGGCGGCGCGGTGGCGGCGGCGGCGGCGGCGGGCGGCGCGGCGAGCGGCACGGGGGGGGGGGTGCACGTGAGCTGAAAAAACTCGGGACTAATTTTATTTCTTTCTTGCCCCAAAAGAGATTACGTGCTCCCTATTTATATGGCCCTCCTATGGGACTTGTAATCCTATGCAATCTTTAATAAGAGTTTCCTTATAGATTGGAAACTCTCTCACAAGCAATCATATTCTATTTATTTCCTAATAAGAGATTTTCTTATAGATTGGAAAATCTCTTGCACAGCCCTCAGAGAGACCTTCAGTTGGGGACCTCCGCAGCAAGAGGATTTTGAAGACCTCAAGCGTTACCTTTCTAACCTCACCACCCTCGCTACACCAAAGCCGGGTGGAGCACTGTTATTATATGTTGCAGCATCTCCTCATGCAGCCAGTGTTGTCCTTGCGAAGGAACTCGAAGACGGTCACCAGAAAAAGCAACTCCCAATCTATTACGTCTCAAAAACCCTCGAAGGCCCAAAGAAGCATTGCAGAGAGCTCGAGAAGGTAGCCTACGCAGTGGTCATGGCCACCAGAAAACTCAAGCACTATTTTCAGTCACATGAGATAATAGTACCTTCGAGTTTCCCCCTTGACAACATTTTCAGAAACCCCGAATCAGTGGGCGAATAGCGAAGTGGGCTACGTACGGAAATCGGTGATCATGCAATCAGCTTCGTCGGCAGAACCGCCATAAAGTTTCAAGCCCTCGCAAATTTTGTGGCAGATTGGACCCCAGATATATACAACCAAGTAGCGAAGCTCGATCCGATATGGACAGCATACACCGACGGAGACTGGGGAGCCCGCGGAGTCGGCGTAGCGGCCATTCTGATCTCACCCTCCGGTGTCAAGCTCAGATACGCAGCAAGGGTAGAGTTCCCATCTACAAACAATGTTGCGGGGTACGAAGCAGTCTTACTACCACTCAACAAGCTCAGAGCGGTGTCGCGGAGGACCATCATCAGAACAGACTCGGAGGTCGTGTCAGGGCAAGTTGAAAAGTACACCAAAGCACGCCAATCGAAGCTCCTAAAATATCTCATCCGCATCAGAAAAACGGAGGCCTTCTTCCTAGGTATCACCACCAAAACAATCCCGGGGCGAGACAACGACGAAGCCGACGAGTTAGCAAAAGCAGCATCGAGGTCAGAACCACTGCCCCCGGATGTGTTCTACGAGATTCTCAGAACCCCCTCCGTCGATGCTCAACCTCCGCAGCCAAAGCTTGTCAACGCTATACGCAGCGAAGACTGGAGGGCTCCGATAATAGCATTCATCAAAGGGTATCTCGAACCCCAATCCAAAGAAGAAGAGAAGAGGATCGCACAAAAAGGTGCGAGGGTACCGCATGATAGGTAACAACCTCTACAAAGCATCAGTAATGGCTCCGCTGCTAAAATGCATCTCCTTCAGCGAAGGCCGTACCATCCTAGCGGAGGTACACGGGGGAATTTGCGGATCTCACAATGGCCCAAGGTCACTGGTCGGCAAAGTTTTCAGGCTTGGATTCTACTGGCCCACCGCCATTAACGATGCAACCGAGCTAATCAAACATTGCAAAGGCTGGCAAATGACGGCCCACCACTCAAATAGGCCAGGGGCTCCGACAACGCTCATCTGCCCGACATGGCCACTGCAGAGGTGAGGCATCGACCTCGTGGGACCCATGCCAACCGCACCGGGGAACCTTTGCTATGCGGTGGTCGCCATCGAGCACTTCACCAAGTGGATCAAGGCCCGCCCACTAGCCACCATAACTTCACACTCTGTGCAAAAAATTTTCTGGCAACAGATCGTCTCCCGCTTCGGAACACCGAGGGAAATTACAGTGGATGACGATGCTCAGTTCGACTGCGAAGCTTTCAAACAGTTTTGCCACCAAATCGGCACCAAGATCCACTTCGAGTCTCTACGGCATCCGACGATGGAAGTGCAGCAAGGCTATCTGTCTGATCCGGCAGCATCAAACTTATTACAGCAACTCTCAGTCAGTCCTGAGTCCCACCCACAGTACTCATTGTCTCATGGTCTCATCTGCTACAAGCGCTGGGTCTGGTTGGGCAACAACAAGCCTTTACAGTTAAAGGTGATGAGGGCACTTCATGACAGCACCATTGGGGTCATTCGGGTGTGCCAGTCACCCTCCGTCGTATCAAACAACTCTTTGCTTGGAGAGGTATGAAAGCTGATATCCATAACCTCGTTTCCACTTGCACAGTTTGTCAGCAAGCTAAGCCCGAGCGCGTGAAGTACCCTGGCCTGCTCTCTCCACTTCTAGTTCCTTCAGCTTCATGGCAGGTTGTCACTATGGACTTCATCGGGGGTTGCCAACTTCTGGTCCAGCAAACTGCATTTGGTGATTGTCGACAAGTTCAGCAAATATGCTCACTTCATCGGAGTTCACTATCCATTCTCGGTCAAAAAGATTGCCCAGGTCTTTCTAGATTCAGTCCACAAGTTGCATGGTATGCCCATCTATATTGTTTCAGACAGGTATCCAATATGTTCTGGGAAGAATTGTTTCGTTTGGCCCAAGTGCAACTTTGCCACAGTTCAGCATACCACCCAGAATCGGATGGACAAACAAAACGTGTGAATCAATGCTTGGAGACCTAACTCTGTAGGATCGCTGGACGCCTAGAGGGGGGGTGAATAGGCCTGTTTCAAAAATCAACTCGAAACTCGATCAGTATATCGAGCGGCACTGCCGCTCGGGCCAAGCGGCACTGCCGCACCTGCAGAAGTGTCAGGCCCACAGTTCAAAATCTACTCAATGAAATTTAGATCAGTTTGTTTCCTTAGCTTCCTGGTAGAGTAGAGGTCACAGATCGAGTGATAGAACAAGTAAATAGTGGACCACAAAGTAGATCGACCGCCACACCTAAAAGGGTCTCAACAACACAATATGAACAAAGTATATGGACAAGCAAGCACACGATGACACAGGTATTTGACCCGTGGTTCAGCTCGCCACAAAGGCTTGCTTACGTCCACGTTGTTGAGGTTCCACCAAAGGAATGAGCTCACCACAAAGGTTTGCTCTTTTGCCTCGTTCACAAGTCTAGGAACCGAATCCTAGAGATGTGGGGTGATTATATTAGTTGCAAGAGGGTTACAAACCTCCCTAGGCTGCCATACAAGTTGGCAAGCTCAAGGGCGACGCGCTAGCCGGCTAGGAGCAAAGCTCTAAGAGTAAAAGACCACAACCGCCGGCCAAACGCGAACCAAGTGCTTCTTTGACGATGAAGAACGGTGGAGCACCTCTCCAATCGAAGAGTGCTGCCTTTCCCTTCAAGAATCGATGGTGGAATCGAAGGATTAGCTTGGAGGGTGGAGGAGCACCAATGGAGGGAGAGAGAGCTAGCACTTGGATGGTTTCTGTCGAAATGGACAGAGGTGGAAGAAGGAGTGACCGTTGGGGGGTAAAAATGGAAAGATATTTATACCCCTTCGGACACAACGGTCATATGCACGAGCGGCACTGCCGCTCATGAAGCGGCACTGCCGCTCGGCCTAAGTCAGCCAAAAGGTAAAACAGGTTTGACTGCTGACTTAGTTGGGAGCTGGAGGTTATGTGGTGAAGATTTGAGCACTTGATTGCACGCTTGACACAGTGGTTCTAATCCCTCTTGATAGTACGGCATGTCCTATACTCAATTTCAAAAGTAAAATGAAATATAAACCTCCTTTGCTTGAAATACCATCCATGAAACGAATCGGGGTACTCCTCCTTTAGGTTTGCAACATCCTCCTTTCATATTTCCTGTTTGTCAACTCGATAAATCTCATTAGTCCTCTAGTTAGATTGTCATCAACGCCAAAACCCACATTAGAGGTTGATTGCACTTACAATCTCCCCCTTTTTGGTGATTGGTGACAACCTAATTAGAGCTTACAAAAGATAGTCAAAAACTTGAGATTTTTGAACCCATGGATGTAGAAGTCTCCCCCTAAATATGTGATAGAGATTTGAATTCTCAACTTGATAAGCTCAGCTCAAGGTTCACATATTTAGGTGATAAGACCTCCCCCTAAATGTATGAGTGAGGTTTGAATCCTCATTTTGACATAAAAGTCAATTTTCATACATTTAGGTGGTGTAGGGGGCCTCCCCCTACATCCATGCCTGCTGTGGGGTGCCTAAAACAGTGTCAAGTATAAATACGTGATGCGATATGACATGTCAAGCACACGGAACACTAGACTTGTTACAGTGCGAAGCGCACCGCCGCCGCACTGCAATGTGTCTTGTGTCAACAGGGAAAGCACAGCATGCAACAGGTATAAAAACAAGTCTAAGGCCAACAAATGACAAGCTATATCACACAGAACCAACATATGACCATAAAACACATAAAGAAAGTCGAATGAGTAGCTTATTACACATAAGTTTCAACATAGTTTTAGAATCCTACTCTCAAGCTCTCAACTCACACTAACTCTCAAGGGTACACCAACAGCAGATCCACTAGGTCGAAGACTTTGAAAAAGTTTTGACCCCCTAATTTCTCTAATTTTCTCCCCCTTTGGCACAAAGCACCAAAAAGAGAAAGAAAAGAGAGAAAGAAAAGAGACCAAGTCACTCTGAAGCGCTGTCCTCGGCCTCCTCCTCATCTGAAGAAACCACCGCACGCCCTGCAACATGTGAAGTAGCTGTGAAGCGAGTAGAACGGCGAGGTGGATCCTGTGACTGTGGCTGTGACTGTCTGGCCATATAAGTGCCAAGTGGAGCATCCCAATCAAACTCTGGCTCTGTGCTGCTCTCCTCCTGAATCTCGCCAGTGGACTGTGACAGACTAGGAAGATCAAAGCGAGGTGGAGAGGGAATAGGTGAAGTAGTGGTGATCCCTGCCCTCTCCCTATCCTCTCTCTGACGGCGCTCAACTCTATGAGCAGAAGCAGCTGAATACCTGCAAGTCTCCATCATGGCCTTCATCCAAGTGGTCATATTCTTCTTGAATGAACTGCCACTGTTGCTCCTTCTGCCTCTGGCACCGGATCCCTCTGGAGTCTCTGTGGCAGAGGGTGGACTGTCCTCTCTGACCTCCCTGTGCTCAGAGGTGGCTGCTGCAGGTAGGGTCTTCTCCATATTGTAGACAGTGTGGTCATCTGTCTTGGTGAATCTGAAACCAGTGACCCTCTCAATCACAAACATGAGGTAGGGAGCATAGGGCAAGCTCCTCCTACCATCCTCCATGTCATCTGCAAGCTCAGTCCAAATGAAATCTGGAACACTAAAAGGCTCACCTCCTGGTGCCACTCTAGCTAGCAGGTTCTTCGCCCAACCATGCAGGTTCGATGCTGCTCCAAACTTGGGGTAAATGGTGTTCCTGAGCAGGTTGTTCAGGATGTAGTAGAAGCTGCTCAACCCCTTCACAAGCCCATCAGCCTCACTCTGCTTCCTGTACATGTACCTGATCTCTGAGGGTGTGAGCTTCCTCTCATCATGCACTCTGGTGTACTGTTTGTGGTCACTGCCAAAACCAAGAATCCTGCAGAAGGTAGTGAAGTCCACAGAGTAGTGTGTGCCCTCTGTCATCTAGTGCATAGTGTGACCATTCTCCAGATAGTAGGTGGCATGGAACTGTCCAAGCACCTCTGCATTCCAGTCATACTAGAATCCCATCAAACTCTTCAGCTCATACTTCTCACAAGCCCTGATGGCCCTGTTGATGTCAGTCACACCTCTGCTCTTGAGTTCATCCCAGTCCACAAAGTGCATAGGTCTCACATTAGGTTCTCTCTTCTTCAGCACCACAGAGGAGTAAAAGTCTGAGTAAAACACATTCCAGAACCTGTAGTCCACTCCCAAATCCTTGCTGACAACATATGGGTTGTCTTTCCTTGCCTCTGTGCTCTTCTTGCTGCCAGTGGAGTAGTCAACCCTCCTGTGATCCCTGGCATCCTGTGGGTCTCTCCTAGCACCAACAGGCTCGATGTAGTCTACCATGTATGAATCATCAAACTCCTCCAGATTTTCTGGAGTGGCTGGACATGCACCCTCAGGAATCTGCTTCCCATGGATAAGCTCACGCCTGTGCTGTCTGTCTCTCTCCTGCTGCTCCTCAGCAGTAGGCCTGCGCTGAGGGACAGGATTGCCCCTCCCCCTGCCTCTACGGACTGCCCCTTTCTCAGCTGGACCTCTCTTCGCTGGCAGCCTCAGGGGGTTGTAGCCACTTCCTTCTCCGTGTTCCATCTATGCACAAAACAAGCCATAAGTAACTGGCAGCGGGTATTTGGGCAATCATATATGTCAAGGAATTACATACTGCAGTGGACAAGTATTGGTTGAATCAACAGGCAGTTCTGTTGGAATCAGGTCCGAGCGGCACTGCCGCTCGAGCTGCCTGTCGAGAAACCAAAATTTGTCTCCTGCAATACCTAATTCTATGCCATATATGCGTGTCCTCATGACCATAATCCAAAAACATGACCAATTGAGAAAATATGATGAGTTTTGCCATGGATACTTGATAGATATGATCAATCCTTGGAAAGATGAAACTAGTGATTGATTTAGGTCATCAATGTTGCTGTGATGAGTCAGGAGAAAGCAGCAAGCAAGCTTGCCTTTGCCATGGGCGGCACTGCCGCTTGGCAACCCATGCACAACATGGGTAGGGTTTCCTCCAAACTAGCAAATTAAATCAAGCCACTAATTTTCCCATCCTTTAGAGCCATCATACTACTACGAATTGCATGTATCCGCAACAAATTTCATCATATTACATAGATCAGAGCAGTTAGGGTTTCCTCACCGTGGATTGGAGAGAAGAGAGAAGAAGAGCCGCGGTTCCAAAGGCCGCAGCAGACCGCGGCGTGGAAGACGGCCGGTGGTGCGCGCGCGCTGAGCGGCGGTGCGGGCGCGCGGGCGGTGCCGGGCCGCGGGCGGCGGCCGACGCAGTGGCGGCGGGGCGACCGCCCGTCGCGCCGCCTTCACACACACGCGAGAGAGAGAGTGGAACCGGTGGGTGAGAGAGAATGGGAGAGAAAGAGATAAGGTGGGCCCAGGGAAATAGGTCCCACCGGTCGGAGGTTGGACTGATTTCCGCCGGAAATCAACGAGCGGCACTGCCGCTCGGTCCAAACCGAGAGAAATTTCTATCTACCTATCTGACTCTCCTTATATGCAATATAGGCACATGTGACTCAAATTTCATGACCAGAACAGATCAACAATCACAACTATGGTCAATCCATCATGAGTCTAGTTTTGAAAACGATTTGAAAGACATAATTTAAACTTTTCAAAGCTTTTCCCATTCATACTAGTTCTTTCAAGCAGAGGCATACATATTTCAAGCTAGGTTGCGAGAATCAAGTATATTTAGTTCACTACGCAAAGCGCAAAACCTTGTCTCGTCGAGAGGCTTTGTGAAGATATCGGCTAGTTTTTTTTCGGTGCTCACATGGCGAATTGCGATATCTCCTTTCAGTTCGTGGTCTCTCAAGAAGTGATGACGGATGTCAATGTGCTTGGTTCTTGAGTGGGCTACGGGATTCTTTGCAAGATTCACCGCTCCTTCATTGTCACAAAAAAGTGGGATTTTTGAGTATTGACATCCGAAATCTTTTAAGGTTTGCTTCATCCAAAGTAGTTGAGCACAACATGCGCCGGCTGCAACATACTCGGCCTTAGCGGTGGATAGGGCTACACAATTTTGCTTCTTAGAGCTCCAAGACACCAAGGACCGTCCAAGGAATTGACATGTCCCTGAGGTGCTTTTTCGATCTACTTTGCAACCGCCATAGTCAGAATCTGAATAGCCAAGTAGATTGAACTTGGAACCCTTAGGATACCACAAGCCAAGGTTTGGAGTGTGAACTAGATATCTCATGATTCTCTTAACCGCCGTAAGGTGACACTCCTTAGGATCAGCTTGAAATCTAGCACACATGCACACACTAAGCATAATATCGGGCCTAGATGCACAAAGATAAAGGAGTGAGCCAATCATGGAGCGATATACCTTTATGTCGGTGGCTGCCCCTCCTTCATCAAGATCAAGATGTCCATTGCTCGGCATTGGGGTTTTGATTGGCTTAGCTTTGGCTAAGTCAAACTTCTTGAGCATGTCATGGGTGTACTTCGTTTGACTCACAAATGTTCCTTCCTTCATTTGCTTGACTTGAAATCCAAGGAAGAACTTGAGCTCACCCATCATGGACATCTCGAATCTCTTTGTCATAGTCCTACTGAATTGCTCAACATACACATGATTAGTACTACCAAATATTATGTCATCGACATATATTTGGCATACAAATAAATCATTTCCAACTTTGAGCGTAAAGAGGGTAGGATCGGCTTTCCCTATGACAAAGCCTTGTTTGAGCAAGAAATCCTTAAGGCATTCATACCATGCTCTTGGTGCTTGCTTAAGCCCATAGAGCGCCTTCCGGAGTTTGTAGACATGGTTTGGAAACTTGGGATCTTCAAAACCCGGTGGTTGCTCAACATAGACCTCCTCTTGCAAAGGCCCATTGAGAAATGCACTCTTCACGTTCATTTGGTACAACTTAAAGTCATGGTGGGCAGCAAAGGCTAGAAGAATGCGAATTGCTTCTGGTCTTGCCACCGGTGCATATGTTTCACCGAAGTCCAAGCCCTCTACTTGAGTGAAGCCTTGAGCAACCAATCTTGCCTTGTTTCTTGTCACCAAACCATCTTCATCTTCCTTGTTGCGGAAGACCCACTTGGTGCCGATGACATTAGTCTTGGGTCTTTCCACTAACTCCCAAACTTCATTTCTTGTGAAGTTGTTCAGCTCTTCTTGCATGGCTAGCACCCAATCCGGATCCTTGAGAGCATCATCTACTTTCTGCGGTTCCAAAGATGAAACAAAAGAGAAATGTTGACAGAAAGCAGCTAGATGTGATCGTGTGGTTACTCCCTTTCGAAGACTCCCAAGAATGTTATCAACGGGGTGATCCCGTTGAATGGTTTGTCGAAGTCGTGGATGATCAACGCCATGTTCATCTTCTGCTTGATCTTCTTCATAGTTGTCCTCTGCTTCAAGTATTGGAGCAAGATCAAGTGGCTCAACATTTGCAGCAGATGTCGAGGTGGTTGCTGCTGAGGTAGCACGAGCGGCACTGCCGCTCGTAGGAGCGGCACTGCCGCTCTGCTGATTTCCAGCAGGGGTGTGCAGCATCTTGTCATCGAGTACGTCAGCGGAATCTTGTGCAGCAGCAACTGGTGGATCCTCCTGTTCTTTGGCTTTCTCCTCTTGTGGCTTAATGTCGCCAATAGCCAATTGCTTGATAGCTTCACAAGGTGTATCCTCCTTTCCTACAACATCTTTATCAACTTGCTCTACTTGAGAGCCATTAGATTCATCAAATGTCACGTCTATGGCGATTTCAACTCTATCGGAGGTTTTGTTGAAAACACGATAGGCATGCTCATTTGATCCATAACCAAGAAGAAAACCTTCATCGGATTTTGGTGCAAACTTAGAGGTACGGGGCTTCTTGTTCAAAATGAAACATTTGCACCCAAACACTCTAAAGTATGACACCTTGGGTTTGTTACCGGTTAGAAGTTCATATGAAGTTTTCTTGAGTTTCTTGTGTAGGTAGAGACGGTTGATTGCATGACAAGCGGTGTTGATTGCTTCACACCAAAAGATGTCCGGTGTCTTGTATTCATCAAGCATTGTTCTTGCCATGTCAATGAGTGTTCTATTCTTCCTCTCTACTACACCATTTTGTTGAGGGGTGTATGGAACCGAAAACTCATGTTTGATGCCCTCTTCATCAAGAAACTCTTCTACTTGGGTGTTTCGAAATTCACTCCCATTGTCACTTCTCACATTCTTGATGGGAAGTCCGAATTCCTTTTGTGCTCTTCTCACAAAAGTCTTCACTTTGTCTTGTACCTGGCACTTATCGAAGACAAAGAATACCCAAGTGAAGCGGGAATAATCATCAACAATAACAAGTCCATATTTATTACCCCCTATGCTCAAGTAGGCAACCGGTCCAAAGAGATCCATATGTATCAACTCCAAAGGTTGAGTGGTGGTCATGATGCTCTTTGGTGGGTGAGGCACACCTATTTGCTTTCCGGCTTGGCAAGCGCTACATATCCTGTCTTTATCAAAATCAACATTTGTTAGTCCGATGATGTGGTTGTCCTTTTGTAGTTTGGCCAAGTTCCTCATCCCAACATGGGCAAGTCGGCGATGCCAAAGCCAACCCATGCTAGATTTTGCCATGAGACAAGTTTCAAGCTTAGCTTTCCCTTTGTTGAAATCAACTAGGTAGAGCTTATTCTTTAGCTTGCCTGTAAAGACAATAGAGGAATCCTCCCTACGAAAGACTTCCACACCAACATCCGTAAAGAGACAATTGTAGCCTTTTCCACATAATTGTGAAACCGACAACAAATTGTATCCCAACGAATCAACATGCATAACGTCGGAAATATCATGTTCAGTTGTGATAGCGATTTTACCAAGGCCGACCACATTCCTTATATCATCATTTCCAAACCTTATGTTGTTCCTCTCATCATTGGTTTGGGAATATGATGAAAACATACTCCTTTCTCCGGTCATATGATTTGTACATCCACTATCAAGCACCCAACTTGATCCACCGGAGGAGTATGCCTGCAAAGCAGATTAGTTCACAAGTTTAGGCCCCCAAGCTCCTTGGGACCTTTCATGTTAGTCACAAGTACTTTGGGAACCCAAATAGATGTATGCAAGTAAATGTTCCTGTCTTTGCCAAGTAAATGCAAGTACTTTGGGGACCTTGCTGTTGTTCTTCAATACAAAACATGAACTCAAGCTTTGTCTTGTTGATTGAGCCTTGGGGTGATATGCATATCTATTTGGAGTGGCCCAAATAGTTTTCTGCTGTTTCTGAGTAACCTGCTTTGCCTGGACAACCTTCTTCTTGGGCTGGTTCTGGACAGAGGTCATATGGGTTGCCTTCCCTTTCTTAGGGGCAGCGGCACTGCCGCTCTTCCTAGCGGCACTGCCGCTCGGCGGTGCTGCTCGGAGCTGGCGTGGTGCGGCTGTCTGTGCAGGCATATCTGTACCCATCTTTCCTTTGCTCCAGAACTGAACACACTCATAGCCATTAATGATCTTTCTTCCATTTGTCTTGGCTCCTTTTGTGTGACCTAGCCCATCCCTTATCCTAGGATTTCTTCCATCAATGTATTGTGGCTTCTTTGGTTGAGTTTCTTTGCCACTTTCAGATTTCTTGGAACGTTGATCTTTCTTGTCAACTAAGGCATTGAGTCTTGCAACCTCTTTCTTCATTGCTTCCAAGTTTGCTAATGTTGTGGCATGTCCCTTCAAATCAATGTTGTAACATTTACCACATCCATTGCTTGTAGAAGGAATAGAGGTGTCCTTTGCAGCTGAGAGCTTTGAGTTGCTCTCCCAAAGAGTGCTATATTTACCCTCAAGTTCCTTGTGCTTTTCTTGTAAGTCACAATACTTTTCATTGAGGTTAACTATAGCCTTCTTTGAGTGAGCATGGCTTTCTTGCTCCCTTGATAATCTCTTTTGCAAGACAGCCACCTCACTTCTCTCATCCGCAAGAGCGTCCTTGTTAGCAACAAAGACCTTTTCAAGTCTAGATAGTTCATCTTCTCTAGTTGCTAACTCGGCTTGGACACTTTCTAAATCCTCCATCATCTTAGTGATAAATATCTTGGTCTTAGGATCTAGATTCTTGGTCAAAGTCACATATTCCTCATCACTAGATCCATCATCACTTGAGCTATCACTAAGTTCACTAGACTCATCATCACTAGGTGTTGGAGAGGTCTTTGATTTGGATTTTACCTTCTCATGCTTTGCCATAAGACAAATATGAGGGGAGTCATCATCATCGGACAAGTTGGAGAAGAGTCTTGATGTAGAGGTTGATTCTTGCATAGCAAATGTAGCAACATGTTCCTCCTCTTCACTAGACTCTTTAGTTGAATCCCACTCATGCCCAATGTGAGCTTCTCCCACGGTCTTGCCTCTTCTCTTGTAGTCTTGCCTCTTTTCTTTGTTGTTGTTGTTGTCCTTCTTGTACTTGTTGTTCTTGTTCTCATGTGAACAATCCGCTACAAAGTGTTCGGTGCTACCACAATTGTAGCATGTCCTCTTCTTCTTGTTTGGAAACTTTCTTTGCACAACTTTGTAGCCATTTCTCTTCATCCCCTTGTGATATTTCTTGATGAACAAAGCCATATCATCTATGTCCACACCACCTTCATCATCATCATCACTTGAGGAAGAGGTGGAATCGATGTGTTCTTGCATTTTCTTCATTTCTTGGCCATGGCTTGAGGTTGATTGCTTGCTGCCCTTGCTTTTGTTGGAGGTACTAGGCTTGCTAGTCTTGCTTGCTTTGAGAGCTACATCCTTGATCTTGATGCCATCCAACTTGGCTTGCAACTCACCAAGTTTTCTCCTCTCGTTTGCTTCTTCTATTTGCATATCATGTGTAAGCAATCTACCAAGCACATCATTTGGAGTGAATTGCTCAAACCTCTTCTTGTCTCTAATCAAGGTGACAACGGTCCCATTTCTAGGTGTGTATGCATCAAGCATGACCTTCACCACCTTGTGATCATCAAGCTCCTCATCTCCAAATCCTCTAATCTTTCCAACAATAGTCATCAACCGGTCAAACATTTCTTGGGCACCTTCCCCATTATAGATCACAAACCGGTTGAGCTTGGCCTTTAGCAAGTCAATCTTTGCTTTCCTCACTTTGTCAACACCTTCATGCGCAATGTGCAAAGTGTCCCAAATCTGTTTTGCCACATCAACATTCATCACTCTATTGTACTCATTTGCCTCCAATGAGCTCAAGAGAATGCTTGTAGCTTGGCCGTTGAGATGGACAACTAGTAGCTCTTCATTTGTTGGTGCTTCGGGGTTCACCGGAGGTTGAAATCCACTACACACAATCTCCCAAAGACCGGGGTGAAGTGCAATAAGGTAAGCTCTCATCAAATGCTTCCACTTGGCGAAGTTAGTCCCATCAAAACGAGGTAACTTGCCCGCGGGCACGTTGATGAAAGATTTCTTATCACGGTTAGTCAAATAAGAAGAATAGTTAAAGGATACGGCGGCGAATTTCTTGTTGTTGTTGCTGCCCTCATCCTTTTTCTTCTCATTCTTCTTGGTCTTGGGAATGTATGATGCATCATCATCACCATCCTCGGAGCTACTTGATAGCTCGCTTGATTGTGCATCAAGTTCCACCTCCTTCTTAGCTCTAGCCGCTCTTCTCTTTAGCCTTTCTTCTCGAATTCTTTTTCTTTCATCTTTTCTTTGAAGCTTCTCGATTAGCTTCAAGCTTGCTGCCTCCTCTTGCTTCTTCCTTTCCTTTTCGGCCTTTCTTGCATCCTTGGCGGCCTTCTTTTCTTTTCTTTGTCTCCTCTCCTCCCGCCTTACCGGATCGGTAATGCTAGGGTCAGAGGAGGACAGAGAAAGGTCGCTGCTGCTGGATGCAGTGGGTCTAGCAACCGGAGTCACCTCTCCGGTTTCGCCTTGACCCAAACCATCTCTAGACCCCATACTTCACGCGGTTAAGCGTTGTATGAAGTAAACAAGCTCCAATACCACTTGTAGGATCGCTGGACGCCTAGAGGGGGGTGAATAGGCCTGTTTCAAAAATCAACTCGAAACTCGATCAGTATATCGAGCGGCACTGCCGCTCGGGCCAAGCGGCACTGCCGCTCAAGCGGCACCGCCGCTCCAACAAACGGCACTGCCGCACCTGCAGAAGTGTCAGGCCCACAGTTCAAAATCTACTCAACGAAATTTAGATCAGTTTGTTTCCTTAGCTTCCTGGTAGAGTAGAGGTCACAGATCGAGTGATAGAACAAGTAAATAGTGGACCACAAAGTAGATCGACCGCCACACCTAAAAGGGTCTCAACAACACAATATGAACAAAGTATATGGACAAGCAAACACACGATGACACAGGTATTTGACCCGTGGTTCAGCTCGCCACAAAGGCTTGCTTACGTCCACGTTGTTGAGGTTCCACCAAAGGAATGAGCTCACCACAAAGGTTTGCTCTTTTGCCTCGTTCACAAGTCTAGGAACCGAATCCTAGAGATGTGGGGTGATTATATTAGTTGCAAGAGGGTTACAAACCTCCCTAGGCTGCCACACAAGTTGGCAAGCTCAAGGGCGACAGCTAGCTAGTCGGCTAGAGCAAAGCTCCAAGAGTAAAAGACCACAACCGCCGCCAAACGCGAACCAAGTGCTTCTTTGACGATGAAGAACGGTGGAGCACCTCTCCAATCGAAGAGTGCTGCCTTTCCCTTCAAGAATCGATGGTGGAATCGAAGGATTAGCTTGGAGGGTGGAGGAGCACCAATGGAGGGAGAGAGAGCTAGCACTTGGATGGTTTCTGTCGAAATGGACAGAGGTGGAAGAAGGAGTGACCGTTGGGGGGTAAAAATGGAAAGATATTTATACCCCTTCGGACACAACGGTCATATGCACGAGCGGCACTGCCGCTCATGAAGCGGCACTGCCGCTCGGCCTAAGTCAGCCAAAAGGTAAAACAGGTTTGACTGCTGACTTAGTTGAGAGCTGGAGGTTATGTGGTGAAGATTTGAGCACTTGCACGCTTGACACAGTGGTTCTAATCCCTCTTGATAGTACGGCATGTCCTATACTCAATTTCAAAAGTAAAATGAAATATAAACCTCCTTTGCTTGAAATACCATCCATGAAACGAATCGGGGTACTCCTCCTTTAGGTTTGCAACATCCTCCTTTCTTATTTCCTGTTTGTCAACTCGATAAATCTCATTAGTCCTCTAGTTAGATTGTCATCAATGCCAAAACCCACATTAGAGGTTGATTGCACTTACAAACTCAGGTGTTTTGTCCACTCCTCCCCTCGCAAATGGTTCAAATGGTTGTCATTGGCAGAGTTATGGTGCAACACCAGCTTCCACTCGGCATTGGGCAGAACACCCTTTGAGCTATTGTATGGTCAACCCCTTAAGCACTTTGGTCTTACTATTGATATTGCCTCTCCTGTACCTGAAGTTGAGTCCAAGCTCAAAGAGCGCCAGACCATGCTGGCGGCAGTTCGTCAACATTTGCTCCGTGCTCAACAGCGCATGAAGCACCAAGCAGATAAGAATCGTTCTGAGCGCTCTTTCGACATCGGAGATTGGGTGTATCTGCGCCTTCAGCCTTATGTGCAATCTTCCCTTGCCCCTCGAGCTCACAATAAGCTCTGCTTCAAGTTCTTCGGGCCATTTCAAATCATTGACAAGATTGGTGCAGTCACCTACAAGCTACAGTTGCCGTCAACTTCTACAATCCATCCTGTTTTTCATGTGTCTCTGCTCAAGACAGTTCTTCCTCCATCGACTTCGGTCTCTTCATCCTAGCCAGATGTCGATGATGATCTCCAGGTGCGTGAACGTGTGTTGCAGCGCCGGCTTCAACAGGTTGGTGCCCGTTCCGTGCCCCAGCTTCTAATCAAATGGACAGGTCTGGAGGAGGACTTGGCTACATGGGAGGATGCCGTCGCCGTCAAGGAAAGGTTCCCTGCTGCCCCGGCTTGGGGACAAGCCGGAACGCAAGGAGGGGGATGTCAGCACCTCTCATGGACAGCGAATCAAGAAGCCCAGTACAGGAGTCCATGGGCCGAGTGGGCCGCTTCCCCTTTCGACCGGTTCTCTGCCGGCGACGCTACTTTTCTTCCCCTTCTCCGGTGGATTGCATGAGTTCGAGTGAGGATCTCCGCCGCGACGAGTGGGGGTCTGACAGGGGACGCTGCAAGGCCTCACATCCACCCTCGCAAAGACAGTCGGCGTTAGAACATCCGCTCGATGTCTCTCGTCGAAGAACGAGGTTGCAGTCGGTGAGTGGAGGGAGGAAGAGAAAGGAGGGAGAGAACGAGTGGAGGAGATGGAAGGAAAAGAAGGGATGAATGAGGATGGGAAGGGATATGGTTTGGGTGGAGACCGGTGGCGTCCGTTTTTTTACTGGGATGTTTGTGGGCATGCGAACGACCAGTGAGCGGCAGGAAGCCCATTAAGCAAGCGTCCGAAAACGGTCAGAGGTCTAAGTCAGAGCATAACCGTTCCTATAAAATCCAGGCAATGCCTTTTATCTAAAAGCTCAGGCAAAAAAAAAAATGTGGCCCTTGATAACACGATATTTTTAACTATGCACTTTGCAGTTTTTTATATGTATGTTCAAAGATTTTCAACGCAGATGAGATTTTTATGATGTAAATCCTCCATTGTACGGAATGTGTCCTGCTTTAATCAATAGCTAGAGTAGGTACCATTCATCATTTGTTAAAACATTGTACCAATAACGTCATTTATCATCATGTAATAAATGTGTGCTTTGCTAATCGAAATCCACTCTTTTACATCCTGGATTCGAGTTAATAATTATATAACACAATCTAGGAGAGCTTGCCCACACTTCCGTTACTAGCATGTAAATTAGCAAGAACTAATTTGCACGATTAGTAGAAAATTGCCCACATGCGATGGCATCAACAGCACACGCGTCGAGCAGCATACAATACTTAGTAGCAGTAAATTAGCAATAAAAATCTCCAATAATAAGGGTCAGGACAACCGGTCCCAGTGATCACAGTTCACCCGTCACATACATACACTGTATATATGCGGATGATCATACTCCATATCTCGTGCTAATAATGCTAACATGTCTAACCAAGTCGGAAGCCACGGCCACGGCCACGGCCTCGGCCTCGGCCTCCAAAACCACGAACACAAACACGGCCACGGTGTCCAGAATTCTGGGCACGGCCACGGCCAGGCTGTCCAGAATTCTGGGCACGGCCACGGCCACGGCCTCCACGAGCACAAACACGGCCACGGTGTCCAAAATTCTGGGCACGACCACGGCCACGACCATGTTGTCCGAAATCACGGCAGCGGACACGGCGGTGGATGTACCAGCCGAAAACAGGGTGGTGGGTGGTCCATGTTCCACGACCAAGGACTTCTGGTCGGGTGTAGTCCTCCAGCACCTCATCCAACCTGCAATCCAGATTTTGTATTTATTATTAATAAATAAATTTATTGGAAGTTGCTCAAACAGACTGTAGCTAGTGCTGCAGCTGCAGCAGCCAGCATCAGCCAGGGCTTGTCTGGTTGATGGCTTGAGAACTGCCTGTACAGGCAGTATCAAGCAAGCACAATCAGATGCCAGATGATGCTGCCTGGCGCAGGCAGTTTTCTCAGGATTCAAACCAAACATGCCCGCAAAGCTGTTGAGCTGTAATATTGAAGAATATGGAGCAGGAGCTGTTCACACCAGCCAACGAGTGACTGGGCCAAGCAGATGCAGCAAGCAGAAGTGAAGAGGCTGATTAATCCTAACTTAGACTAAACTAAAAGCTAAGAGAGTGCCATAAAATTTATTGGCCCTTACCATTTCCATAAATCTGCTGTCATAAGATGATCAGAGCATAGCAATTTTTCCAAGACAACGGGAAGACTGTCTTCGAGATAATGAGAGGTCAAAAGATCCAACTCTGAAAGTTTGTTAAAATGTTCTTTCTCCTCCTCTGGTTGCAATTCCAATCCTAGGTCATCCTTCACAGCAATAATTCTGGTATGAAAATCAGTAAAACAAATAGAAAACAGGAAATAAAATATTCACCTTAGATTTTGCGTGTTCGTTTACTTGTCTTGGAAAAACAGACAAGCTGCCAACATCAGGTTTATAACGCCCAAACTTCCTCTCCGGATCTTCACCCTCTGTAGCCTTTTCATTGCTTTGATCTAAAATGCCAGGGATGTACCGTAAAACCTTTTTGAGAACTGGATGTCCTGTTTCAGCAATTGGAGCTCTCCAATCAGATTTAAGGTGAGGTGTACTTGACAATACAGCTCTCAGAGCATGTCTCACTTCCTCACGGCCAAAGCGCCGTATCCTATGAATGTCAGAAAATAAACCAGCTCTAGCCAATGAGGACCTCAGTGCCAGGGTAGTCAATACACAACGCCAGAAGCCATCAAGACGACGTCGGAAGCCTTCCAGTTCATGTCGGCTACACACTGAAGGTGGTTTGCGGGGAGGGTTTGACAACTTACTGATCAAGTGGTTGAAGAATGCTGGCAGACCAACCCCTTCTACTCTAAATAACTCAATAATCTTACAAATGTAACTGAAGAAGTCATTCTGTTTGGCCTCTTCACAGAACTTGTCACAATATGGTGCTCTGATTTCTGCACGGGCTCCATCAATCACAACTATGGTATTCAAGTCAAACTTCCCATTCCAGCTTAACCCCGCCTTATGAGAAAAAATAATATCTTCCAACACATCAAGTCCAAGAACTCTACCAATCTTTGTCGTAGCAGCAACATCCAGGGAAGTCCCATCAGCAAATAATGTTTTTAATGCAGAGAACCGATTACCACGCATCTGAACAAACTCCATGAGTGATATTTCCCATGTTTCAGGACCAGGAACATACTTTTCATGTGATATATCCTCATCATGAGATTCAAGAACATTATCTCTCTGAAAAAAAAACAATTTCAACCTTTGCATAATACAACAATATTGGCAAAATGCATTGCTTATTGCCACAACCGACTATGCACTAATTTTCTTCAATGTAACATGCACTTTCAAACAACCAGCATGACTTGCAAGAAAGATAAGATTTCATGTATACGGTAATAGTATGTATATAGCATACAAATATCACCGGTAGAAATAGAAATGGAAAAGAAAGACTTGTTATAAATCAAATGTGATGGTAACATAGTAAAAGTAAAAAAATGTAACAAAGCATCAAAAGATTCATTTTACGGTCAATGTTAAGCATACCAAAGGAGCTGCATCAGGTCCTGAATACAATTGTGTAATGCTGCGGTCCAAACACAATCCGTCATCATGTGATTTAATCCCTTCTGAATCTGTCTTCATTAACAAGGTAGATGCTTCAGATGTACTTGTTTCAGGAACAGAAAGAGAACCCTGAAGAAAGAGCACACAATTTAATCCTCAGTATAATATAATGAACAAGACAAAATGCAAGGTACCATCAATTGTAATATAACAATGAACAAGAACAAAGGCAACATGACTTGCAAGGGAGAAAAAAAAGAGTAAATTTCATTGGCGGTCCACGAACTTGTCCTGAGATTTCAAATAGGTCCGGGTACTCTCAAAACGCTGATTCACATCTAAACTTGTTTCAATGTATCAATCCAGTCCAAAGTTGACCCGGGGCGTGTCCAGCTCTGTGAAATTATGCGACCCCCCCCCCCCCGCGCCCCTCTATGGTGAGTTCCTCCTCTGTGCATACTGTTAGGGTTAGGTGGCCGGTTGTTATGTGAGTGTTCAATTTGTAGTGTTCAGATCAATTTCTTTCAAGATGAATTTGTAGTGTTGCTCAGTACCAAAAGCATACTTCAATTCTGGGTTGCTAGGGTTTGATGTTGTGACTTGCTATTCTGTAGGTTCTGACAGTAGTCACATTTCAGTAGAGATTCATCATGGAGGTCTTTTCTGTGGAATTGGAGTGAACCATACCTATGTTAATGAGAAAGTGGACTGGTTTGACCATATGGATGTAGATTTATGGTGTTACTTTTGGGTTGCGGATTTTGTGACCAAACTTGGCTATGATGTGTCTTCCCCCAATTTGAAAGTGCACTGGTTGTTGCCTGGCAAGGAAATTTATGATGGTTTAAGGCTGATATCTAGTGATGGGGACACCGAAGTAATGAGGCAGTTTGCTGGCAAGATGAAGAGCTTTGTTTTGTACATTGATCATCACTACCAAGGTCTGCCACCTGAAGACATTGTTATTAACCCAGTTTCTGATATGCCAAACGTCATAAGCCCAATTAAAGTGCAGCATGTGCCGAAGATCCCTGATGAGAGGCTCCCAGATATGTACAAGGAGTTGCCAATGGCAGATGAAGTAGGTGAAGTAGATATGGATGATGGTGGCTCTGATGCTGAATTTTACTGGGGCAGTGGAAGTGATGATAGTGAAGAAGATCCAGACTTTGTGGATAGTGGCAATGAGGTAGAAGATGATGATGATGATTTGTTTGTTGACAATTTGGATGAGCAAGCCAGTAGGACAGTGAAGAAGAGCAAGAAGGCAACAGGAAGCAGGCTACTGCCAAGCGCAAACCTAAAATACTATCTAAATATTCATGTACATGTGTTTATGTGTTTAATAATCATGGTGACACCTACATGTAGGCATCAACTGCTCTTGACACTAATCAAGGACCCTTACCTGACTGCTCCTTCATTGCAAACAACCAACCTCTACCTAAACCAGATCCTATCACAACTGCAACTAAGAAGGGCAAGGCTATTGCCAAGCGCAAACCAGCTGCAAGGAAAACACAGTAAAGAAGACCAAGGCATCTGGGAAGAGCACCAAGGCATCACAGTCACTTGATGGATGGAGAGCACCAAGGCACCAAGGAAGCTTTTGGATGTACATATGGCTAGCTGACCACTTTTGTGAATGAAGATCTGGCTGACCTCTTTTGTGAATGAAAGAAAACCAACTTTTGTGATGGAATTTGCACCAAAAACAATATGGATGCATACATCATTGTATATAGTAGTTAGTACATGCTTTGAGCTGTAGGCACAACTAGAAATCAGCTCACCACCTCGACTATATGATGTAAGATAGGTGCAGCGCCAAAACTGTATGGCTGCTAGTGTCTCAAATCAAGTTTCAGCTATATGATGTAAGATATGTGCAGCCCCAAAACCGTATGGCTGCTAGTGTCTCAAATGCAGTTTCAGCTACTGTCTGTTAAGCAACAATGTGACTGCATTATGTGAGCCCCAAAACTGTATGGCTGCTAGTGTCTCAAACCAACGCACCCTGAGCTTGACGCCATAAAGCAGATCTGCACGAGCTCAAGAAACTAGAAGAGAGAAGAGAGAAAGACAGTAAGAGAAAGAGTGAGCGAGAGGGGGAAGAGTGGAAAGAGGAGGACTTTTATTCATATTTTCCAGCCACCAGGAAAGGGGAAATGCGGCCCCAGGTCAACTTTGGACCGGATTGATACATTAAAACAAGTTTAGATATGCGATTCAGCGTTTTGAGAGTACCGGGACCTATTTGAAATCTCGGGACAAGTTCAGGGACCGCCAGTTAAATTTACTCGAAAAAAAAAATTCAGGTATATGGGGAGTAAATTGCATTTGGATGTCTACAGTATACATATATCACAAATAAAAATGGAAATGGAAAAAATTACACGATGACAACAAAGCATAGCAGGTACAGATATATTTGATTTTGCAAACATAGTAAACAATTTGTTCTTTTGGTCCACGTTATACATACCAAAGGAGCTGCATCAAGCCCTGTATAAATTGGTGTGAAGTTGTTGTCCAAAAATACTCCGCCACCATTGACCTAATAAGCCACAGCTAAGAATGGGCACAAGTTCCATCTCAATTACACAAAAAAATTATGAAAAATACAAAACAGCATACCTCAAGAGTCTGCCAAACTGCATTAGTTCTTAAATAATTTGAATTAGTGACTAAAGAATGTACTACTCCATTGACCTGCATAAGATCAAAAAGGGTCAAAAGGGAAAATAGAATGAACCTAAGCATAGCCCCTAACTGTAATAAAATACAGCACATGTTGAGTCTCACCTTAACTATAGTATGGTAATGATAGTGCCAGTACATAATGCATGGAACATTTTCAACAAGGTCTTCACGTAAAGAAACCAAGCTGTAGCATTGGCACATGGTTATTTAAAATGTTAACAAGTGGCAAACAACAAGAAGTTTCCAACCAAAACAGACTGCACATAGAAAAAGGAAATTTTGATATTTTACCCAATGGGAGTAAGTTGATGTCCCCTTAGAAACTTCAGGATTGCCTCCGCTAAAAACATTAAACAAAAGCAATAGCAGCAATAAAAAAGTTTGGTCAAACAATGTGTAACCATGAGGAAAATCAGGTTCATAAGCCGCCAGACTAAGAAAAAATAAAACTAACCATGAGGAAAATCAGGTCCATTAGCCGTCAGACTAAGAGTTTCCAATGATTCTTAGGGTCCAAGCAACAAATCCTAATAATTAGTATCATGATGGCCACGTCATATAAAATGATTGCGCACTGAATTAGAAAATTTACACTAACGACATAATTAATGCCCATGATAAACTTCCTTACCCTAGGAGCAACCCAACCATGTCGAACATCAAGATCCAAGCAATCAAGAAGTAACCACTCTGGTGTCTTCGTAAAACCATCCGTTCTGGAGAAAACAATGTCCACATCGAAACCTTTGACCATTGTTGGTGCCACATCCCATATCATTTTTGTATTTCAGAAGAATGGGCCTATTGAGAAAATATATATATATATAACAACCTTAAGCTGAAAGCTATAAATGCAACCAAAATCGAGTCTGCAATAGCTACAAACCTGCATTTTCGCACTTCCGTTTATGAGAGAGTAGAGAAGGGTAAGTAGATAATCGATTGAAACCACAGTTTCAGATGCTTGAAAAAAATATCCCCCTTAAGCAATAGTAAATTGCCTGTGGTGAAAATAAAATAAATCTAAATCATGAAGAAATAAAATAAAATACAAAAATTGAAAATAAAACCAATTTTACTTACATATAGCAATTAAGGCACAAGGGCCATCATATTTTTGATGGATAACATGAGTCGATCGTCCAAAAAAAATTAATAGGTCTCATTTTTTTAAGTTACCACGATTAACCTGCGAAAAACATATTTGAGAGGCAGCAATTCCAATAAAACATGAAATCATTCACACTTACAGATATAATTGCTTGTAAGATAATTTGATAATTTGCTGCTGCCATTGTATAGTTTGCTGCAGCAAGGTGTTAGCAATAGCAAGTGAGTCAATTGCTTGCTGCAGCTTTTAGGTAAGTGCTAGGAAAGCCACTAGGGCTGTAGGAAATAGCTAGCAAAGCCACTAGGGCTGGTTCAGTGGGAGACTTGACTCAGGTCTAAGTCTTCTCTTTAAGTAACTTCCAAGAAAGCCACTAGGGCTGTAGGATGTAGTCATTTTCAGCTATAAATAGAGCCAAAGGCACCAGCCTAAGCAGCTCATTTGCCTCAATCCTCCAGCCAACTCAGTTGGTTCAGTTTCAGCCCACGCTGAAACTTGAACTGGTGTGCCGTGTGTGTGTGTGCGTGGGAGGCAGAGAGGGGAAGAGCTCCTGCTCTTCTTCTTCCTTGGTGCAAGGGAGAAGGGAGAGAGCAGCGGTGAGCAAGGATGCTCACCTGGTTGCTGGTTCAGCAGCCAACAAGCTCATTCCTGCACAACAGAAGGTTCAGGCACAACCAATGCTGCTGCCGGTGTCGTGTGTGTGTTCGAGCTCAGGCTCTTCTTCTACCTTGATCCAGGGGAGAAAGAGTGAGCAGGCACCAGGAGGATTACCTGCTGCGGGTGGCAGATTGTCAACATTGCTTTCTCCTTGGCCTTCTCATCGTCTTTCTCATTCTTCTCATCGTCTCTCTCCTCAGCCTTCTCATCGTCTTTCTCAGTCTTCTCATCGTCTCTCTCCTCAGTCTTCTCATCGTCTTTCTTCTCAGTCTGCTCATCGTCTTTCTCCTTAGTCTTTTCATCGTCTTTGTCCTCGTTCATATCCTCCTTTCTGTCTTTGTCCTTCAGACCCATCTTCGCTTTTTTCTTCCACTTCTTTCTTTCATTTTTTGTTAGTGGCTAAATCAAATGCGTGATTTCATTGAGTTAGCAAAACATACCTAAAAATAAAATAGAGAACTTGTAATAACACTTAACATTCTTATCTTACCAGTATTGATTGAATCATTGAATTGGTAGGCATAAAATTACAATCAACAAAATATCCATCACCAATTCCCTAATTATCCATGCAAAAAACAGTTAGCACTGTAAGATAATCTGCTGCTGCCATTGTATAGTTTGCTGCAGCAAGGTGTTAAAAATAGCAAGTAATCAATTGCTTGTTGCAGCTTCTAGGTAAGTGCTAGGAAAGCCACTAGGGCTGTAGGAAATAGCTAGGAAAGCCACTAGGGTTGGTTTAGTGGGAGACTTGACTCAGGTCTAAGTCTTCTCTTTAAGTAACTTCCAGGAAAGCCACTAAGGCTGTAGGTAGTTTGTGTATAAATAGGACCTCTCTATTTCAATGCAAAGCAGCTCATTGCCTCACTTTCTAGCCAAGTTCAGAGCTGTTTCAGAGCTGTTTCAGTTCAGCCAAAGCTGAACCTGAAACTTTGTGTGTGCGTGCATGAGAGTGGAGGCAGGGAAGAGCTCCTGCTCTTTTTCTCCCTTGGTGCAGGGGAGAAGGGAGGGCAGCGGTGAGCAAGGCTGCTCACCTAGCTGCTGGTCCAGCAGCCAACAAGTTCATTCCTGCACACAGAGAAGGTTCAGGCACAGCCAACGCTGCTGCCGGTGTCGTGTGTGTGTGTTTGAGCTCAGGCTCTTCTTCTACCTTGGTTCAGGGGAGAAAAGGGAGCAAGCAGCAGGAGGATTACCTGCTGCGGGTGGCAGATTGCCAACAAGCATATCATAATCACATGTAACATAAAAAGATCAACATACCTCAGTTAATCTTTCCCACGCTGCATCAGTATGAGTACTTAACAAGGAAATATCATTCAGCAATACAAAAATTTTATCTTCAACCTATACAATATTAGGGATATTTCAGGAGGAAAGTTTGCTCACTTTAAAAAGAGGGGAGGGTCATTATCTGTGAACAAATAAGAGCTCACCTTAGATATTGTAAGTAATGTTTCATTCCAAAGTAGGAGAGAGGGTTGTCTCTCTTTAAGATCATTTTTTAATGAAGAGAATCTGCACCCAGAGACATAAATAAATTGAGTTTTAAAAGCAACAAAAAAAAGTAACACCTGAACATATATATATATAAAACTTACCCATAAGGGGTTAGCTGAGGACCCCTCAAAAAAAGTTGAGATCATTGCACCTAAAATTAGAGAACAAATAAAAGGTGTAACCGAATAATCAATTGCAAATATAGTTTTGCTCCAGAAAAATTGAACACTTATGTTGTAGAAAATTACAACTGGTAAGTTGTTCTTCTGGTTCAGTTGAAGAGAATGCAAGCGCAGAATAGAACATATCGTCTTCACACCCAACATCAAGCTTTTGAGGCCCAGGCAGAAGTGATTCATACATAGCAAGAGTTACCGAAAGTCTGAAGTAGGAGCTTCTGCGTATGGAGGAGCCCAACTCAACATCCTAATGAAATATCGAAGTATCAGCCTTTACCCCAATAAATATCTCAAATCTTGCAGAAATGCTGATGCATTAAAGGAACTAATATTTAGAAAAGCTCAGGTACAATAGGTACCTGGCGATCAACCGTCCAGCCATGGTGTAGAGGAACACCGAGAAAACCAAATAGTGCGGTTTCTAAGGTCTGCTCAAAGCCACAAGAACTGAAAAATGGACATCATAAACATTAGACCCTGAGAAGGACAATCACACATACACAATTAAATCGGTATCAATCACCTATTGAATTTCACATCAAAGTATAAACTGCCTGGAAGCTTCGGCAATACACCAAGAACTTGTTTATTGAACTCTGATAGTTCCAAGTTCTGTTCCAGCTGCAGTATAAGTGGACAGTAGCATAACTTTGAGTTAATGAACATTCATTTGCAAAACAATTGCATTTATACAGTTGCATACCTGCATTTGTGTATTCCCATACAAAAGATAACTCTGGACAAGATATATGAGGTGGCCCTCAGACACCTTATTGATATCTAAATTGAGAGTTATCTTCTCTCCAAGAAGGAGAACGTTACCTGCAGTGGCCAAGAAAACAAGTAGTGAATGGGCTCTGGACTAGGCATTTCTAATAAGTTCAGTGACAAGGGAAAATACACTACCAAATGATATTTAATTTCGAATTAATTTATAAATTTGTTGGATTGTACACCGAAAGGTAAAAGTAAGTAAACAGCATGAATTCTGGGTAACCAGCCAAAGCCACTAAAGTAGAAATACAGAGAGAGAAAAAACTAAAAATTCAGCCACATTGACTTACATAGTGCTACTAGAGAGCAGTGTGTATTCTTATTCTTGAGGATAATAGGTGTGCGCCGACCAAGATATTCGATAACTCTTATTGCATACCACACAACAGAAGTGGCATCTTTCTTCTTTTTCTTCTTCTCTACCATATCAAATGGCAAATTCTGTTCCCGCAACTGGGGAGGAGGGTGCAGAGTTGGCAAAACCATTATTCAAATGAAACAATGAATATCCACAATATTCAAGAGGCACAATCTGAAAAGAATAGTACCTCCGCTATAGTTTTCAGGTAAATCATCACTTCATCTTTTTCTATTTGATCCTTTTTTCTGTATCCTTCAAGCTCAGGGCATAAATCAGGATCAACAAGGAGACTTGCATGAACAATACTGTTCAAGGAAGATAATAAATTCATTAGAGTTCAAACTCACAGGCGGCAATCATATATAACATGTATTCTTTCTATATACCAACTCGGAACAAAAGTTGCAGGACAGGTTAGTAAGAAATAACAAGAACAGGAAGATGGAACATAAAAACACAATGCCAATGTTAACAGAAGCAAAAACAGGTAGGTCAAGTAAAAAAAAACATCTTGTCATCCAGAGATATACGGACTACGGTAAACACTACTTTATACCCATTTGACTAAACCCAGTCACAGAATCAATATTTTACAGGTTTCATCTTCAAAGTTATTTTCAATTGCAGTAAAGAAGCGCACAGCAAAAGGTAGAAGCGGTAAATGTGCACTATGAGATGACCGCATGCAGCAACACCAAGCATAAATAAATTCTTGGCAAGATAATTCTGGAGAAAAGACAAACCAGAAACTCAATACAGCAGGGTGTAAAATAACAGATATGCAATACCAAGCATATGTAGTCTCAAGACGTTCTTGGCAAGATACTTCTGGAGGAAAGACAAAGCGGAAACTCAATACAGCAAGGAGCAAAAAATACAAAATTTGTTGACGACGACTCCAAAATCATGCAGATTGACAGGTGACCTAACTGAATGCTCTGAGAGTTGCTGCGATGCATCAAATAAGCCATACTGACATACCAAATAAGAGCAACTCCAGCAGGGCCCCTACTCAGAGCCCCCAGCTAAATATGGGGACCCAGGCCAAAAAACGTAGCTCCAGCTGGGCCCTGAAATTTGGTTGGGCACCCAAATTCCCCCTCTAGACCTCACCCCATTCCTGAAGCCTCTTGGCCAGGCCTGAAACGGCAGTTTCGCCTGGACCACTGACGCCTGCAAATCCCCTGCGAGGCGCGACCTCCGGCCCCGGCGACTCTCCCATCGAAGGCAACATTGAGGCCGCTGCTTCCTGGTCCTTTCAAGCACACAGGGAGGTGAGTGGTCACGGTCATTCTTGTAGGCTCCTTGACAGGCCTGAAACGGCAGTTTCGTCTGGACCACCAACCCCTGTGAATCCCCTGCGAAGCACGACCTCCGGCCATGGCAACTCTCCCGTCGAAGGTAACATTGAGGCCACTGCTTCCTGGTCGTTTCGAGCACAGGGAGGTGCATGGTCACAGTTGATGTCCGACGAAATTGAGATTCATTACAATGGAATTTTACCTAGTCAACCTAGTGCACCACAGAGGAAGGCAATCCGTGCTGCCAACTACTCTCTAGATGAAGACATCCAATTACGTGAACCATGGGAGAACACAAGTTTGGATCCTATCACCTGAAATGAGCAACCTGGCAAGGCCTATTGGAAATGAATTCTGAGAACTTTCATACCAACAATAAATTTACATCTGACAGGAATCCAAGTTCTTTTGGGCATAGGGGGGCGACAATTCACAAAGAGTGCCAGAAGTTTCAAGGCTTATATGACGAGGTTGGGCATCGTCATCCTAGTGGAGTGCCATACCAGGAACATGCAAGAATTTTATTAGGTGTTGCATCATTGTTGCTACAAGCTGCTGCATCTTTGATATTATTAGGTACTGCATCTTCGATTTCAGTTACTAGAAGCTCAAAAATGTTGCTAAAAGCTGCTGCTGCTGCATCTTTGCTTTCAGTTGCTAGAAGCTCAAAATGCATATGCAGATGGAAAGAAGGGGTTTCCTTTCCTTCATTGTTGGCTGAAGATTAGGCATAGCGAGAAGTTTGTGCCCCCTCTCAACAACAAAAGGCCAAGGGAAAGCAATTCACCAGCAGCAACAGTGGCTGTGTTTGATGTAGAAGATGATTTGAGTAAAAAGAGACAAACCCTAGCCCCTCCATGCCTAGCAGTAAAAGGCCTATGGGTAGGAAGCAAGCAAAGGAGAAGCTGAAGAAAGGAGAACAAATGGATTATAACTTGGAAAAGAAATTTCTTGCAGATTACAGCCCAGGAAACAGGGCCTATGTGTGAGCAAATAGAGGAATTAAGAATAGGGGCTTTGTTTTGACGGCTCCTGCTAGAAATCAGCCCAGAAAACAGGTCCCCCCAAAAGTGGGGGAGCACCCACATAAAAGGTAGGGGCCCTGTTTTGGGGGCTACTGCTGGGGTTGTTCTAATAGAATTATAACAGACATTTTAATTAAAATTAAAAGTTTATAATGTGTAAGAACACATTGTTCAAAATACTAGTTTTGTAAACAAGGAAACTGTTTTTGTATAAATGCATGTAAAATAAAGCACAGATTCCAACAAAAGTGATTGTTCTTACATATCATAGTCCTCATGTATCTTAAGTACTTCGAGGCCATATTGCACAGCCAGTTTGTCGGCACACTTTAGGAAATACTCACGACCTTCATGTCCAAGCCCTGGTATTCATAAAGACATGTACCAATTTCAACACAATAGGAACAATGTAATGACAAGAAAAAAAGAAAGTATTGATGTAACAAGTCATTTATAATCATGTTTGTATGATTATTCCTTCAAAATGACCAATAATTGTATTATTCGTTTGTTCATGACAAATTAGTATACAAGCCTTACGCTGATGTTGTAATTATTAACATTAGTGACCAACCGAAACATAACACACTTACCGAGCTGAGAACCAGGAGCATTTGTAACAGCAATCATTCTCATGTGATCTGCGAGGAGGCGGTAAGCTGTATCAACTCCCTCAGTATCAGCATCACCAACTTTACAAGAATAGGACTCGATTTCTTCACCAGTATGCTGCATATATGCTTATAAGTCATCAGTACATGTCACTGACCATGGAAATCAGTTATCATTTGTAACAAAAGATAACTTGAAGTGCACATGAAAACTTACTGGATAGATGCACTCAATTAGGTCAGCATAGTCATCTACTTCATAGTGGCTTTCTTTCTTTTGAAGGATGGCAGCCAGACATTGAAGATTAATCCCTGTTAAGATATGTTTGGCTTGCAAAGGACTCAATACGCCATCTTCTTGCCTATTGAACTAAAAAAGGAAGGGAAAAAAAAAAAGAAGTTGATAAATAATTAAATATAAGAAGCTTCATATATTTATGCATGCAAAAGTCCTTAAAACAACCTCAACAAATACAAGTCGGGATATCTCAATAAGTTTGCTATTCACACCATCTTGACTGTTTGAACCATCAATGAAAATTCCAACAGATGGCCCACAGGGACCAGTTTCACCACTCATCCAAAAAATCTTCCTATTATTCAAACACACAGTACATAAATATCCGCATAAATTCAAACACACAGTCCATAAATATCTGCATAAATTCAAAAAGAAATTGATAAGACATTACCTCAGACATAGAAGGTAGGATTCTTTCTTCCTCAATGTGTTTCTGCAATGCAGTTTTTGATTCATTGTCTGAACTCAAACCAGAAGATGTACCGCCACCAAAGTATGTGGCATGTATTCTAGATTCTGGTAATCCATATTTCTGCATATTGAAGAAGTACACACACAAAGAAACTTTTAAGCATGTCTTAATACTGCTCCCTCAAATTGCAATGATGTAAATATCATCGTTTAAGCATGCTTCCATCATATCAAATAAAAGTAGACCCTGGTACTAACACTAAGTTTGAAATGACCTGTAGATGTGTCACAATTCCTACTTCATAAACTATATGTAAATATCATCTTTTAAGCATGCTTCCATCATATCAAATAAAGTAGACCGTGGTACTAACACTAAGTTTGAAATGACCTGTAGATGTGTCACAATTCCTACTTCATAAACTATATCCAAACTTTTCACTATGTCTTAACACCGCTCCCTCAAATTGCAGATGTAAATGTCATATTTTAAGCATGCTTCCATGATATCAAATATAAAAGTAGACCCTGGTACTAAGTTTGAAATGACCTGTGGACTTGTGTCACAATTCCTATTTCAGAAACTATACCCAGACCTTTCACTATTAACACAACTCATGAAACAAAACTACACAGAAACTAAAGGGGAGCAGAAGCTGTACCATGCTGAGAAGACTGAGTAACAACCCAATAGCTTCCTCCTTCAAGTAGTCCCCACAACACCAACTCCCGAGGATTTCTGTAAATCGATGGTAAGTGGTGTCGCTTCTGAAGTGTTCAATCACATCATCATCAGAACTGGTAATAATGCATCTCAAAGAAAAACAGGTGCGCTGCCTCCCTGTGCCATTAAGGGCCTCCTTGAACCGATTCAGGCATGTATGTACGAGGGGCGCCTTGGGATCATCAATGGGGACCACCGGAGTCGAAGACAACTTCGCGTGCTGATTTTCCCCGAGATAGGAGAAAAACGTCTCACGGATTTCAAACACATCCAGCCCCAGAATACCTCGCCACATCACCAGAGATTCTACGAAGAGCAAAACAAGGGCTGCAGATCAAGCATCAAACAATGTATTAAACAAAAATCAATCTGCAGAATAGATCAAGGCAACCTTGACTCGAACTCGAATGCGGGGAAGTAGAGAAGTAGAGCGGCGTGGACTGACCTGTGAGTCCGGAGCACGGCACCGAGAACGGATCAGGGAGGGCGACGAAGACCGGCGCGGAGCCGAGAACGTACGGCGAACGTGAGGGGCGAGGAGGCGCGGCCTCCGGCCTGGCGGGGCGGCGGCGGCGGGAAGGGGGTGAGGAGTGGATGGACTAGGGATTTAGGGTTCGGAATGGAATCTCGATGCGGGAAGGGGGTGAGGAGCTGATGGACAGGGATTTAGGGCGTGTTTGCGCACCCGGCCCAGACCAGCCAGGCCAGCTCAACTGGACCGGGCGTCCCCCTGGCTGTCCCAGGCGGTGGCAAAGACCCTTGTTTGTGCACTTGTACCAACCGAGCCCGCCCCCCCGCCAGAAGCCGTGTGTTTGCCAAACCATTTGGCAACCATTTAACAACTACCCCAACTTCCAAACGAGATCGTGTTTTGCGGTACCGGGTCGCGGATCGGCCCGCCCATAGACAGGGAAATACAAATATGCATAGATGAATATAGAATGAGGAAGAGTTTGCATTAACATTACATAAATAATTGTCAATTGAACCATACAATTAGTGCTGTTTGAAGCACTTGACCTCAGACAAGTTATAGTTCATGAATTGCTAGCTACATGGACGGACAAACAGATTAGAGAAAACATGTAGCCAGCTATTGCTTCCATCAATTTTGTCATCATCGGTCCAATGATAATAAAACAATTGAGTTGAAGGTTGAGTTAAACCGAAATAAAGGGGATGCCTCCATCAACAGCAGGTCACAGCATCACATGCTCAGCTTCCAACCGAACAAAATGAACAGGAGCACAACCACCAAAAAGAAGAGGCAAATACCAGCAATGAACAAGCACATTGTGTTGTTAACCACCGCCGGAGGAGCAACCTCTAGCACCACTGGAGGAGCAACATCAAGCAGTGGCTGCTCCTGATCATCAATGAATTGCAAATAGGATGCCTCGGCTTGTGCTCTTGTTGGAAAGCTCTTGTGGCAATTGTGAGGATAGCCACTCACTTGAGCATTGCATTGTGCCCAAGTCTCATACACCCCAGGTTGCCTGCCGCAGTAGACGACATACCAAGTCATATGCCTTAAGAGCAACAACAAAAAATATGGTATGAGATTTTGAGAAAAAGAGTTATAAAAGTAATGATTTGCCTCAGATTTTATTGGCATTTTCATGCGGTCTTTAAACTTGGAGCATAAGGAACACAACATGGCCAACATCGAGCCCAGCCATCAACATGAATTCAGCTCAACACACCCTGCTAGGCCTCAACATGTTTGTCAAATGAATCAAAATATGTACAAATGCACGGCTGCATCATGCTTATGATGCCTCCAGGTGCACATTAGGACAACATCATCGACCATTCAAGAAGTAGCCATTAAAACCACATAAAACAATCTCGCAACAGTTATTCCGGCCTTGGCAAAGCATTAAACAGATCATGAACAATATGTACTACGAAACCCTAGCAGATCAAGGGCAAAATCTTGTATCAAACCCTAACAGATCAAGACCAACATCGTAGAGTAAAACCTAACGAATCAAGCAACCAGTACAAAGAAATAAATTGGGGGCCGAATTCACCTTGGGCTCGGGATCAAACGAACGAAGACGAAGCAGATCTGGAGGAAGAGGAAGCAGATGGGGACGGAGAAGAGCTCGAACACCTCGGAGTCCCAACAGCAGCAGGCCAAGCGATGCGGGGTGGATCCTCCGATGCGGGCAACGAAGAAGAAGCCCGCCGGATGTGGAAGCCGCCGCCACGCACGGGACCTCGCCGCCGGTATCTCACGAGAGAGGTGGAAGATCTAGGAGGAACGAGAGGGAGAAAGGAGAAGGTGCTGGAGGAGGCGACCTTTATAGGCAGGTGAAATCGCCTGCGGTTTCACCTTCCCGCTCGAGGCCGCGCGCGCGAAAGCAGGTTCACCTTCCCGCGCGAGCCACCCCCCCCGCCACCGGGCGCGCGCACGAGATCCCCCAATTGCGCCGCGGACGGCCGTGCTCCCGTGAAACGCGACCGGGCGTTTCCGGGGGCAGGCGGAGGCGCCCCTTTTTGGCTGCGCAGCCGGCTTCGCTCGCGGGCCAAGTTGGCAAAAAGGCCGTGTTGCGGCTCGGGAGCGCAGGCCGAGCTGCTGGGCCGCCGCAAACGCGCCCTTAGGGTCCGGTGGCGGAGGAGGCCGGGCGCGGATCGCGCTGCGGTCTGTCTTAGCCGGTGGCGTATGAGGGTCGGCGTTGCGTTGAGCTCGGGCGCGCCGGTGGCGGAGGCCGTCTTGGAACGTGTGACGGTAAGAGTGTCCTTTGGTGAAATATTTTGGGTTGGTTTACTATAGCATTTTTTTTGTTTTTTTTTTTTGGTAATTATTATCCAAACATGGACTACCTAGGCTTAAAAGATTCGTCTCTTACTTTTTAGTCAAGCTATGTAATTAATTTTTTTATTTACCTACAATTAATACACTAAAATACGTTAAAAGATTCAATGTGACAAGGAACTGTAGCACTTTTTGGGTTCCTGTGAGCGTAAAACTAAACACCCCCTAAGTCACCGTGACTTACCCCATGCCGTGAATCTTGGGCGCCGACTAAAGGTAACGCCTTGTTCGCAGCCAACCTGCCAACGGTACTTTCTCTCACAGCATTAGCCAAAGCATAGTCAGCCAGCAATACCTTTCTCTCAGAACGCATGAGCCAGCCACAGCCAGCCGAACAGGCTCTAAGTCTGACTTACCCATGCCCGATGGTGAATCTTGGGCGCCGGCGCCCAACGTCGCGCCAATCACCCTTTGGTGGGCCGGCCCACGGCCCACGGCCCACGTGGCCCTCGACGGCGACGGCGCCGAAGACGAGCATTGTTCCGGCGACTCCTTGTAGATCGTTGGACACCTAGATGGGGTGAATAGGCCTGTTTCAAACATTAACACAAAACTCGACGGTCGGTCGAAAGCGAAAGACTTTTGCCGCTCAAGCCGCAATGCTTCTCAACTGAACGGCACTGCCGCACCTGCAAAAAAAGTTAGCCCACAGTTCAAAATTTACCCAACGAAATTTAGATCGGTTAAATTCCTTAGTTTCATAGAGGGTAGAGATTGCAGATCGAGTGCTAGAACAAGTAGATCACAAGCCAAGGGATAGATCGGTCTTCAACCCTAGAAACAACTCAACAACACAATATATATGCAAATGACAGTAAAGCAAGCACAAGGTGACACGGTGATTTATCCCGTGGTTCAGCTCGCCACAAAAGCTTGCCTAAGTCCATGTTGTTGAGGTTGTAAGGTCCTAGATGGCTAGAGGGGGGGTGAATAGCCTATAAAAATTTTCTACAAACTTCACTAAACAAACCGGTTAGTAAAACAAATGGCGAATATGCGGTTTGCGCTAGCTCTAGTGGTCTTGCAAGCCAACTAGTGACAATTCTAGATAAATGCTATGATCTCTATATCACACAAGAGCTATGTCACTACTCTAGCTAATGAGCAATCCTAGATATGATCCTTATGCTAGCAAGAACACCTAAACAAACAAAGCTAGCTCTCTACACACTATAAGCTATGAATGTAAATACAAGAGATAGAGCTTGTTATACCAAAGTGTAGAGGCAATGATCCAATCACCGGAGAAGAATATAATCAATCACAATATGATGAAGAACCAATCACCAAGGAGACAATGAACACGTCGATTTATCCCCGGAGTTCACTTGCACACCGACAAGCTACGTCTCCGTTGTGTCGACCAACACTTGAATGGTTCTTGGACTAGACTTGCACTCGCTAGTTGGCCACCCGGGCGCTCCAAGACACCACTCACAAGAGAGGTACTCACCGACACGAGCAATGTATTCCTTACACTTTGTCTTCCCGATGAGGAGTGCGTGATCCTCTCACAAATCACCGGAGGTGGCCAAGAACATGCACCTTCTCTTGCCAACGCCTCCACCAAATCACCAAGCCGGCTAGGAGCGGTGTCTCCAAGAGTAACAAGACAATCACCGGCTCACAAAGCTCTCCAAGTGCCTCTAGATGCAATCAACCAATGCAATGCACTTGAATCTCCCTTTCTCTCAAGATTGAAGATCACAAGTCAAGAGATGAGAGTGGGAAGGCTTTGGCTCAGCTCAAGGGGAATAGGAGTGAATCAAAATGACCAAGAGAGTCCCCATGGCCGGCCAATGGGGTATAAATACCCCCACACATGAAACATGGCCATTGGGGGAAAAATCCCCAACTTCCTGCGTCTGACCGGACGCACCGGTCAAGGTGACCGGACGCGCTGGTCCGGCGGCGTCCGGCCGCTATTTTACAACGGAGCCAACGGCTCCCGGGCGCTGACCGGACGCACGCGGCCCGTCCGATCACATTGGCCCGGACGCCGCCGGTCGGGTCCGCAGCCCCGGAGCCGGAGCTCTCTGTGATTGACCGGACGCTGGCTGACCGGACGCACCGGTGCGCCTCGGCCAGCGTCCGGTCACCCTGCAGCAGAGGGTGATCGTCGTTTTCGCGCCGTTTCTTCTCCGTTGCTCCACCGTTGCTCCAACATGCTTCCCAACATGTATACCAACTTGAGCTTGAGGGATAGCATGTTTTCTCCAAGAAATTTGCATCCGGCGCAATGGAAAATATGCACTTCGTTTTCCCGAAAGCGCCGAATCCCGCCTCGCAAGCTCAGCAGGAGGGTGAGCGGTTACCAAACCCCAACTCAACCCTACAAACACTTCCGTCGCTTGAACCTTGTTGCCAACACGTCGAAGAACACCTCGAGCTCATGTGTTAGCATTTTGAAAACCATTTTCATCAAGCGCGAAGTTAGCTCTCTAGGTTAGAATGCATGCATATGAATTATGAACCTAGAGGCACATGAAGATCGATATGTCCGACAATTGTCCCCTCTTAATAGTGCGGCTTATCGATCCTAAATCACTCACACCCTCTATGGTGTCTTGATGCAAAATCAAATGGCCCTATGGTTATACCTTTGCCTTGAGCCCATTTGATCTCCGAAACTCCACCAAGTTGGACACTTGATCATCTTTTGGATCACCTCGATCCATCCTCCATGATCACCATGCTCCAACCTTGGCATGACCAATCTCCAATCTAAATCAACCACTTAGCATAGAGAGATTAGTCCTTAGGTGTCACTAATTGCCAAAACCAAACAAGAGATCTTCAGAGGTTCCACAAAGGAATGAGCTCACCACAAAGGTTTGCCTCTTTGCCTCATTCACAAGTCTAGGAACCGAATTCTAGAGATGTGGGGTGATTGTATTAGATGCAAGAGGGTTACAAACCTCTCTAAGTTGCCACACAAGTTGGCAAGCCCAAGGGCGATGCACTAGCCGGCTAGGAGCCAAGCTCCAAGAGTAAAGAACCAAAACCGTCGGCCAAAGTGTGAACCAAGTGCTTCTAAGACGATGAAAATCAGTGGAGCACCTCTCCAATCGAAGAATGTTGCCTTTCCTCCGGCCACTAGTTTGTCGTGGATGTGGAGGGACGGCATTGTCGCCCGAAGCAGCGGTGTCGTCGTTGGCGGCGCCCAAGTTTGCGTCGTCCTTGGTGGTTGTCGTAGCAGGCTGGTCGAGCTTCTCCAAGAGGGCGTTGAGGCAGGCACTCATCCCCATTACCAAGTCGGAGAACTCACGGATCCCCGTCTTGAGCTCGGCGATCTTGCGGTTGTCCATCAGATCTTGGCGACGGTTGTGGTCCGTCGGTGGTGGGAATCGTCCTGGTCTCCGGATACCAGCTGTCACAGATCGGTTGAACTCCAGCGACCGAGACACGTTGGCGGCGAACTTGACGGCAAGCGGCGTTGATTCTGGCGGCAATCAGGGTTGTTGGGCGCGGTGGGCAATCGGGGTTGCTAGGTGCGGGGCAATCGGGGTTGCCGGCGGCACGGAGGCGATCGGGTTAGCGGCGCGACGACAATCGGGGTTGCCGGGGCTGTTGGAGAAGATGGTGGCATCGGGCGATGAACGGCAAGGGCGGCGGCGCGGGCGCCGCGCGTCGTCGCGTGGGCGCGACGACGCGTGGAGGCGCGCCAAGCGGCGCCGGCGCGCGGTGTGTCTTGAGGAAGAGGGAGATTGGGATCCGAAGAGTGAAGTTGTTGCGAAGTTACCCATTTGATTTTCTTATTAAGATCCAACTGATTACATTCCCTATTTATAGTTCGAGGGAGACTTGCACGCTAAAAAAGATCTCGAGGTTTCCTTATAGATTGGAATTCCTCTTTTACATGCAATCTATTTATTTCATATTTTATTCCTATCTTTTATTGCCTAAATATCTATTACTTAATTGCGAAGCAAATGACGTGGCGTGTTTACGGCGGACAATGGCGCCGGCCGTCCATGAGGCATGCACACGCCTGGGCCTTGGGCCCTAGTCGGTGCTTGGGCTGACCCTTGTTGGGCCCTTCTCCGGCGGTGCTCTTTTGGTACATGACAAGAGGACAATACACCAGCGGTGACAAGCACACTCCTACTATGATTCTAGAAGCTGTTGCTACGCATGATCTTCGGATATGGCATAGTTACTTTGGTGTTGCTGGTGCTAACAATGACATCAATGTATGTAAGTACAATCAACCTCTAAAGTGGGTTTTGGCGTTGATGACAATCTAAATAGAGGACTAATGAGACTTATTGAGATGACAAGCAGGAAATACGCAAAGAGGACATTGCAAACCTAAAGGAGGAGTACCCCGTTTCGATTTGCTGTTGATACTTCTTGAAATGAGGTTTATATTCATTTTACATTTTGAATTTGAGTATAGGACACGCCGTACTATTAAGAGGGATTAGAATCACTATGCCAAAGCGTGCAACCAAGTGCTCATATTCACACTACATAACCTCCAGCTCCAAACTTAGCTTGGCATCCAAATTCTTTCTATTTCTGTGCTAGCTAAGACCAAGCGGCAGTGCCGCTTGGGCATGAGCGGCAGTGCCGCTCGTGTCCTGACCGTTGGGAAGGGAAGTATTTATACTTTCCTTTTCTACCCCCAACGGTAACTTTTCACTCTCACTGGCTCATTCTCGACAGAAGGTTCCCAAGTGCTCAGCTCTCTCTCCTCCATTGAAGCTCCTCAACCCCTCAAGCAAATCCATTGATTCCACCATCGATTCTTGAGTGTGAGGGCTGCAAACTTCGATTGGAAGTGAGCTCCACTGATCTTCATCGTTTTAGAGGCACTTGGTTCGCACTTTGGCCGGCGGTTTTGGTTCTTTACTCTTGGAACTTGCTCCTAGCCGGCTAGTGCGTCGCCCTTGAGCTTGCCAACTTGTGTGGCAGCCTAGGGAGGTTTGTAACACCCTCTTGCATCTAATACATTACCCCACATCTCTAGGATTCGGTTCCTAGACTTGTGATCGAGGCAAAGAGGCAAACCTTTGTGGTAAGCCCATTCCTTTGTGGAACCTCAACAACGTGGACTTAGGCAAGCCTTGGTGGCAAGCTGAACCACGGGATAAATACTTGTGTCACCGTGTGCTTGCTCTACTTTACTTTGCATACATATTTGTGTTGTTGAGAAGTTTCTAGGGTTGGAGCCCGATCTACTTTGTGAAGCACGATCTACTCGTTCTAGCACTCGATCTGTGATCTTTACACTTCCAGGAAGCTAAGGAACTTAACCGATCTAAATTTCATCGAGTAGTTTTTGAACTGTGGGCATAACTTCTCTGCGAAAAAGCGGTGCGCTTGTGAGAGCGGTGGTGCCGCTCGAAGCCAGGCGATGCCGCTTGGAAGTCGGCGGTGCGCCGCCGATCCGATCGGGGTTTCGAGTTGATTTTTAAAACAGGCCTATTCACCCCCCCTCTAGGCATCCAAATGATCCTACAAGTGGTATCAAAGCTAGTTTACTTCAGTAAGCGCTTCACCGCGTGAAGTATGGATACCGGAGGTGCTTCGCATCAAGGCGAAGTGGAAGGCATCCACGCCAAGCCCACAGGCTTCCAAAGAATGAGTCAAGTCGTCTTCATCCTCCTTCTCCGAACCGATCCTAGAGAAGAGAAGCAAGGAGACAAAGAAAAGAAAAGAAAGCCACCAAAGAAGCAAGAAGGGCCGAGCGTGAGAAAGCCAAGAAGCAAGAAGAAGATGCAAGCATGCAGCTCATTGAAAAGCTCAAGAGAAAAGATGAAAGAAAAAGAATAAGAGAAGAAAGACTCAAGAGAAGAGAAGAAAGAAGCAAGAAAGTGGTAGAACTTGATTCCCAATCAAGTGAACTATCAAGTAGTTCCGATGACGGGGATGATGATGAATCATACATGCCAAAGAACAAGAAGAAAGAGAAGAAGAAGGAAGAGGCCAGCAGCACCAACAACAAATTTGCCACCATATCCTTTAACTATAACTCTCTTTTCTCTAACTTGCGTGAAAGAAAGTCATTCATCAATGTTCCCCGGAAGTTGCCTCATTTCGATGGGACAAACTATGCCAAGTGGAAACATGTGATGAGTGCCTATCTTAATGGCATTCACCCCGGTCTTTGGGAAATTGTGTGCAGTGGATATGAGCCTCCGGTGAACCCCAAGTCTCCGACAAATGAAGAGATGATAGCAGCCCATCTCAATGGCCAAGCCACAAGCATCCTCCTAAGTGCCTTAGATGGAAATGAGTACAATAGGGTGATGAATGTGAATGTGGCAAAGAAGATTTGGGACACCTTAGTCCTTGCACATGAAGGTGTTGACAAAGTGAGAAAGGCTAAGATTGATTTGTTGAAGGCAAAGCTCAACCGGTTTGTGATAGTTGAGGGTGAAGGTGCTCAAGAGATGTTTGATAGATTGATGGTTCTAGTAGGCAAAATTAGAGGATTTGGAGATGAGGATCTTGATGACCACACGGTTGTCAAAGTCATGCTAGAGGCCTACACACCTAGAAATCCTACCGTGGTAACCTTGATTAGAGACAAGAAGAGGTTTGAGCATTTCACTCCCAATGATGTGCTTGGAAGGTTGCTTACCCATGACATGCAAATGGAAGAAGCAAATGAGAGGAAGAAACTTGGTGAGTTGCAAGCCAAGTTGGATGGCCTCAAGATCAAGGATGTTGCTCTCAAAGCAAGCAAGTCAAGCAAGCCAAGCACCTCCATCAAGAACAAGGGCAGCAAGCAATCAACTTCAAATCAAGCCAAAGAAATGAAGAAAATGCAAGAGAACATTGACTCTACCTCCTCCTCAAGTGATGATGATGATGAAGGAGGTGTTGAGATCAATGACATGGCATTGTTTATCAAGAACTACTGCAAGTCCATGAAGAGAAATGGATACAAGATGGTGCAAAGGAAGTTTCCAAACAAGAAAAAGAGAACATGCTACAATTGTGGAAGCACCGAGCACTTTGTTGCGGATTGTCCACATGAGAACAAGAACAACAAGTACAAGAAGGACAACCCCAACAATGACAAGAGGCAAGATTACAAGAAAAGAGGAAAGAACATGGGAGAAGCACACATTGGGCATGAGTGGGACTCAAACTCAAGAGTCAAGTGAGGAGGATGTGAAGATGGCAACATTTGCTAGACAAGAGTCAACCTCCACACCAAGACTCTTCTCCAACATGTCCGATGATGATGAAGATGGCTCCCCTCACACTTGTCTCATGGCAAAGCGTGAGAAGGTACTTTCCAAATCTAAAGCCTCTCCAACCCTTAGTGATGAGTCTAGTGGACTTAGTGATAGCTCAAGTGATGATGGGTCTAGTGATGATGAGTATGACAAATTGACCAAGAACCTAGATCCCAAGACCAAAATATTTATCACTAAGATGTTGGAGGACTTAGAGAATGTTCAAGCCGAGTTGGAAACTAGAGAGAGTGAGCTCACTAGACTTGAGAAACTCTATGTTGACAACAAAGACGCTCTTGTGTTTGAAAGAAGTGAGGTGGCCTCTCTACAAAAGAAACTTGTAAAAGAAAAGGAGGACCATGCTCTCACAAAGAAAGCTACTATTACTCTCAATGAAAAGTATTGTGACTTACAAGAAAAGCACAAAGAACTTGAGGGTCAATATAGTCTTCTTTGGGAAAGCAACTCACATCTTTCATCCACAAAGGACAACTCTACTCCCTCCACAAGCAATGGATGTGGTAAATGTTTCAATCTAGACTTGAAGAGCCATGCCACAAATCTTGCAAACATGGAAGCAATGAAGAAAGAGATTGCAAGGCTCAACACTTTGGTTGGAAAAGAAAAACAAAATGCCAAGAAAACAGAGAGTGGCAAAGAGACTCAACCAAAGAAGACACAATATATTGATGGGAGAAATCCTAGAATCAAGGATGGGTTAGGCCACACTAGAGGAGACAAGACAAATGGCAGAAAAATGGTAAATGGTTATGAATGTGTTCAGTTCTGGAGCAAAGGGAAGATGAGTACAGATATGCACGCACGCATACCGCCGCACCCACCTCGGCGGCAAAGCCAAGCGGCGGCTTGTCGTGCTGAAAGAGCGGCGGTGCCGCTGCCCCTAAGAAAGGGAAGGCAACTCATCGACCCCCTGTCCAGAAACAACCTATCAAGAAGGTCACTCAGACAAAACAGGTTGTGCAGAAGCAGCAGAAAACTATTTGGGCCAACCCAAATAGGTTTGCATACCATCCCAAGGCTCAATCAACAAGACAAAGTCTGAGTTCTTGCTTTATACTGAAGAACAACAGCAAGGGGGAGGTTTATGCAAAATATGTTGGCAAAGACAGGAACATTTACTTGCATACTTCAATTTGGGTTCCCAAAATTCTTGTGACTAACATGAAAGGTCCCAAGGAGCTTGGGGGCCTAAACTTGTGAACTAATCTGCTTTTGCGGCTTACTCCTCCGGTGGATCAAGTTGGGTGCTTGATAGTGGATGTACAAATCATATGACCGGAGAAAGGAGTATGTTTTCATCATACTCTCCCAATGCCGATACAAGTGACAACATACGGTTTGGAGATGACTCCAAGGGAGGTGTGATGGGACTTGGTAACGTTGCTATCACAACTGAGCATAACATTTCCGATGTTTTGCATGTTGATTCGTTGGGATACAATTTGTTGTCGGTCTCACAATTGTGTGGGAAAGGCTATAATTGTCTCTTTTTACGGATGTTGGTGTGGGAAGTCTTTCGCGGGGAGGATTCCTCTGTTGTCTTTACAGAAAAAACTCAAGAATAAGCTTTACCTAGTTGATTTCAACAAAAGTGAAGCTAAGCTTGATACCTGTCTAATGGCAAAATCTAGCATGGGCTGGTTATGGCATCGCCGTCTAGCACATGTTGGCATGAGGAACTTGGCCAAACTGCAGAAAGATAACCACATCATCGGACTAACAAATATTGATTTTGACAAAGACAAGATTTGTAGCGCTTGCCAAGCCGGAAAGCAAGTAGGTGTACCGCACCCACCAAAGAGCATCATGACCACTACACAACCCTTGGAGTTGATTCACATGGATCTCTTTGGACCGGTTGCCTACCTTAGCATTGGGGGTAATAAGTATGGACTTGTCATTGTTGATGATTATTCCCGCTTCACTTGGGTTTTCTTTGTCTTTGATAAGTGCCAGGTACAAGATAAGGTGAAGACATTCATTAGAAGAGCACAACGAGAATTCGAGCTTTCAATCAAGAAAGTGAGAAGTGACAATGGAAGTGAGTTCAAGAACACTCAAGTTGAAGAGTTGCTTGATGAAGAGGGCATCAAACATGAGTTTTCGGTTCCATACACCCCTCAACAAAATGGAGTAGTAGAAAGGAAGAATAGAACACTCATCGACATGGCAAGAACAATGCTAGATGAATACAAGACTTCGGACATCTTTTGGTGTGAAGCTATCAACACCGCTTGTCATGCAATCAACCGCCTCTACCTCCACAAGAAGCTCAAGAAAACCTCATATGAGCTATTAACCGGTAACAAACCCAAAGTGTCATACTTTAGGGTGTTTGGGTGCAAGTGTTTCATTCTAAACAAAAGGCCCCAAACCTCTAAGTTTGCACCTAAAGTTGATGAAGGTATTCTTCTTGGGTACGGATCAAATGAGCATGCCTATCGTGTCTTCAACAAAACCACCGGTAGGGTTGAAGTCACTATAGACGTGACATTTGATGAATCTAATGGCTCTCAAGTAGAGCAAGTTGATCAAAGTGTTGTAGGAAAGGAGGATCCACCTTGTGAGGCAATCAAGCAATTGGCAATTGGCGATATTCGACCACAAGAAGATGAAGCCAATGAACAAGAGGATCACCAAGACACTGTTGCACCAATTTCCGCTGACGTACTCGATGACAGGGGGCAGCCAACGCCTGCTGGAATTCAGCAGAGCGGCGGTGCCGCTCCCTCCACCTCAGCAGCGTCTACTCCGACACCTACATCACCAATTAGAGCACTTGACCTTGCTCCCATACTTGAAGCAGAAGATGATTATGAAGAAGAAGTTGAGGATGATGGAGTTGATCACCCACGGCTACGACAAACCATCCAACGGGATCACCCCGTTGAAAACATCCTTGGGAGTCTTCGAAAGGGAGTAACTACTCGATCACATCTTGCTGCATTTTGTGAACATTACTCCTTTGTCTCTTCTTTGGAACCTACCAAGGTAGAAGATGCTCTCAAGGATGCCGATTGGTTGCTAGCCATGCAAGAAGAACTCAACAACTTCAAGAGAAATGAAGTTTGGGACTTGGTAGAAAGACCAAAGACCAACATCATCGGCACAAAATGGGTCTTTCGCAACAAGCAAGATGAAGATGGTCAAGTTACAAGAAATAAGGCAAGATTGGTGGCTCAAGGCTTCACTCAAGTAGAGGGCTTGGACTTCGATGAGACCTATGCACCGGTGGCAAGACTAGAAGCCATCCGCATTCTTCTAGCCTTCGCTGCCCATCATGACTTCAAGCTATATCAAATGGATGTGAAGAGTGCATTCCTCAATGGCCCTTTGCAAGAGGAAGTCTATGTTGAGCAACCACCGGGTTTTGAAGATCCCAAGTTTCCTAACCATGTTTACAAGCTTCGTAAGGCGCTCTATGGGCTCAAGCAAGCACCTAGAGCATGGTATGAATGCCTAAAGGAGTTCTTGCTCAAACAAGGTTTTGTCATAGGGAAGGCCGATCCTACTCTCTTTACACATAAAGTTAATGGTGATATCTTTGTGTGCCAAATATATGTCGATGACATAATATTTGGTAGTTCTAATCATGTGTATGTTGAGCAATTTAGTAGGACTATGACAAAGATGTTCGAGATGTCCATGATGGGTGAGCTCAAGTTCTTCCTTGGATTTCAAGTCAAGCAAATGAAGGAAGGGACTTTCATTAGCCAAACCAAGTACACCCAAGATATGTTGAAGAAGTTTGATATGGTAACGGCTAAGCCAATCAAAACTCCAATGCCAAGCAATGGACATCTTGATCTTGATGAAGAAGGGGCTGCCGTCGACATAAAGGTATATCGTTCCATGATTGGTTCCCTTCTTTATCTTTGTGCATCTAGGCCCGATATTATGCTTAGTGTGTGCATGTGTGCTAGATTTCAAGCTAATCCTAAGGAATGTCACAATGTGGCGGTTAAGAGAATCTTGAGATATCTAGTTCACACTCCAAACCTTGGCTTGTGGTATCCCAAGGGCTCCAAGTTCAATCTACTTGGCTATTCGGATTCCGATTATGCCGGTTGCAAAGTAGATAGAAAAAGCACCTCGGGGACGTGTCAATTTCTTGGACGGTCCTTGGTGTCTTGGAGCTCTAAGAAGCAAAATTGTGTAGCCCTATCCACCGCCGAGGCCGAGTATGTTGCAGCCGGTGCGTGTTGTGCTCAACTACTTTGGATGAAGCAAACCTTAAAAGATTTCGGGTGTCATTTCACAAAGATACCTCTTCTTTGTGACAACGAGAGTGCCATCAAACTTGCAAATAACCCGGTAGCACACTCTAGAACAAAACACATAGACATCCGTCATCACTTCTTGAGAGACCACGAATCAAAAGGAGATATCGCACTTCGACATGTGAGCACCGAAAAACAACTAGCCGATATCTTCACTAAGCCTCTCGATGAGACAAGGTTTTGTGCTTTGAGGAGTGAACTAAATATACTTGATTCTCGTAACCTATCTTGAAATCTGCATGCCTCTGTTTGTGAGAACTAGTATGTGTTGGGAAAAGCTTTGAAAAGTTACTTTATGTCTTTCAAATGATTTTCAAAGCTAGATTCAAATGGCTTGGTCACTGTCTTGTATGTTGATCTGATCTGGCCATGACATTTGAATCACATATGTCTACTTAGCATATGAGGAGAGTCACATAGGAAGCAAAGTTATCTCGCTCTGTTCAGGGGGAGCGGCGGTGCCGCTCGGTATCTTCCAGGTGAAAACCGACCCTGTCCAGTCAGCAGTGGGACCTATTTCCAGGGCCCACGGCATCTTTTCCTCTCCTCGACGCCGGTGCCACTGCTGCAAGGAACCTGCAGCCTCTCTTCTTCCCTCTCCATTCCACGGTGAGAAAACCTAACCGCCCCGATCTATGCCTAGGGATGAAATCGGTCATGGATTCTTGCAATTAGTGATCAAGTGAAGGTTCTAGATGGTGGGAAAATTGGTAGATTGATTTTGTATGAAAGTTGGGGATGAAATCCACCCATGACATGCATGGGAAGCCTAGCGGCACTGCCGGCTGTGGCTTAAGCAAAATACTTGCTGTTCATCCTTTACATTATATTGAACAAATCGATAGGTCAAATCAATTTGAATCTCATCGTCAAAGAATTTTCATTCTAATTCCAAATCCATGGCAACTTTCATCACCATTTTCATTTCAGTCAAGTTTCTGAAATTCTGTTGGAATGGTAGATAGATATATACATGCTTTAACTATTGTACAAGGCGATTCTTTGAAGAAGTGGCGGGGCAACCCGGCGGCGGTGCCGCTTCGAGCGGCAAGCGGTGCCGCTGAGGCTGATTCAAAATCACGCCCACCATCTTCTTCAACCACCCATCTTATACAATATTTAACACATATATATATATATATATATATATATATATATATATATCATCCCCCCAAAGACATCGCTGATCGATTTGGAGCTTTTGCATGCATAGATGGAGCAAGGCCAAGGGAGTGGACTCAAAAGGAAGGCTTTGGCCAAGAAGATGCCAAGGAGAGGCAGGGGCAGAGGATCCGTCCTTCGACAGCCTACAAAATGAAGAGCAAGAGAAGAGAGGCGAGGCAAGAGGAATGAGCTGAGGCATGGAAGGAAGATTCCAGCAATTGGATGTCCAGCCACTCCTGTTGACATCTGGACATATGATGACACTTACATGGTTGACTATGAAGAGAGGTTTGATGTCAGAAGACCTCCAGATGACAGTGTGGCTCGCAGGAGAGTTGACTACTCCACAGGGAGTAGGTTGAGCACGGAGGCTAGAAGAAAGAATCCATACACCAGCCCCAAGGATCTAGGGGTTGACTACAGGTTCTGGAATGCATTTCATTCTGACTTCTATGCCTCCTCTGTTCTCAAGAAGAGGAAGCCTAGCATTAGAGAGATGCACTATATTGACTGGAGTCTTTTGAAGGCCAAGAGAGAGCCTGAGATCACCAGGGCCATCAGGGCCTGTGAGAAGCATGAGCTCAAGGACTTGATGGAGTTTAGGTATGACTGGAATGCTGAGATTCTTGGTCAGTTCCATGCTACCTACTTTCTGGAGAATGAGGACACTATACATTGGATGACTGAGGGTGTTCACTACTCAGTTGACTTTGTCACCTTTTCCAGGATCCTTGGTTTTGGCAGTGAGCACAGGAAATACTCTCCCATCCACGCTGAGAAGAAGCTAGAGCCTTCAGCTGTCAGGTACATGTGGAGGAAGCCAAGTGAGGCAGATGGACTTGTGAGAGGGTTGAGCAGCTTCTACTATGTTCTCAACAACCTTCTCCGTAATACCATTGATCCCAAGGATGGTGCAGCCTCAAACTTGCATGGTTGGGTGAAGAACTTGCTAGCCAGACATGCTCCAGGAGGTGAGAAATTCAATGTGCCTGCATATCTCTGGATGGAGTTGGCTGATGCTATGGATGATGGTAGGAAGAGCTTGCCCTATGCTCCCTACATCATGTTTGTGATTGAGAGAGTATCCGGATTGAGGTTCAACAAGACAGATGAGCATAAGGTCTACATCCTCGACCGGGTCTTGCCAGCAGCAGCAGCTTCAGAGGCACGTGCTAGGGAGGACACTCCACCTTCTCCCACAGAGGTTCCAGAGAGCTCTCATGCTAGAGCTAGGAGGGGCAAGAGCAGCTTCAAGAAGAAGATGTCTACATGGATGAAGGCTATGTTTGAGACTTGCACCTACTCCGCAGCGTCTGCTCACAGAGTTGAGCGTAGGCAGAGAGAGGACAGAGAGCGTGCAGGAGTTACACCACTCTCACCAGTTCCATCTCCACCTCGCTTTGAGCTTCCCAGCTTCTCAGAGTCTTCAGGGTCAGAGGACACCACCTCAGAGCAGCAGCTTGACTGGGATGAGACACTTGGTGACTTTGTTCGTAATTCCACGTCCCCCGGGCGATCCACCACCTCGCCGCCGACACGCTTCACCTCTACTACTCACGTGGCTTTTCGTCCCACTTCGAGGAGGAGGAGGAGCAGGGTGACGACGAGGGAGGACGAGGACGAGGAGGAGGGCGGTGCTTCAGAGTGACTTGATCTTTCTTTTCTTTTCTCCTTTTTGGTGCTTTGTGCCAAAGGGGGAGAAAATTAGAGGGGCCAAACTTTTTCAGCTGCCATTTATCGTCATTTAGCATGTCCTAGAGAGTTAGAACTTGAGAGTAGGTTTCAAAACTATTTGAGAAACTGTAATAATGCGACTTATTTGACTCTCTTCGTATGGTTTATGGACATGTGTTGGTTCTGTGTGATTTAGCTTGTCATATTCATGCTTTATACTTAGTCTTATATCTGTTTCATGCTGTGAATTTCTTGTTGGCAGCAGTTCTGTTCTGCCAGAAGCGGCAGTGCCGCTCCTCCAAGCGGCGGTGCCGCTCAGGTCAAAACAGACCTGTTGCTCTGTGTGCTTAAACTGTCATATTGCATCACGTATATTTATCTGACACCTCTGTTAGCACTTGACACCCCACAGCAAGCATGGATGTAGGGGGAGGTCCTTACATCACCTAAGTGAGTGAAACTTGACCTTGATGTCAAAATTGAGAATTCAAATCTCACTCACACATTTAGGGGGAGGTCTCACTACCTAAATATGTGACACTCGATAATGAGACATCATTTTGAGAATTCAAGGCTCATTCACATATTTAGGGGGAGGTACCTACATCCATGATTCGAAAATATCTATTATTTGATTATCATTTGTAAGCTCTAATTAGGTTGTCACCAATCACCAAAAAGGGGGAGATTGTAAGTACAATCAACCTCTAAAGTGGGTTTTGGCGTTGATGACAATCTAAATAGAGGACTAATGAGACTTATTGAGATGACAAGCAGGAAATACGCAAAGAGGACATTGCAAACCTAAAGGAGGAGTACCCCGTTTCGATTTGCTGTTGGTACTTCTTGAAATGAGGTTTATATTCATTTTACATTTTGAATTTGAGTATAGGACACGCCGTACAATTAAGAGGGATTAGAATCACTATGCCAAAGCGTGCAACCAAGTGCTCATATTCACACTACATAACCTCCAGCTCCAAACTTAGCTAGGCATCCAAATTCTTTCTATTTACGTCTTTGGCTAAGACCAAGCGGCAAGGTCGCTTTGGGCATGAGCCCGGCGAAAGGCCTCGTGTCCACCGTTGGGAAGGGAAGTATTTATACTTTCCTTTTCTACCCCCAACGGTAACTTTTCACTCTCACCGGCTCATTCTCTCGACGAAGGTTCCCAAGTGCTCGGCTCTCTCTCCTCCATTGAAGCTCCTCAACCCCTCAAGCAAATCCATTGATTCCACCATCGATTCTTGAGTGTGAGGGCGCAAACTTCGATTGGAAGTGAGCTCCACCGATCTTCATCGTTTAGAGGCACTTGGTTCGCACTTTGGCCGGCGGTTTTGGTTCTTTACTCTTGGAACTTGCTCCTAGCCGGCTAGTGCGTCGCCCTTGAGCTTGCCAACTTGTGTGGCGGCCTAGGGAGGTTTGTAACACCCTCTTGCATCTAATACATTACCCCACATCTCTAGGATTCGGTTCCTAGACTTGTGATCGAGGCAAAGAGGCAAACCTTTGTGGTAAGCCCATTCCTTTGTGGAACCTCAACAACGTGGACTTAGGCAAGCCTTGGTGGCAAAATTCGAACCACGGGATAAATACTTGTGTCACCGTGTGCTTGCTCTACTTTACTTTGCATACATATTTGTGTTGTTGAGAAGTTTCTAGGGTTGGAGCCCGATCTACTTTGTGAAGCACGATCTACTGCGTTCTAGCACTCGATGCGTGATCTTTACACTTCCGAAGCTAAGGAACTTAACCGATCTAAATTTCATCGAGTAGTTTTTGAACTGTGGGCATAACTTCTCTGCAGGTGCGGCAGTGCCGCTTGTGAGAGCGGTGGTGCCGCTCGAGCGCAAGCGATGCCGCTTGAAGGCGGCGGTGCCGCTCACGATCCGATCGAGGTTTCGAGTTGATTTTAAAAACAGCCTATTCACCCCCCTCTAGGCGTCCAGCGATCCTACAATGTACTGAACCACTCGCCTTTGTTCATACAAGCATTGATAGGTGAAGCGCCTCTCTGTCACACCCTGATTTCCAAAGGAAGACCAGAGTTGCCATATGTGTGCCCAGGAAGTCCACACATATAACACAGAATGTTAAAATATCAGAAATCAATGTAAAAAAAAAAGCGGAAAGACTTATATAAATAACACTTACAACAATCAGAGTAACGCGGAACGGTAGCTAAGACTTCACTTCAGGCTCCATCTCGGCCAGGGGATCGTCAACCGGGGCTCCGACGCCAAGCAATCGGCCGACAATCTTCTTGAAGACTCCACAATATCTTTTATCCTTTTTCTGAGCAGCACCTTACTACAGACACACTGGGGTGTGGGGGGAATAGCAAGGGTGAGTCCATGTCGAACTCCGCAAGTACAGACGGAAAGTATATGATATGCAAGGCTTTATCAAAGGTAGGCTGACATGGTTATACTGCAAGTAGCTCTTTTAATCTTGGTTCATTTTAAAGAACAACCTGTTACTAATCATTGGTTGAGAAACCCAAACCCTTAATTAAGGTGTAAGTAATCATTAAGTTGTTTCTCAAAAAGTAGTTAACATTATTAATAACACTTGAGATCACCCCAAGCAACACGGGAACTCCATCCCGACCAACACGAGGCTCCAACCTCTCCAACACCATCACTATTTCCAAAAGAGAGTAGCTTCTAATCATGTGAGAGCTCTGGGCCGCTCGTAACCGTGAGCACGGCTAGTATACCAGTTTGATCAAACTCTGCGCAGAGGTGTACACTTTCACTCCAAGTCGTGATTCCCATTTGCCCGAGGCCCGTCGACCCCCAAACACTTCCAAGGTGAGCAGGCAGGGTTTCACTACGAGACCTTTCACAGGTTTCAAAATAGGGGTTCACTCGCCAGGCGAAACGCAGGCGTATGAAGGCGTCCCCAATCACTGGATCTACCAACCCCCATACTACAATCCTGTGAGCCCCCAACGCCATCTCAGTGGAAAGATCCACCCTATAGCGAGTGACCTGATAATTAGTCAAGCCAGAGCCCATTAGGTCTCGGAGTTGTACTGTTGTCCCAGGTGGCCGCTCCACGAACCGGACCTTAGGGAGAGAAGACGGATGCCTCTGTCAAACCGCGGACGACTACAAAGAATCCGTACAACCCTTTGTACCCACAACCACGATGCATCCCGCATCCATCATCTCCAACCATGGTCGCAACCATGAAACATCTCCATGAGCATATATATATTTATAACAACATCTTTAATATCATTAAAGAGAGTGAGTAGATGAGCGAAGCATACTACGCATAGCGACCTATCTACCCATAAACCCCCATTAGGTACATCTGGATGATGGTGGCTAGTAGATCCTTAGGGTTCACAATATTAAGACACATGCATGAATAGTAAATATTGCATTTAATGTATAGGAGCAAAATGGTCAAACGGTGTCTGCACTTGCCTTAATCCAAGGTCTAGCTGCTCAGAAAGTCTTTAGCTTCTATCTTCTGTCTCCAACTGCTTCTACACTCTTGTCGATCCTCGGCTCCGGTCTTCAAAGACTAACGAACGACTCTTCGTCTACTCGAAGCAACCAAGCAACACAAAACGATGCACAAGCAAAAACAAGACTCGAAACGCATCAATCATAATTAAAGAGAAAACTAAAGACATCGCACTAACGATAGGGCTTGGTACTATGGACACAAAAACGCAAGAACGCCAAGAACGAGCTATCGAATAGGACACACTAACGGTACAAAGCAACATAACGGAGAACACACTACACACTTAACTTATTTAGTTAACCAAAACATTTATTAGTTTAGAAAACATTTGACAAGAGAAAGAACATTGAAGCAACTATACTATAGCTCAAAGTTGATCTAAACAAGTTATTAAAGACAAGGCCTTTACATAGACATTAATCATGTTAACATTGCTTTATAAAAAGTCTACAGATAAACTTAGGCTTTCTTTTTGAAATAAAAGAGCACTATGAAGCTTTAATTAAAACTATAAAAGATTTGCATTATCAACAACATAAAACATACAAGAGAACGTTTGTCAAGTTATTATAGAACTCAGGTTGAGCTAACCGGGTCATAAATATAAAAGCATTGATGTTGATGTTAATCATATTAACATTTATTTATTATAAAAGACCAAAGTTACTAACTAAAGTTACTTTTAATTCTCAAAGAGCATCAAACAAACACTAAACAAACTCACAAGATTAATTTGATAAACTCATAGCATGATCAAGGTTAGTGCTAACATATAGCTAACATGAATCAACACAACAAGTATGAAACTATAACTCTAAATTGCTTTTAATTAGAAAGATATTAAATAAACATTAATCAAATTGTATTCAAATAAATAAATTCACAAATAAGTGTCATGAATAATATCAGTACTACTGCGTAGAGCGCGATGACACGAATCTAACGTGACTGGAACGACTCGATTCTCGACTTAAAACGACTAAGCGGAAGGAATATAAACTGGATGGCAATTCTGTAAATAACCCGCGCGGTGGCAAACTCGTAATTACCTGCATCTTCTACCTTGGGCTGTCAGTACGTGAACACAGCCATGGCTGCTGCTGTTCGCACGACAAGGGAAGGGAGGGGGCTTGGCTGGCCGAGCCAAGGACGGCAGCACGCGCGCGACGGCGCAGCGGGGCGTCCACGCACGGCGCCGGGGAGGAGACTGCACGCAAAGCTGCGCCCGCACAGGTTGAGGCGGCGGCGGCGGCGGCCCTGCTGCACAACGCGCGCGAGCAGCCGCGCGCGTAGAGGGCGAGGGACGGACGCGGCGGCGCGGACGTAGGGCGCTTCGTGGTCGGCACAGGAGGCGGCCGGGTGATGCTGGTGGCCAGAAACGACGAGGAAGACGACGACGTCCATGGAACGCCTCGCCGGAAAACTCGATCAGAAACGAAGAATGAACGAGTTAGGGATCAAACGGCAACGGATCGGGACAAACGAATATACCACGGCGAATAGGACGACGAGAGCTACCTTTGGTGGGAACGGAATTCGCTGGAACGCCAAGGTTTGGCCGGAAAACCTCGCCGGAGTTCTCGCCGGAACCCTAGTCGAGATGAACTTCGGCGATAGATGTAGGGAGTTAGAGGTGGCGGCTGCGAAAACGGGCCGTACTTCGGAATCAACGCGTCGAGGAGAACGGCGGCATATATTTATATGTAGGGTTCCGAGTAGATGGAAAAACGAGATATTTTAGAATTTCGGGATTTAACTAATTTCAGAAAATCCGAATTGATAATTAAGCCACGAAAAATAATCCGAAGGCTCCAAAATTCTGGGTAAAATTCTTGGAGATACTTTGGACCACGATGAACTAAAATAAAGACTTTAGAGCTCATGAAAAGATATATGAGATGATATATAAAAATGGAAAAGCTCATAGAACAAATGAAAATAACTCCGATAAATACCGAAAAAAAAGTTCGGTGGAAAGCTTGAGCAACGGATTGATGATATTTGATCATAGAGGAATGATTTGCCGCTGATAACAAATGATTTAAAGAAACTTCCAATAAGAATTAGATTAGGAAACAAGGTATTCGTTTGGTAGGGAAGAGGCACAAACACGTTGGAGAGAGACAATCGTTCCACTAACCGCATTTCAAAAACCTAGCATACTAAAAAGCACCAAACACAAGCAACGGGCCAACATCACGTAACAACATGAAGAGCACACCCAATCAACTAACAACAAGGCACTCTTCTGCTATCTTTGCAAAGAAAAAAAATTATAAAGTCATTTTCTCATTTTATAGTGATAACGACTGAATATTTCTTGGTCAATTTTAGGAAAATTTCAAAATCCTTGAATTAATTTAGTGTTTTCAAATGACATCCCAAAATGGAAAATTTTGGGGTGTCATAGACTACCCCACTTAACAGAAATCTCGTCCCGAGATTCGAAGAGATTTGGGATAGAGATAAAGTAGATCATCAAGGTTGTTTCGTGAATAACAAAGAGACAACATGAAAGGTTTTGAGATTTGCGTAAGCAAACCACCTTTGGATTAAGATTGATCTTCCAGGTTTGATTTCGAGAGGCATGAGATGTTGCAAAAGAACAACATATAAATATTGGTAGAAAAGAAAGATGAATATTAGTCATCCCTTTAAAATTGGAAGACTCAGCGAATGACAAGGTTGGTTTAAGCGGGACAAACAAGGATGGAAACTATTCTCCTAAGTCAGTTTTCCATGAAACATGAAATATATCAAAAGAATGACATATTTGGAACTGCTAGGAAATGGAAGGTAGAGAATTAGTCATCTGCCAAACATTCAGGAAGACTAAGACAATAGGCAAGGTTGGTTTGCACACTATGAGATGTGTAGGCAAACATTGAAGATCCATCAAAGATGATAAACCAAAATGTCAATGGCAAAAAGGAGATTATGGATGATACAAGGCAAGCAAGAGTGATGATGATAAACTTTTCAGCCTTGCGTCAACGGATGCAAGAACTAATAACAAAGGACGATCTAAGGACGGATCATATCTCATGGTGTTCAAGCTTCCATGATTCAAGAATTAGGATGCCTATATGATGAAAGGGTAGGTGTTATCAAGGATTGAGAAGATCAATGAAAATTGATGTTCCAAGCTATCTCAATAATCAATAGATGCAAGGAATAACATTGAAATTTCATAAGAGGTCGATGTGCAATAATGATGACAAAGTATTGGTTATATCTTTGCATCATAGGGAGCAACTATTAGCCAGGGACAAAGATTGATAAAATATTGAAGAGTCTTTTGTGGTTTGAGATTTCTTTGAGATGCAAAGCAAGAATCAAGGTTAGTTAAACAATGATAGGAGACATCAAGATAAACCTTTAGTTCCCACTGTTTTCAACTGAAATACTCAAGATCGATGATAGAAGCGGGTGCTACCCCACTTTAACAAAGATTTTGTTGATCTTCGAAGCATGGATGAGAGCATCATCTTGTTATAATAAAATCCAAGAGATTCTCCTGATAGACAACCACATGCTACACTAATTTGGATTTGAAGAACAAAAAGCGAGAGGGACAAAACAAAGATTTTTGAGCAGATAGTCAAGGCGGTTCCATCATCCAATGGTAGGCAAGAGTGAGCAAAATCACATGAAGCCAAAGTAGGATAAGGTATAAGAGACAGGATGACAAGGACTAAAATTGACAGTAGAGAGATAAGGGAGGAGAGGACTCTACTCCACTTAACAAGGATAAAACAATGTTTAAGATTTTTTTTTTTAGTTCCTAAGATGAAGGAATGATATCAAGGGTGCATACGTGTCTAGTGAACAAGAAGGATAACAAGGACTTGACATATCTTTGCATTATAGGGTGGAAAAGCAAGAACCACTATTAGCAAAAGACAATAACCAAATAAAATTGTAGGATAGGCAAAATGGTAAGGTATGATAAGGTGTAAGAAACCAGTTGGCAAATATTTTGGTTGATAAAAGATTGACAGGGGGAGAGAGAACTCTACCCCACTTAACAAAGATGGAACTACACCTTATGATAACTACTGCCATGCTCCTTCTAGACACTAAAGAGATGACACACAAGCATTACATCAAACATGACAAGCACACAAAACATCATCGATGCTACACATGCTTCTTCTTCATTGGTGGTCATCCTAAAGGGGAGATGGGAGATGATGAAAGGCCATCGTACATTTGAATGAGATGGGATGAAAACTCTTTTTTTTGTATAACAACATAAAATAAAAACTCAAGGAGTTAAGAATTTCCATAGCTCAAAGGAAGCTATTAAGGAGGAGGTAAAACAGGACAAGGAAGAGGAGAATAACCAAAATTCAAAAGCCAAGGGAGTAAGCAGTAACAGCTCAAAGGAAGTTGTCAATGAGGAGATACAATAGGACAAGGATGAGAAAATAACTCCAAGTTCAATTGTCAAGGGATGATAAAATAGTTTTATGACCAAAATAGGTTTAGGAAAACGGCCAGTGCTATCTAGGCATACGTCCTATAGTCGACATTGCTCTGATACCACTCTGTCACACCCTGATTTCCAAAGGAAGACCAGAGTTGCCATATGTGTGCCCAGGAAGTCCACACATATAACACAGAATGTTAAAATATCAGAAATCAATGTAAAAAAAAAAAGCGGAAAGACTTATATAAATAACACTTACAACAATCGAGTAACGCGCGGAACGGTAGCTAAGACTTCACTTCGTGCTCCATCTCGGCGGGGGGGATCATCCAACCGGGGGCTCCGTCGCCAATCACCGCTGACAATCTTCTTGAAGACTCCACAATATCTTTTATCCTTTTTCGAAAGCAAAGACCTTACTACGCATACACAATCGGGGTGTGGGGAATAGCAAGGGTGAGTCCATGTCGAACTCCGCAAGTACAGACGGAAAGTATATGATATGCAAGGCTTTATCAAAGGTAGGCTGACATGGTTATACTGCAAGTAGCTCTTTTAATCTTGGTTCATTTTAAAGAACAACCTGTTACTAATCATTGGTTGAGAAACCCAAACCCTTAATTAAGGTGTAAGTAATCATTAAGTTGTTTCTCAAAAAGTAGTTAACATTATTAATAACACTTGAGATCACCCCAAGCAACACGGGAACTCCATCCCGACCAACACGAGGCTCCAACCTCTCCAACACCATCACTATTTCCAAAAGAGAGTAGCTTCTAATCATGTGAGAGCTCGGGGCCGCCAGAATCGTGAGCACGGCTAGTATACCGGTTTGATCAAACTCTTTACACTTTCACTCCAAGTCGTGATTCCCATTTGCCCGAGGCCCGTCGACCCCCAAACACTTCCAAGGTGAGCGGGCGGGGTTTCACTACGAGACCTTTCACGGGTTTCAAAATAGGGGTTCACTCGCCCGGCGAAACGCAGCGCATGAAGGCGTCCCCAATCACCGGATCTACCAACCCCCATACTACAATCCTGTGAGCCCCAACGCCATCTCGGTGGAAAGATCCACCCTATAGCGAGTGACCGATAATTAGTCAAGCCGAGCCCATTAGGTCTCGGAGTTGTATCTTGTTGTCCCCGGTGGCCGCTCCACGAACCCGGACCTTAGGGAGAGAAGACGGATGCCTCTGTCAAACCAGACGCACTACAGCAATCCGTACAACCCTTTGTACCCACAACCACGATGCATCCCGCATCCATCATCTCCAACCATGGTCGCAACCATGAAACATCTCCATGAGCATATATATATTTATAACAACATCTTTAATATCATTAAAGAGAGTGAGTAGATGAGCGAAGCATACTACGCAAGCAGCCTATCTACCCATAAACCCCCATTAGGTACATCTAGATGATGGTGGCTAGTAGATCCTTAGGGTTCACAATATTAAGACACATGCATGAATAGTAAATATTGCATTTAATGTATAGGAGCAAAATGGTCAAACGGTGTCTGCACTTGCCTTAATCCAAGGTCTAGCTGCTCAGAAAGTCTTTAGCTTCTATCTTCTGTCTCCAACTGCTTCTACACTCTTGTCGATCCTCAGCTCCTGGTCTTCAGCACCAACGAACGACTCTTCGTCTACTCGAAGCAACCAAGCAACACAAACAGACAGACAAGCAAACAAGACTCAGAACAGGCATCAATCATAATTAAAGAGAAAACTAAAGACATCGCACTAACGATAGGGCTTGGTACTATGGACACAAAAACGCAAGAACGCCGAAGAACAGAGCTATCGAATAGGACACACTAACGGTACAAAGCAACATAACGGAGAACACACTACACACTTAACTTATTTAGTTAACCAAAACATTTATTAGTTTAGAAAACATTTGACAAGAGAAAGAACATTGAAGCAACTATACTATAGCTCAGGTTGATCTAAACAAGTTATTAAAGACAAGGCCTTTACATAGACATTAATCATGTTAACATTGCTTTATAAAAAGTCTACAGATAAACTTAGGCTTTCTTTTGAAATAAAAGAGCACTATGAAGCTTTAATTAAAACTATAAAAGATTTGCATTATCAACAACATAAAACATACAAGAGAACGTTTGTCAAGTTATTATAGAACTCAGGTTGAGCTAACCGGTCATAAATATAAAAGCATTGATGTTGATGTTAATCATATTAACATTTATTTATTATAAAAGACCAAAGTTACTAACTAAAGTTACTTTTAATTCTCAAAGAGCATCAAACAAACACTAAACAAACTCACAAGATTAATTTGATAAACTCATAGCATGATCAAGGTTAGTGCTAACATATAGCTAACATGAATCAACACAACAAGTATGAAACTATAACTCTAAATTGCTTTTAATTAGAAAGATATTAAATAAACATTAATCAAATTGTATTCAAATAAATAAATTCACAAATAAGTGTCATGAATAATATCAGTACTACTGCGTAGAGCGCGATGACACGAATCTAACGTGACTGGAACGACTCGATTCTGACTTAAAACGACTAAGCGGAAGGAATATAAACTGGATGGCAATTCTGTAAATAACCTGCGCGGTGGCAAACTCGTAATTACCTGCATCTTCTACCTTGGGCTGTCTGTACGTGAACACAGCCATGGCTGCTGCTGTTCGCACGACAAGGGAAGGGAGGGGGCTTGGCTGGCCGAGCCAAGGACGGCAGCACGCGCGCGACGGCGCAGCGGGGCGTCCACGCACGGCGCCGGGGAGGAGACTGCACGCAAGCTGCGCCCGCACAGGTTGAGGCGGCGGCGGCGGCGGCCCTGCTGCACAACGCGCGAGCAGCCGCGCGCGCAGAGGGGCGAGGGACGCCGCGCGGCGGCGCGGACGTAGGGCGCTTCGTGGTCGGCACAGGAGGCGGCTGGGTGATGCTGGTGGCCAGAAACGACGAGGAAGACGACGACGTCCATGGAACGCCTCGCCGGAAAACTCGATCAGAAACGAAGAATGAACGAGTTAGGGATCAAACGGCAACGGATCGGGACAAACGAATATACCACGGCGAATAGGACGACGAGAGCTACCTTTTGGTGGGAACGGAATTCGCTGGAACGCCAAGGTTTGGCCGGAAAACCTCGCCGGAGTTCTCGCCGGAACCCTAGTCGAGATGAACTTCGGCGATAGATGTAGGGAGTTAGAGGTGGCGGCTGCCAAAACGGGCCGTACTTCTGGAATCAACGCGTCGAGGAGAACGGCGGCATATATTTATATGTAGGGTTCCGAGTAGATGGAAAAACGAGATATTTTAGAATTTCGGGATTTAACTAATTTCAGAAAATCCGGAATTGATAATTAAGCCACGAAAAATAATCCGAAGGCTCCAAAATTCTGGGTAAAATTCTTGGAGATACTTTGGACCACGATGAACTAAAATAAAGACTTTAGAGCTCATGAAAAGATATATGAGATGATATATAAAAATGGAAAAGCTCATAGAACAGCGAGAAATAACTCCGATAAATACCGAAAAAGTTCGTGGAAAGCTTGAGCAACGGATTGATGATATTTGATCATAGAGGAATGATTTGCCGCTGATAACAAATGATTTAAAGAAACTTCCAATAAGAATTAGATTAGGAAACAAGGTATTCGTCGGTAGGGAAGAGGCACAAACACGTTGGAGAGAGACAATCGTTCCACTAACCGCATTTCAAAAACCTAGCATACTAAAAAGCACCAAACACAAGCAACGGGCCAACATCACGTAACAACATGAAGAGCACACCCAATCAACTAACAACAAGGCACTCTTCTCGCTATCTTTGCAAAGAAAAAAATTATAAAGTCATTTTCTCATTTTATAGTGATAACGATCGAATATTTCTTGGTCAATTTTAGGAAAATTTCAAAATCCTTGAATTAATTTAGTGTTTTCAAATGACATCCCAAAATGGAAAATTTTGGGGTGTCATACAAAAGAACATTTTTGGTAGAAAAGAAAGATCAATGGAAAACAATATAACAATGGTTACTATCTAGGCGACGGAATATATAAAGCAATGGAAAACAATATAACAATGTTTGTGAAAGTCGATAACGCGCCCCAAAGTGACAAGGACATAGTTTCGCACAAGCGCAAGAAAGTGCAAGGAAAGATATTGAGCGTGCATTTGGGATGTTGCAATCTCGATTTAATATAGTTGATCGTCCAAAGACGTAAGTGGAAAAGAGTAAATGTCGGTGACATCATGCAAGCTTATACTCCCTCCGTTTGTAAATTGTAAGTCGCTTTGACTTTTTTGGGTTCATCCATTTTACTATGTATCTAGACATATTTTTATATCTAGATACATAGCAAAATGGATGCACAAAAAAAAAGTCAAAGTGACTTACAATTTGGAACTGGGAGGGAGTATTATTCTTCACAATATGATTATTGAAGACCAAAGACAGCCAGGTGCAATGTCTTTTGATTTAAACTCAACTCCAGGATTATGATATGCTCTATCCGTATAGGGAACAACATGTTTTTCTAGAGTACTAGAAAGAAATGCTGCAATCCGTGATCGAAGATACACATAGCAACTTAGGAATGATTTAGTTGAACATATATGGCATCGTCGCCTTTAGAATCTATAACTCCTATATAGGAGATCCCCACTAACCATCCTTAAGGAGTTCTCAGGCTATGATTCGTCCACGTCATTGATAACTCCCTACGTAGCAGCGCGGCCTATTCTCTTGCTGATCGTTTCTGAGCGGCCTCTTCGCGTCGCTGTGGATTGCTGTCCGCCGCCGACCCTTCCTAGCGCGACCCCTCGCGGCGCCGTCGCTCGACATCCGCGCACCTTCCAAGCCGCCATTCCCCATCCACCCGCATGCCCCGTTCCTCGCCTGTCCGCCTTCCCCGCCCCCGCGCGCCACCTCCACTTCCGCACCCACGAAGCCACGCCTTTAAATCGGCTAGATTGCTCCCCTTCCACGGCCACATCACCACCACCCTCCCACCACCGGAGAGGAGCACCGCTGGAGCCGGAGGATGTGGTCCTCACCGCGCCCGCGAACGGCGCGCCCGCTGCCGGAGACGGCGGCCCTAACCACGCCATCACGCGGCTCGCCCGCTACCGGAGGCAGCGCCGTTCACAAGCCCGAGCACGGCGCAGATCCATCGTCGGTGGTTGGAGGGCGCTCAGCCTCCTACCTGCGGCACCGCTCCGGCTGCAGATCCGCCCGTCCGCGAGCCCGACCGCCCGCCATGGCGAATCGGTGAGGAGGAGGAGGTTGGGGTCGGCGACGGATCAAGCATAGGCCTCCTCGCCGCGGATCTCGACGGCCGGGGCGGATCTCGACCAGCGGGTCGTGCTCAGGGTTGAGGCCAACGACGGCGCATCTGTGGAGGACGCCGCTCGGTGGCTGAAACAGGGGCTCGGGGAGCGGGCGCAGAGCCGCCGGTGACGCACTGAGCCGGGTGAGCTGGTCCTCCAGCGCGAGCCACTTCCTCCAGGAAGGCGTTCCTCGCCCGCCGACCGACCCGTCGTCGTCCTGCACGCCTGACGCTGCTGCCCGCGGCGAATGTGGGCGAGACGGCGTGGAACATGCGCGGCGTCGCGAGGAGCACTGCCTCTCTGCTGCGCTTCGTGAGGGAGGAGGTGCCCGGGGTCACGTCGCCGATGCTCTACGTCGGGATGATGGTCAGTTGGTTCGCCTGGCACGTCGAGGAACACAACCTGCACAGCCTCAACTACATGCATTACGGGGCTCGCAAGACGTGGTACAGGCCGCATGACGCTACGCTCGCCTTTAGGAGGTGGTGCACGTCCATCGTTTCCCCTGTTCTCTGCTGTTGTAACTGTCTATCATTTGATTTTGTATTTCGAAATTGGTTTTCAGAAACCTTTGCAATGCTGGGTGATAAGACAACCGTGATGTCCCCGGAAGTGCTCGTGGATTCAAGGATTCCCTGCTGCAGGTGTTTCTACTGCTTCCTTCCTTTACCAAATGACTTCACCTTCGGTGGTTGATGAACGGTTGCTTCTGTGTGTTGAAACAGATTCAGAATGCTTGGTGGAGTTCGTGGTTACTTTCCCTGGAGCATATCACAGCAGGTTCAGTCATGGTGAGTGCTCTCAAAAGTTAATCTCCATAAAATCTTCTCTTTTTTATGTTGCAGGGAGCAATGCAGAATAATGCCTGACTCATTAGGTTATTATATTCTATACTCGATCCATGCCCTGATCTTTCTCGCTTTTGGCTAGTCAGCTCATCAATCGCTTAGATGCTCACCATCTGTCCTCTCTTCTTCCATAGCACACTTTCCTTGATCTATTCCAATCTTATGATCCTCGCAAAACAAAATACCACACCACATGTCCGCTGGCTGATCATGTGTTGTTTGTCGTAAATTGGATACCAAGTATTTTCACATGCCTTTAGTGAATAGGAATATAGATACTGATGTTATTGTTGCTGAAATCCGTGAAACAAGCAGAAAACCTGATGAGGTATTACTACATGTTTATTTTGCTACTATATGTTGCTTGCAAAAGCATGGTTTGATGCTAGCCTTTCCTCCAACAAAATTGGATATATCCCAAGGCAAAATTGAAAACCTAAAATTTTATTGTCTTTTGAAATGTGCCATTCAAGAACAGGATTGATGTTTCAAATCTGTCTTGTGAAGATGTATGCAATGCTACAACGAATTAGCCCAAGGATAAGAAAGTTGGAACTGTTTGCAAGAATGTATAATACGCAATCTGGGTGCGCACTAATCGTTGCCTCTCTTCTTGGCTAAGTTTTATGTCTCATTCTAACCAGATGCATACTATTATATTTCACCTTACCTTTCTCTCCTGTGCAGATGGCTTTCACTGGGTAACCAATTAAACATCCTTCATTCTTATCGGTTGTCGCAGATCACGTATGTTGTTTTGTGATGTGCCTCTTGCCTTCATTAGCTTTATTTTTGCCTTGCTTTTATACATCCGATTATGGATAGATTTATTTTAAACAATTATGGATGTTATATTTATAAGTATTGATGTGTATTGCTGATGTTGTATTTATGAGCCCTTCTTTAAAAATTATGAGCCCTTCTTTAAAAATGCAGCACCGTACTTCTCTGGTCTTAATAATTTTTTTGGGTTATACTGGTACAAATATATCAAGTCAAATAACTTAGCACTTTGGTCTTAAAAATGTGTAGACTCAATACACTTTGTTATTTCAACTATCTATAATAAGCTCATGTATCCCTATCGGTGCGGAGACATGATATCATGAAAATTTCTCTTATAATCATTGTATTTTTTTTAATTTCCGCAAAGAACGCTACGGTGAGGTTTCCCCTAGTAGGCACAATAGCTAGACTTTTATTTATGTCATATTTAAGTGTACCAAGTGGTTTCCAACGAATATTATTCCATTGCTTAATTATTTTTTGCATTATTTGCACGGTTATATCAGATCTACAATGAATAATATATTTTATATATTCGTATACGCTTGTGTCTACACGACTCAATGACATAAATAAGCTAAATAGTTAGACTATCCGCACTCAAGTTCCTCTATTTATTTTCTCTATACATCTTAATCGTCAAGATTCTCTCCTTTATAGCACTTTCTTCCGCACTCATCCCTCTTTTATATCTCTACTCTATACCAACTATCATCAGTGGAGCCCACTTGTAACATGATTTAAATATATTAATGTGAGATCTAGTTTTGAAGAATTTATTGATACGGATTTAATGGTATAATCAGGATTTAATTCGGTGGGCTCTATCTCTGGCTTCTCCCTTCTCTGACCCTATCTCTGCCGCACGCCACTTCCCCAGGGCCCCCTCTGCCTTCTCTCCTCTGCCTTTTCTCACCCGGCGGGCCCCAGCACAGGTACCGGAGCTCCTGGATGACGCCAGGAATACCGGGGGCACGGTCATTCCGGACCATGTAACGGACCGCGGTGCAGACAATTTTCCGGTATATCATCCTAGGTGGATCCTAGGTGGATTGTCCCGGATGGGATACATGCCCCCAGTGCGAACAGTCTTATGGTTGTATATGATCCTATCATTCATTTGGTGCATGCATAATTTTAGGGATCATATGTTACTAACAGAAAGCTTAAAAAACAACCCACTATATAGGTTGTCTCAAGATTGCGTGGTAATTTATGAGACCGTCTACAACATCAATGTACCTGCCCTTAGAGCAGCCGCAACGCTGAACCAAAAAACGTAATGCCTCACCTAAAAAACTATTGACATATAAACCAAGAAGATGTGAGGCTGCTAAGAGTGTGTTTGGTTGTGATGCCCATTCTAGCCTGGCTAGCTCATCGTAGCATGGCTAGCATGAGCATGGCTAGCATCTAGCCACCATGGGTGTGTTTGGTTGCATAAAAATTGGCTGGCCAAGCTACATTGGGCCACCTTTTGGATGTTTGGTTGCAAAATGGCCCAATGTAGCCGGGCTAGACCTGGCCGTCCGTCTTGGGTTAGCCCGGCCAGGATTGAATCACCAGGTTGGTGATTCATTCCTGGTCAGGCTCCAGCTGGCCGCGAGCGAGGGCGAGGTTGGTTGGTTCGTTCGTTTGTCTCACCTCCGCTCCGTACCAGTTCGTTCCTCTCACCTCCGCTCCACATGGGTCGCCCCCGAGACGGCCGCTCCACCGGCCCGGTCGGTCTCGGTCTCCTCCCCACCTCCTCGCATCTCGCGGCGCGACCGCCACTCACCGATCACCGACGCGGAGGAGGGGCACGCGAGCCAGCGGGCGTCGGCTTGTCGGCGGGGTTCGGCGCCGCCGGCTACCACCACCGGATGCCTCCGCGGCGGCGGGCGTGGCCCCCGGGTGCGCCCGGTGCGGCTCACCGCGCGGCCTCGGCTGGCGCGTGTCTTGGCCCCCGCCGGCGCGGGCGGCCCGTCGCATGCGCGGCCCGGCCCGGGCGCGGAGGAGAGGACGAGCGCATCGCGGTGGAGAGAGAGTGGCTCGGCTTGGCGCCGAGGAGGTCGGCGACGCGCTCCTCGTGGACTCGCGTGGCGTCGCGGTCGGAGCGGCCGGGAGGGACGGGGTGAAGTGGAACGACCGACCCTGCTTGTACTCGCGGGATTCGAGGTACTCGCCGCCCGGCCCTGCTTGTACTCGAGGTCAAGCTGCTTCACGGGCTTGCCGTAGAAGGCCGACGCCACCTTGTACTCGAGCATGAAGACGAAGTGGATCACGGTGGAGGCGTGCACGACCACGCTGGCGTGGATCACGGGCAGCGGGGTCTGCCTTCTATGGAGGGAGCAGCACGATTCGGTGGCCGGCGGTGGCCTGTGGCCCTTGTCGCGGTGGCTGGGCAGCCATGGGAGGACCGACGGCGGCGGAGTGGTGACAGGGCAAGGAGACGCGAGGTGGCGGTGGCGGTGGGCAGAGCACTCAGCTTGGCGGGCGGTGGCGAGCGCGTCTCGGCAGCGGCGCGGCGTTGCTGTTAGCTCAGTCGAAGCTCCGACGTTCCGTCTACGCGTACGTTTGATTGGGTCACGGAGATCGACGTGCCATGCCTGAGTTCCCCGAGCTGACCGCCCAGCTTTAGCTCTTTAATCACAGCCAGTGCTTCCCTGGTGTAGTAGGACTGTAGGAGTAGATCAATGATCCAAAAAGCGATTCGTAAAAAAAATGATCCAAAGCGATTACCGCCTGCCACTCCCAAATCAACGTCAACTACCAGGCTGTCTCCCGTTTTTTTGACCGCTGATTCAATTCACCGGCATCAGCTCAGCTAGCTAGCTGTCTACAGTTTTTTTTTTTACCGCCGATTCAATTCACCGGACGACCCTGCTGCAAAGCTGCGTGCGGTCCTGATTTGATGCATATGGCCGGAGGTTGAGGATGGAGCTGACAAGCAGGACCCACACGTCAGTGAATGGAGGAGCAAAAACAACAAGGGCAAATAGGTCTTTTCAGTGTCGAGTTGGGTCTCTCAGCCAAGCTGCCACGCTGGCACGCTGACATGGCTCGCCACGTCAGCAAAAATGGCAAATATGTAAGACTGGCACTGTGTTGTGGGGCAAATATGTAGTGGCTCGTATAAGAATGGTTTCTGGAGGAGCGACATCCGTAAGAGTGGCAAAAAGTTAATAAACCCAAACGCTGGTGTATCTTTTAGTCGCTTGTTTAGTCCCTAAAACCAAATACCACTAATTTTTTTTTAATCCCAACTTTAAAAAAAGTCTAGTCCATGAAATCAAACAGCCCCTAAATTGGGTGAGCAGGAAACCAGATGCAAATATATAAGGAACAACCACAACACAAGGTGGATCAAAGCGACCGTACTTTGTCCCTAAAAAAAAACGTCCGTACTTTGTCCCTTGGAGCATCAGCAGTGTGGGAGCTCTTAGCACTTCACTACCCTCTTGACTGCAGTCGTAGCTTTCAAATTGACATAGTAATTTCTAATCAATTTCACGATTGATGCTCAATATGCAAAATCAAATTCATCTTTGACAATTCATTCAAATCTTGCATTGACATGTGGACGGTACATGACGTGAAACCCCGAGAGTGTTTGCATGCAGCTGCGGGAGAAGGTAGAGAAACCACCCTTGGAAAAATGCGAGAGAAATCCCAGGAGGCTCATGTGTTATGCACCTATGAATTGGCATATGTTTTTTAAGGATCAAGGTCATGATTGATAACCTTAACAAAGACTAGTATATTGCCCGTGCTAACGGTACGGTGTCATCTAAGAGCACAAATCAACCATCCAGAGGATAATACATGTTCTGATAAAATACAAATCAACCAACCAGCAAAAGAAGTGAGAATATCTTCTTATGCAAGTTGGCACAGGAAATTTAAAAATATCACTTTTAAATATTTTGTATCATTAACATTTGCAAGAGCTCCATGGACATGTATTGCTACGGACAAGCATATTCCGTTTTCACACCTTTCTTGTTATAAATGCACAAGACATGTTGATTTGTTTGAAGAAGTTTGTCCCGTAAGCTAAAATAACCCAACAGAAAACATGATGCAGCTCAAGAGCTATAAGTTTAGTGATATCAGTCTCTGCCTATAGTCGACAGACAATATAGAGTTAATATCATGTACAATAGCAGATCATACCTACTCTCGTTTTGCATAGAATTGAACTACACCGCCATTATTTTGACCATATACAAAGATCAGGCAACCTGCTGTGAGCTTATTTATTTTTAGGAATCAAGATCATTCTACATTTAATCTCTTCTTTATGCACAAGTGACCTACCAACCTGCATATAAAGGAGAGAGGAAAATAATTGTTCACAACTAAACCAATGATACAAAGACTCATGTATTTTTACCATGAAGATTTCATTCTTCTATAAAGAGATGCGTATTTTTCATAACATAATCTTAGTAACCAAATTGCAAAAATAAAGAAGGTATGTAGGAAAACAATGAGCAAAGACAAGAAAAAAAGAATCAATACCCTTTCTATCCAGCAGAAGGATGCTTTAGTGTGATGTTTCTTACCAGGGTGAGGCAAGCATCTCCAATTTGATGGCAGCAAAATAAAGCTGGTCTTGCTCTGGCTTATTCTCCTCTTCATCTCCTCAAACTCCGGTCACAGAAGCCACAGAATCCTGCTCTTTTTTTTTTTTTTTTCTGCACCAAAACACAAAAACCCTCACGACCTAGAGTCCAAAATCAGCCCCACAAAACATATAAGCAGATCTTAGGTAGTTATTAAAAATTTCCTATGTTCACTGTAATTGGATGAGAACATTGCAAAAGAAAGGCCGATCCAGAGACATTTAGATTGTTGATATGAAAATGGTTAAAACTTTATTGCCTGCAAAGGAAATCAGTATGTCAAAGAACAGAATTGCAGTTAGGCAGGAGTACACACTTGTCATACGACCAGCCAAATCGAGTGAGGAAAAAAAAAAAAGAGCTTGGAAAAAAGTTACAAAATCTAAAGCATTTTTGTGGCTAACACAATTCCTATCTCTATATCTACTGCACGTATACTCGTGTCTCTTGCGAGGAGAAGAAGCCTTCGCGGAGATGATGGTCTGATCTCGGCCGGGTATGTTGTACGCAGCGTGTAGTGTAGGATTTGAAAAGGAAGAAAAATCAAAATCAAACCTTATGCACGCAAGAACAGCTTTGCGCCGGAGCCCGAACAACAATGCCGATCCCGAATACACACAGGCATGCAGCAGGCGCGCGCGCAGATCGATGGATACGCACCGGTGTGTGCCGATCCGGGGACTTTCGTGCGGCAGCGCGGTATCCCGGGTCGTTCACGCCACCATCACGAATGCCCTTGTGCGTCCTACACCCGGCACCTCCTCCAGCCGCCCGGCGAACCTGTCGTTTCTGGCACCGCTGCGATCCCGTGGCGGCGGCGGCGTTCCCTGGACGTCCTCGTTTTTTTTTGTTTCTTTGTTACGGTGACTCGGCTGCTCGTGTGCTCGCGGAGACGGAAGTCCCACGTCCCACGATCGGTGGGAGGGGTGGGAGGGAGGAGTGTAAGACCCTTGGACAAACTTTTTTTGATCTCGGCCCTCCGTTCGTGGATCCGTTGGTTGGTGATCGTTGGTCCAAAAATAGAAATAAGTGGTGCCTTATAGTAGAGATAGATTAATTGCTAGCAACCAAGCTAAGGACTTTCTAGTGGTTTCAGCTTATTGAGTAGATATAAAGATATAGATTTATGAGCTATTTCACCATGTCAATGAAAAATCGAGTTGTCGAATAACACGCATTGGAGGATCAAGGAACAGCTCAACGAAATCCATATTATTTGCTTGGGATGTGTGCCAAATCCTGGTGTGTGATCTTATAAGAGAAGTAATTAGGAATTAGGACTGTTGAACCTTTAATTGCAAATCAAGTCTGCACATACCAGCTGAAGACTAATAAAAAATTGTAAGTTCTGGAACAGATTTCAGAGTTCTTGCTTGTGACATTTCCTTACAGATCACTGAATCCACATTGTTAGGGCTACAATCCTTGTGAACAGTAAACTTTCCTGACATTGGTATAACTTAGGGCTACAATCCTTGTGAAATTACAATTGAAGGAATATAAACCAGCAATTTGGCAAGCACAAGCCAGTATAATTAAGAACAGTAAACTTTCCTGAATTAAGAAATAGACCATCCACTTATATCACCTCATGGTGCACTTCAAACATTTTTATCAGTTTGTAGTTTTGAATTGCAACAACATTCAAAGAAATCATTGAATTGTATAACCTTAGAGTATATCACTTCAAGAGACAAAAATGCAGTTTGTTTGAACAAACAGCGAAGCAGCAGAGAAGTGTTTGTCTTTATCTCGAATTATACATATGGAAAAGACTCTTTCTACCTGTATATGACTATACATTATTTTTTTTTTACTTCCCAGATACTAGGGTACCAATCAAATGAATCAATTAAATAGGAACTCAGAATATTGGGAATGAATGAAGTAACAGATTCTAGCTATATCAAGTGTTGCTCGTTAAAAACTTTGCAGTGTTATGATGCTACTCCACAAGGAAAGTGCAGGGCTTCAAGAACCAAAACATGCTGCTGGAGCTCCCTTCTGCATCACATGCTCTTGTGTTGTTCATATCCTTAACCCCAAAGGGTTGCCTCACAGCATCTTTTTTGCTCTCCGGATCCTTACTAGGGGTCCCCTTCTCCTAAAGAAAAGGAAATTACAGTATAATTAGATAACTCTGTGATCAACTTCAGATAAATACCTTATTGGTAATGGTTGCACACAACAGTCCTAAAACAATACAATCACTGTATTTGCCTTTTTCACAGTACAAAAAACACATGACATTAATTCTTTCACATGATTCAATTCAACAAGTTTAATTTGTGAAGTATGGCGAACAAGCAGTAGCGAATCATTTATTTTAGAGCAGAAGTCAATCTAATGTATTTTAGAGCAGAAGTCAATCTAATGTATTTCTTCCATACTAAGATCTACAAAAGTGGCCCATGCTTATTGTGAACATTATATGCTCTTGAAGAATTTGAAGTTAAGTCCCAGAAATGAAGATAGTGAAAATTCACAAAGTAGACTCGATCTAAAGCCACGAACACTGAGTGAGCAAATACTATAGCCATGCTGGATTCACCTTCAGTGGCTTCTTGAGTGGCGAGCCTGCCGTTGCCATCCCTCCAGGTTTAACATTCTTAATGCGGTTTGGTGATGGGGATGGAAACCGCTGAGGAGTGGGCGGTGTTGCCTTCACCTCCTTGAGCACAGAGGGAGACCATTGCTTCCCTGCTTCCACCTTGAGCCCCGCTTTCTTTCCCTTCCTGCAGAAACCAACATTACCGCCGTAAGCAACAATAAGTTTGCACTGGGATGATTATTTACAAAATGCAAATTACATTGGGCTTGGACTCTTTTTCACTGTTTCTTGTCTCGCCACTTGCTTCACGGTCTCTGCAGAAACTGGATTGCTGACGCTGGCATCAGGAGCTACATTCTCCATCAAATCGCTCGGATTCCTGCACGAATGAAACTGTCAGGGGCCTCAAAGCGACAATCTGACAATCGAATAGCATTCCTTCGATGAGGAGAGGTTTACATTGGGTTTGAGCTGTGCTCCTCTTCCTGTGTGTCTGTGACAGGCCGGCCGCCACCAACCATTCGCTTCAGCTCATCGTAGAACTCCGAAATCTGGCCAAGTATATCCTTTCCAGAGAAGAGGTTTCTCGCTGAGACGGTGCTCTTGAGCTGCCTCGGCGGGGCGTACTTGTTGAGCAGCGCCTCTTTCTCAGCGTTATCCGGGCGCTTCTCCGCACTGGACTTGATGGCCTCCTTGGCATTCTTATTCCACCGAGGAGCACCGAACGGCGGCCTACTACTCGGCGCCTGTCGTGGGGGCGGCGTGGCCAGCGCAGGGTCCTGGTTCTCGCTGTCCTCCTGGAACCTCTTCTTGGGCGCCGCCTTTGGCTTGGGCGGCGTGGAGGCGGTAAAGCCGCCGCCCCGCCACTTGAGATTGCTGCTGCCGTCCCTGAGCAACGCACGAAAGGGGACGGAGTGAGAACGGGATTTGATCGAATTGGGCAAAGAACACCTGCAATTGAATTTGATCGATTACTCACCTGAGGCTGGTGGCGTTGGCGTCCCTTTCGGCGAAGGGCAGCATGGCCGAAACCGATCGCAGCAGCTTGCCCTGTTCCGATGAAGAAGAAGCGTGAGTGAGATGAGGGTTCAGGCCTCAGCTATAACCCGTGAAAGGAAAAGGGTGGCGAGAGGACTCAAGAACGGCGAAGGAAAGCAGACCTTGGGGCTGGGGCTCAGCTTGAGGAAATCTTCGGCCGTCTTGGGATGCTGGCAATCTGCAGCGCCGCAAATCAACAGAACAGATCAGCACCCAAAGTTCCAAAGTCGCAAGAGAATCCATCCCCGATTAAGGAAGAACGACGATCAGCGCGCACTGCTTTGATTTGATCTCCTCGCATCGCGATCAAATCAAGCGGGGGCAACCAACAGCAGGAGCACGAGCACCGCCCGCGCTTTCGCGCCTGCGAGGCGGGGAGCCAAGAAGAGAGAGAGAGCGGGAGGGAAGGGAGTACCGGGGCGGCAGAACCAGGCCTCGTCGTCGACGTCGGCGCGGCCGGCGTTGGGGTCGGTGAGGTCGGCCCAGTGCGGGGCCTCGATGCCCTCGTAGGTCTCGTCGCGCACGTACCGCGACACCACCCTGCTCCAGTCGATGTCCTTGGGTTCCATGAACTCCATCTCGCCCTCCCCTCCCCTTCTCTCCTGCCCGCGCGGCGGATCAGGAGAAGCCCCGAGCGATATAGAAAGAAAGACAGGGAGAAGGGAAGAAGAAGGTTGTTGGGTTCCGGTTGCTTTGCTTGGTCCCGTCCCGGCGCGGCGGCTCCTGTTTTGTCGCGCTGCGCTCGTGAGGGAGATGTGCGGGGGCAGCGGCGAGGCGAGCCGTTGCGCGTCGCGTGTTATGAGAGAGCAGAGCCCCGCCGAGGGAAGGGGAAGAGAAGAGAAGACCCGGCCCGTTGGTTCCCGGCCAATTTTCCGACCGTTGGAGGTCACCGATACTACAATAATGGCGGTGACTCACTGCCAGCGGGGCCCACTTTAATCACCGGCACATGAGCGTAACGTACTCACTGGCAGCAGCAGCAGCCAGCAGGCTTGGAGTATGGCACAGAATTGGTCAAAGCATAGGATTCTCTGCCTGTGGGATCCAGGGCGGGCGGCGTGGTGCGCAGTGGCTACAGCAGCTTGACGCCGGAGCTCCATCCTCAACCTCACGCACGACCTCAGACAGTCTACTCCCGCTCGGCGCGCGGCGCTCGAATCGGCCAGCCGTTCGTCGTCGTGCTCGTGACTGGACGTCCCTGTGCCCGTCCGGCGCCGCGGTGGAGTTGGAGCGGCACGCGGTGAGGCGGTGTGTCCGTGCCGCCGCCGCATTCGACGGCGGCGGCGGCGCGAGAGGACGAGCAAAGGGCTAAGTGTGGGGGAGTTTGTTGACGGTAAAAGCATTATGGTAGACCTGCATACAAGTTATTCCAGGCCTCACCTGCTTTATGAGCATTCATAGTAGCTACCAAGCTATCTTAGGATAATTGAGCAATGGAATAGCATGAACTCCTATCTCCTTGCTTCTACTTATGCGCAAAGACTTGGTGTGTTTTTAATTTTTGAAAAGAAAACTTAGCATTGCTCATATGGTATTGACTTTTCTCATGGTCACTCAATTTTTTTGAAATTTTGTCCTCTCAAAGCACTCTTGTATAAATCTCTCACACTCATCCTATTTTTCAGGGTTTTTGTGGACTTTGGAGTGGAGGGACGCATACTTACTTTTGTATATTTTGTCGGGTCAAACTCCGGATCACATGGAGGGAAGCGTCATACCCTTAGATCAAAATGTGCAAAGGAAGTGTGTGGAAATTTTTGTGGTATTTTTGGGAACTCCTTGTGTCATGATCCTCTAACTCTTTTTTGTATACTTTTGAGGGAGTACAGGCTTCTCTCTCTCTTTTTTTTTGGACGAGTACTGACTTCCTCGTCTTTATTTGGGACATTTTTGTCCATCTTTTCTCAAGCCTGTATCTTCTCCCTGTATGGTACTTTTGTATTGATACAAGAGGATCATGATGAAATAAATGGAGCATTTATTGGGAAGGTGGATGAGGATATGGTGCGCGATTCTCAGTGTGAGATATCGGCTTTATGAAAGTGGGTGTAAGTGTATTTCGATCTCATACGTGAGGAAGAAGGTGAGGTAGGAGATGAAGTAGACAACTAGGGTCCATGTGTCAATGGGGAAGGAGTGAGGAGAGGGCAGGGCAGGGGCAGCACCGGGCACAACGTTCGTGTTCACCGTCAAAAAGTCTAGATTTCATAACAATTCGCACGAGATGGGTCATATTTTATAAGGCATGCGAATTTCGGGTCATATTTATGGAGGCACGTGAATAACGGGTCAAATTTCATAATTTCTCGGCAATTTCGGTCGATTCTAGTTCCCCAATATTCTCTCATAAACCACTTCGCTGCTAGCTTCTTTTTGTTTGTTTGTTTTCTTTTGACAAAACTTGGCCGCTAGCTATTTATCATGTGTGCTCACTCCGTCCCAAAATAAATGCAAATCTAGAACTTTCGAATCGATCTTTGATTATTCGTTTTAATAAATTTTATTTATTTTATGATGATTTGTTTCTTCATTAAAGATATTTCTATAATGATTTATTATATTATTGAAAAAACTAAATAAAACAAGAGCTCTTTTACAATACTTGGAATTTCCTCTCATTTCCTCCCATTTCTTCACTGCTTTTTAATTATTTTGTAAAAGGGTACAGGGGTCATTTCGATCTTCCACTCGCTCACCCCGCATCCCTGACCCACGAGGCCGCGACCCCGACCCTGCAGCCGCCATCGCTCCCCGCACCGCGCCCCACGCCGACCCTAGGACCGCCGCCATCGCCCCATCCGGCCTGCCTGTCCTCGCCCTCGCCCTCGCCGTACGCGCCCTTGCCGGCGCCGCCGTCCGCCCCAGCCCTCGCCCGAGGGCTCGCCGTTCACCCTCGCCGGCGCCCGGTACGGTAGGGCCGCCGCCTCGACCCAGGGTGGTGCGCGCGCCTTCGTGAACACAAGGACGCCGGCGTCCCCGCCGCGCGGCCGCGCCCGCCCCAAGCGCGAGGGTTGCCATGGTGGTTCCGGGTCGGTCAAGGAAGCTGTCAGAGGTAATGTGCTACTCTTTTTTTTTTTCAATTCCATTAACCTGCAACGACAGGTTCGATTACATCTGCTCAAATTCAATTACAAATTCATCTCATTTAGTGTAGTAACAATTCCAAATAAATAAGAGTAGTCCGAGCAAAGAGACCTGGAAAATTTGTGTGCTTATGTTTTCCAGAATAGGTTAAACTAGAGATGTCCGAGCAAAGAGACCTGGAAAAGTTTTGCATCAAAATCTAAGTTGTGAGGCCCATGGTCAGGTTTATTACTAGTGAAAGGGAAGAAAATCGATAGCGAGTCCTTAGTTTGCAGTGAACCTGAAAGCTTTGCCCACCTATTGTCTGAAAGCGATTACATCTACAATGATATTTTCAGGATAAGGATCGTATATTTTCAGGATAACACACCAGCCTATTATGATGTTATATACATGAATGCAATAGCAGATTTTCAGGACACAAGAAGCACATATAATCAAAGTCGTATACTCACAAGTTGACGGTGTTTCCATCACAACTTCAGGTTGTTCCTCTTCAGTCCATTCAGAGAGATGCTTTCTAAGCTACCAATGTCGAAATCTCTGAATATTGATGTTGAAGCTTCATCCCCTGTGCATTTTCTTTGCAAAAGATATCACATATAAATTCAGTCAAGTAATATGCCAAGCTGTACCGCCTGCCCAACCAAAGATCAATAGGTGCAATGCATTTGTTTCTGCAGCAATGCACTTGATGCATGTTTAACTGCAAAATGTAGTTAACTGAACAAACATGAACCCCTTTTTTCTTCCTGTATTTAGCCATGAATCTTTTTTCTTAATCTGCAGTTTTGAACTCAAGACTTTTCTAGCATTTTTTCCCCACACTGTCTGTTCTGAGAATAATATTATAGGAGCTATAGTAGTCGCTGCCTCTCACTTATATTGGATATTCTGAAATCTGGAATCAGGGACTGAAACGCCATAACCATTTGCTCTGCTAATGTGCTCCAAATCCTGTTCTACTCATTGTTAAATAAGTGTCTAGTTTTACAAGTAAATATGTTGTGCTGCTAGTTTTTGTGCCACTTGATCTTGTGCATAAGTAGCACATTATTGTGCGCTCTTAATTAGAATCTCTTGATGTGTACTTATGGCTAATGCTCCACTTCTTTTGTAGGAAAACATGCTTCCTGAGGATGTTTTGGATATATTATTTGCCAAAGTAAGTAAAATTATGTGGAACAATGTACTCTTAACTAAAATTGATCGTATTAATGTCCATGGCCATGCAGTTTGTTTGGTAAATTATCTTTGTTGATTCTTCCATGTGCAAACTCCCAGATGAACAATAACATTTTGAATAAGCTATTTTGACAAAGTTGTGAATAAGCTTTCTTCTCCTTTCCTGAAGGTTGCTGCAAGTATAGGAGGAAGTTGTTGACAGATGGTAGCACTTCTTCCTTTCCTGATGATCCCTAGAATGAGTGACTGAGTGTGTCCTGTTCATTTGCCAGCTCAACTCCCGTGTTGATGTTTATTTTTTTTTTTTCATCTGTTGACAGTTCGATGCTGAATATTGAGAACTTTTGTCAGATTCTGAACTCATGGAAAGGTTCTTATAAACTGTAGATGTATTCACTGGTTTATATTGTACTTGTAACATCATTCAGTTATTTAGTCGGGTTCTTCTTTTGATCTGAAGTATCATATGTCATACTCGAATGTACATGCCAACAACAGTCTCACGCGAAACAAATGCGTTGTTCATGCCACATTTTATCATGGACAGCTAGATGACAACCTGACGCCATAGATGGCCATAGGTGATGCATCATTTTCGTTGAAAAATGGAAAGATCTGCATGTTGCAAACTCGTGCACGACGCCGTTCACCTCGAAAAATTTCACGCAACAGAGATTACCTGTCCATGCAAATCCCGTGGATCAGTTGTGCATGCAACCAACGACATAATCCTGCGGCCAAGGAACGCAATGCACAGATGAAATTCCCGCTGCCAAGGATCGCATGGACGAAAAAATCCTACGGACGCAGACGCAAAAATCACGGACCGAAACAAAAATTCCCACGGAAGCAAGAACACTGACCATGTGATGAGGAATCGAACTAGGAACCTCGCCTCATGTGCCTCTAAACGAGGCCACTGAAACCAATAGGACTTTACAACGTTTGTTGTTAAGAAGCACTTTTTCTGGATATTTTACCTATTACTGTAACTATTTTATGGTAAATTGAAGGAAAAATTAAAAACAAAAATACCCTACACTAGGTAGAAAAATCTAAAAAACTTGTATGGACCACTCATTTTGGTGTACGATCATGACATAAATTTTTCAAATGATTTAGACATTGTGGTGATACACATCCTTCACAACCATGAACAAGTCTCACATAGAGCCATGTGAGTCCGTGAGAGAGGTTCATGGTTTTGATGGATCCATAGTGTCACTTTGTCCAAATCACTTGAAAAAATTTATGACATGGAAATGGAGACAAACTATGATGTCAAGTGCATTTTTGCAATTTTCTGAACTTTTTTACATATTATTGTGAATATTTTATGGTAAATTGAAGGAAAAATGAAAAAAATACCCTACACTAGGTAGAAAAATCTAAAAACTTGTATGGACCACTCATTTTGGTGTACGATCATAACATTAAATTTTCAAATGATTTAGACATTGTGATACACACCCTTCACAACCATGAACAAGTCTCACATAGAGTCATGTGAGTCCGTGAGAGAGGTTCATGGTTTTGATGGATCCATAGTGTCACTTTGTCCAAATCACTTGAAAAATTTATGACATGGAAATGGAGACAAACTATGATGTCAAGTGCATTTTTGCAATTTTCTGAACTTTTTACATATTATTGTGAATATTTTATGGTAAATTAAAGGAAAAATGAAAAAATACCCTACACTAGGTAGAAAAATCTAAAAACTTGTGTGGACCACTCATTTTGGTGTACGATCATAACATTAAATTTTCAAATGATTTAGACATTGTGGTGATACACACCCTTCACAACCATGAACAAGTCTCACATAGAGCCATGTGAATCCGTGAGAGAGGTTCATGGTTGTGATGGATCCATAGTGTCACTTTGTCCAAATCACTTGAAAAATTTATGACATGGTAATGCAGACAAACTATGATGTTGTGTGCATTTATACAATTTTCTGAATATTTTTACCTATTTTTGTGATTATTTTATGGTAAGTTGAAGGAAAACCGAAAAAATACCCTACATTAGGTAGAAAAATCTAAAAACTTGTATGGACCACTCATTTTGGTGTACGGTTATGACATAAATTTTTCAAATGATTTAGAGATTGTGATGATACACATCCTTCACAACCATGGAGATGTCTCACATGTAATCATGGTGTAAGTGAAAGATGTTTATGGTTACGATGGATGCATAGTTGCACATGGTTCAAATCATTTAAAATTTGAATTACATGGTCGTACCCATATATTTAAATTAAAAAAAGGTTAAAATAGAAAAAAAATCAAATTAATATAGAGAAAGGGAAATATGAATAAATAACTAAAAATGTTGTAAAAAATTCCCTCATGGATTCGATCTCAGTGCCGAGGACCAAACTATAGGATCCTATCCACTTGAGCTACTCAATTGCATTTGTTAATGTGTCAATTCATTTATATTTTAAGCGCAATAGACAAGGAAAGTTACGAATTATGGCGCGATCACGACCGGTTTCCCTCCTCCTGGGACTTCGCTCCGGACGTTTCTTTGGCGAAATTTTTTGCCATCACTATAGGATCACGAAAGTTTTTGCCCACGCTTGAGGATCACGAAATTTGTAGCCGCCACTCCAGACTATAAATAGCGTTCTATCTTCCGTTTCTCTGGAGATCTAGACTGCCCCTATCCCTACCACCATGGACTCCGATCAAGAAACCGGAGAAAGTTTTTCCGGCATCCAGGCGGCAAGAACATTCAGTTTGAACAAAATAAACCTTTCAATGTCAATCGGTCATCATTCAGGGACAAGAACATGTAGTTTTCGTGTACAAATCAATTAATGGAAACACTACATCTGAAAATAGGCAGCAAAAGATCATTGAAACACATTGGATTTGAGAATGGGATCGTTGAAATTTTTTCAATAATCATTACAATGCGCATGGGTTTCCATGGCTTTTCATCGTAACATAAGATAATTGGATTGATTCGCTAATCATCGCAATCCTTATTCTCTACATCGTGTTCCCAACACCAATCCATCTTTTACATTTTCTTCAAACTGTAGTCCGGAGCTAGACATCATCAGGTAGAGTTTAGGGTTTAGACATCTCTGCAAGTGCAGCTGCAGGGCTTGATGAAGGTCTGGCTTCAGGTTTTCGAGCAGAGCTGGCCTCAAAGTAGCACTTGTTTAGAGTGAAATCTTGGAATTCCAAAGAAAATCTATATGTCGACCTACGTATCAAAACAAGAAGGAGAACGACACGAAAGCTACGTAGGAAGTTAGGGTGGATAGGTTAGATGATGGTAGGATCAATTACATTGCGTTCCCCAACCGTTAATATATGTTTCACGATGTAACACTAGGGACTGCTGGCGATGATTTCAGCGCGAACTCAAAACAAAGAGAAGTCTCCAATCCGGCTATAGAATCGAGCTAGACTTTTTTGGGGTTGTGGAATCAAATGCCTCACCCTAGGGAGCCTAAATTTAAAGAAATGGACCATTGGAGTGTTTTTCTAAGAATCACTTGTCATAGGCCTCAAAGTAGCACTTGTTTAGAGTGAAATCTTGGAATTCCAAAGAAAATCTCTATGTCGACCTACGTATCAAAACAAGAAGGAGAACGACACGAAAGCTACGTAGGAAGTTAGGGTGGATAGGTTAGATGATGGTAGGATCAATTACATTGCGTTCCCCAACCGTTAATATATGTTTCACGATGTGACACTAGGGACTGCTGGCGATGATTTCAGCGCGAACTCAAAACGAAGAGAAGTTTCCAATCCGGCTATAGAATCGAGCTAGACTTTTTTGTGGTTGTGGAATCAAATGCCTCACCCTAGGGAGCCTAAATTTAAAGAAATGGACCATTGGAGTGTTTTTCTAAGAATCACTTGTCATAGGCCTCAAAGTAGCACTTGTTTAGAGTGAAATCTTGGAATTCCAAAGAAAATCTCTATGACGACCTACGTATCAAAACAAGAAGGAGAACGACACGAAAGCTACGTAGGAAGTTAGGGTGGATAGGTTAGATGATGGTAGGATCAATTACATTGTGTTCCCCAACCGTTAATATATGTTTCACGATGTGACACTAGGGACTGCTGGCGATCATTTCAGCGCGAACTCAAAACGAAGAGAAGTCTCTAATCTGGCTAGAAATCGAGCTAGACTTTTTCATGGTTGTGGAATCAAATGCCTCACCCTAGGGAGCCTAAATTTAAAGAAGCGGACCATTGGAGTGTTTTTCTAAGAATCACTTGTCATAGGCCTCAAAGTAGCACTTGTTTAGAGTGAAATCTTGGAATTCCAAAGAAAATCTCTGTGTCGACCTACATATCGAAACAAGAAGGGGAACGACACAAAAGCTACGTAGGAAGTTAGGGTGGATAGGTTAGATGATGGTAGGATCAATTACATTGCGTTCCCCAACCGTTAATATATGTTTCTCGATGTGACACTAGGGATCTGCCGGGCGATGATTTCAGCGAACTCAAAAACGAAGAGAAGTTTCCAATCCGGCTATAGAATCGAGCTAGACTTTTTTTTGTGGTTGTGGAATCAAATGCCTCACCCTAGGGAGCCTAAATTTAAAGAAGTGGACCATTGGAGTGTTTTTCTAAGAATCACTTGTCATAGGCCTCAAAGTAGCACTTGTTTAGAGTGAAATCTTGGAATTCCAAAGAAAATCTCTATGTCGACCTACGTATCAAAACAAGAAGGAGAACGACACGAAAGCTACGTAGGAAGTTAGGGTGGATAGGTTAGATGATGGTAGGATCAATTACATTGCGTTCCCCAACCGTTAATATATGTTTCTCGATGTGACACTAGGGACTCGGCGGGCGATGATTTCAGCGCGAACTCAAAAAAACGAAGAGAAGTCTCCAATCCGGCTATAGAATCGAGCTAGACTTTTTCATGGTTGTGGAATCAAATGCCTCACCCTAGGGAGCCTAAATTTAAAGAAGCGGACCATTGGAGTGTTTTTCTAAGAATCACTTGTCATAGGCCTCAAAGTAGCACTTGTTTAGAGTGAAATCTTGGAATTCCAAAGAAAATCTCTATGTCGACCTACGTATCGAAACAAGAAGGGGAACGACACAAAAGCTACGTAGGAAGTTAGGGTGGATAGGTTAGATGATGGTAGGATCAATTACATTGCGTTCCCCAACCGTTAATATATGTTTCTCGATGTGACACTAGGGACTGCTGGCGATGATTTCAGCGGCAACTCAAAACGAAGAGAAGTTTCCAATCCGGCTATAGAATCAAGCTAGACTTTTTTGTGGTTGTGGAATCAAATGCCTCACCCTAGGGAGCCTAAATTTAAAGAAGTGGACCATTGGAGTGTTTTTCTAAGAATCACTTGTCATAGGCCTCAAAGTAGCACTTGTTTAGAGTGAAATCTTGGAATTCCAAAGAAAATCTCTATGTCGACCTACGTATCAAAACAAGAAGGAGAAACGACACGAAAAAGCTACGTAGGAAGTTAGGGTGGATAGGTTAGATGATGGTAGGATCAATTACATTGTGTTCCCCCAACCGTTAATATATGTTTCTCGATGTGACACTAGGGATCTTGTGGCGATGATTTCAAATAAACTCAAAACGAAGAGAAGTTTCCAATCCGGCTATAGAATCGAGCTAGACTTTTTTTGTGGTTGTGGAATCAAATGCCTCACCCTAGGGAGCCTAAATTTAAAGAAGTGGACCATTGGAGTGTTTTTCTAAGAATCACTTGTCATAGGCCTCAAAGTAGCACTTGTTTAGAGTGAAATCTTGGAATTCCAAAGAAAATCTCTATGTCGACCTACGTATCAAAAAAGAAGAAGGGAAACGACACGAAAAAGCTACGTAGGAAGTTAGGGTGGATAGGTTAGATGATGGTAGGATCAATTACATTGCGTTCCCCAACCGTTAATATATGTTTCTCGATGTGACACTAGGGACTGGCGGCGATGATTTCAGCGCGAACTCAAAACAAGAGAAAGTTTCCAATCCGGCTATAGAATCGAGCTAGACTTTTTTTGTGGTTGTGGAATCAAATGCCTCACCCTAGGGAGCCTAAATTTAAAGAAGTGGACCGTTGGAGTGTTTTTCTAAGAATCACTTGTCATAGGCCTCAAAGTAGCACTTGTTTAGAGTGAAATCTTGGAATTCCAAAGAAAATCTCTATGTCGACCTACGTATCAAAACAAGAAGGGGAACGACACAAAAGCTACGTAGGAAGTTAGGGTGGATAGGTTAGATGATGGTAGGATCAATTACATTGCGTTCCCCAACCGTTAATATATGTTTCATGATGTGACACTAGGGACTGCTGGCGATGATTTCAGCGCGAACTCAAAACGAAGAGAAGTTTCCAATCCGGCTATAGAATCGAGCTAGACTTTTTTGTGGTTGTGGAATCAAATGCCTCACCCTAGGGAGCCTAAATTTAAAGAAGTGGACCATTGGAGTGTTTTTCTAAGAATCACTTGTCATAGGCCTCAAAGTAGCACTTGTTTAGAGTGAAATCTTGGAATTCCAAAGAAAATCTCTATGTCGACCAACGTATCAAAACAAGAAGGGGAACGACACAAAAGCTACATAGGGAAGTTAGGGTGGATAGGTTAGATGATGGTAGGATCAATTACATTGTGTTCCCCAACCGTTAATATATGTTTCTCGATGTGACACTAGGGACTCGCTGGCGATGATTTCAGCGAACTCAAAACAAAGAGAAGTTTCCAATCCGGCTATAGAATCGAGCTAGACTTTTTCGTGGTTGTGGAATCAAATGCCTCACCCTAGGGAGCCTAAATTTAAAGAAGTGGACCATTGGAGTGTTTTTCTAAGAATCACTTGTCATAGGCCTCAAAGTAGCACTTGTTTAGAGTGAAATCTTGGAATTCCAAAGAAAATCTCTATGTCGACCTACGTATCAAAACAAGAAGGGGAACGACACAAAAAGCTACGTAGGGAAGTTAGGGTGGATAGGTTAGATGATGGTAGGATCAATTACATTGCGTTCCCCAACCGTTAATATATATGTTTCTCGATGTGACACTAGGGACCTTCCGGCGATGATTTCAGCGCGCAACTCAAAACAAAGAGAAGTTTCCAATCCGGCTATAGAATCGAAGCTAGACTTTTTTGTGGTTGTGGAATCAAATGCCTCACCCTAGGGAGCCTAAATTTAAAGAAGTGGACCATTGGAGTGTTTTTCTAAGAATCACTTGTCATAGGCCTCAAAGTAGCACTTGTTTAGAGTGAAATCTTGGAATTCCAAAGAAAATCTCTATGTCGACCTACGTATCAAAACAAGAAGGGGAACGACACAAAAGCTAAAGCTACGTAGGAAGTTAGGGTGGATAGGTTAGATGATGGTAGGATCAATTACATTGCGTTCCCCAACCGTTAATATATGTTTCTCGATGTGACACTAGGGACTGGCCGGCGATGATTTCAAAGACGAACTCAAAACAAAGAGAGAAGTTTCCAATCCGGCTATAGAATCGAGCTAGACTTTTTTGTGGTTGTGGAATCAAATGCCTCACCCTAGGGAGCCTAAATTTAAAGAAGTGGACCATTGGAGTGTTTTTCTAAGAATCACTTGTCATAGGCCTCAAAGTAGCACTTGTTTAGAGTGAAATCTTGGAATTCCAAAGAAAATCTCTATGTCGACCTACGTATCAAAACAAGAAGGGGAACGACACGAAAGCTACAGGGGAAGTTAGGGTGGATAGGTTAGATGATGGTAGGATCAATTACATTGCGTTCCCCAACCGTTAATATATGTTTCTCGATGTGACACTAGGGACTGGCCGGCGATGATTTCAAATATTGAACTCAAAACGAAGAGAAGTTTCCAATCCGGCTATAGAATCGAGCTAGACTTTTTTTGTGGTTGTGGAATCAAATGCCTCACCCTAGGGAGCCTAAATTTAAAGAAGTGGACCATTGGAGTGTTTTTCTAAGAATCACTTGTCATAGGCCTCAAAGTAGCACTTGTTTAGAGTGAAATCTTGGAATTCCAAAGAAAATCTCTATGTCGACCTACGTGTACAAAACAAGAAGGGGAAACGACACAAAAAGCTACGTAGGAAGTTAGGGTGGATAGGTTAGATGATGGTAGGATCAATTACATTGTGTTCCCCAACCGTTAATATATGTTTCTCGATGTGACACTAGGGACTGGCGGCGATGATTTCAGCGCGAACTCAAAACAAAAGAGAAGTTTCCAATCCGCTATATAGAATCGAGCTAGACTTTTTGTGGTTGTGGAATCAAATGCCTCACCCTAGGGAGCCTAAATTTAAAGAAGTGGACCATTGGAGTGTTTTTCTAAGAATCACTTGTCATAGGCCTCAAAGTAGCACTTGTTTAGAGTGAAATCTTGGAATTCCAAAGAAAATCTCTATGTGTCGACCTACGTATCAAAACAAGAAGGGGAACGACACAAAAAGCTACGTAGGAAGTTAGGGTGGATAGGTTAGATGATGGTAGGATCAATTACATTGCGTTCCCCAACCGTTAATATATGTTTCACGATGTGACACTAGGGACTGGCGGGCGATGATTTCAAAGAACTCTCAAAACAAAGAGAAGTTTCCAATCCGGCTATAGAATCGAGCTAGACTTTTTCGTGGTTGTGGAATCAAATGCCTCACCCTAGGGAGCCTAAATTTAAAGAAGTGGACCATTGGAGTGTTTTTCTAAGAATCACTTGTCATAGGCCTCAAAGTAGCACTTGTTTAGAGTGAAATCTTGGAATTCCAAAGAAAATCTCTATGTCGACCTACGTATCAAAAACAAGAAGGGGAACGACACAAAAGCTACGTAGGAAGTTAGGGTGGATAGGTTAGATGATGGTAGGATCAATTACATTGCGTTCCCCAACCGTTAATATATGTTTCTCGATGTGACACTAGGGACTGGCCGGCGATGATTTCAGCGCGAACTCAAAACGAAGAGAAGTTTCCAATCCGGCTATAGAATCGAGCTAGACTTTTTTCGTGGTTGTGGAATCAAATGCCTCACCCTAGGGAGCCTAAATTTAAAGAAGTGGACCATTGGAGTGTTTTTCTAAGAATCACTTGTCATAGGCCTCAAAGTAGCACTTGTTTAGAGTGAAATCTTGGAATTCCAAAGAAAATCTCTATGTGTCACCTACGTATCAAAACAAGAAGGGGAACGACACGAAAAGCTACGTAGGGAAGTTAGGGTGGATAGGTTAGATGATGGTAGGATCAATTACATTGCGTTCCCCAACCGTTAATATATGTTTCTCGATGTGACACTAGGGACTCGCTTGGCGATTTCAAAGTGAACTCAAAACGAAGAGAAGTTTCCAATCCGGCTATAGAATCGAGCTAGACTTTTTTGTGGTTGTGGAATCAAATGCCTCACCCTAGGGAGCCTAAATTTAAAGAAGTGGACCATTGGAGTGTTTTTCTAAGAATCACTTGTCATAGGCCTCAAAGTAGCACTTGTTTAGAGTGAAATCTTGGAATTCCAAAGAAAATCTCTATGTCGACCTACGTATCAAAACAAGAAGGGGAACGACGACACGAAAAGCTACGTAGGAAGTTAGGGTGGATAGGTTAGATGATGGTAGGATCAATTACATTGCGTTCCCCAACCGTTAATATATGTTTCTCGATGTGACACTAGGGACTCGCGGGCGATGATTTCAAATAAGAAACTCAAAACGAAGAGAAGTTTCCAATCCGGCTATAGAATCGAGCTAGACTTTTTCGTGGTTGTGGAATCAAATGCCTCACCCTAGGGAGCCTAAATTTAAAGAAGTGGACCATTGGAGTGTTTTTCTAAGAATCACTTGTCATAGGCCTCAAAGTAGCACTTGTTTAGAGTGAAATCTTGGAATTCCAAAGAAAATCTCTATGTCGACCTACGTATCAAAACAAGAAGGAGAACGACACAAAAGCTACGTAGGAAGTTAGGGTGGATAGGTTAGATGATGGTAGGATCAATTACATTGCGTTCCCCAACCGTTAATATATGTTTCACGATGTGACACTAGGGACTGGCGGCGATGATTTCAGCGAACTCAAAAAAAAAAGAGAAGTTTCCAATCCGGCTATAGAATCGAGCTAGACTTTTTGTGGTTGTGGAATCAAATGCCTCACCCTAGGGAGCCTAAATTTAAAGAAGTGGACCATTGGAGTGTTTTTCTAAGAATCACTTGTCATAGGCCTCAAAGTAGCACTTGTTTAGAGTGAAATCTTGGAATTCCAAAGAAAATCTCTATGTCGACCTACGTATCAAAACAAGAAGGGGAACGACACGAAAGCTACGTAGGAAGTTAGGGTGGATAGGTTCGATGATGGTAGGATCAATTACATTGTGTTCCCCAACCGTTAATATATGTTTCTCGATGTGACACTAGGGACTGCTGGCGATGATTTCAACGCGAACTCAAAACGAAGAGAAGTTTCCAATCCGGCTATAGAATCGAGCTAGACTTTTTTGTGGTTGTGGAATCAAATGCCTCACCCTAGGGAGCCTAAATTTAAAGAAGTGGACCATTGGAGTGTTTTTCTAAGAATCACTTGTCATAGGCCTCAAAGTAGCACTTGTTTAGAGTGAAATCTTGGAATTCCAAAGAAAATCTCTATGTCGACCTACGTATCGAAACAAGAAGGGGAACGACACAAAAAGCTACGTAGGAAGTTAGGGTGGATAGGTTAGATGATGGTAGGATCAATTACATTGCGTTCCCCAACCGTTAATATATGTTTCTCGATGTGACACTAGGGACTCTGGCGATGATTTCAAATAAACTCAAAACGAAGAGAAGTTTCCAATCCGGCTATAGAATCGAGCTAGACTTTTTTTGTGGTTGTGGAATCAAATGCCTCACCCTAGGGAGCCTAAATTTAAAGAAGTGGACCATTGGAGTGTTTTTCTAAGAATCACTTGTCATAGGCCTCAAAGTAGCACTTGTTTAGAGTGAAATCTTGGAATTCCAAAGAAAATCTCTATGTCGACCTACGTGATCGAAACAAGAAGGGGAACGACACGAAAAAAGCTACGTAGGAAGTTAGGGTGGATAGGTTAGATGATGGTAGGATCAATTACATTGCGTTCCCCAACCGTTAATATATGTTTCTCGATGTGACACTAGGGATTTGCGGGCGATGATTTCAAATAAACTCAAAAACGAAGAGAAGTTTCCAATCCGCTATAGAATCGAGCTAGACTTTTTTGTGGTTGTGGAATCAAATGCCTCATCCTAGGGAGCCTAAATTTAAAGAAGTGGACCATTGGAGTGTTTTTCTAAGAATCACTTGTCATAGGCCTCAAAGTAGCACTTGTTTAGAGTGAAATCTTGGAATTCCAAAGAAAATCTCTATGTCGACCTACGTATCAAAACAAGAAGGAGAACGACACGAAAGCTACGTAGGAAGTTAGGGTGGATAGGTTAGATGATGGTAGGATCAATTACATTGTGTTCCCCAACCGTTAATATATGTTTCACGATGTGACACTAGGGACTGCTGGCGATCATTTCAGCGCGAACTCAAAACGAAGAGAAGTCTCTAATCTGGCTAGAAATCGAGCTAGACTTTTTCATGGTTGTGGAATCAAATGCCTCACCCTAGGGAGCCTAAATTTAAAGAAGCGGACCATTGGAGTGTTTTTCTAAGAATCACTTGTCATAGGCCTCAAAGTAGCACTTGTTTAGAGTGAAATCTTGGAATTCCAAAGAAAATCTCTGTGTCGACCTACGTATCGAAACAAGAAGGGGAACGACACAAAAGCTACGTAGGAAGTTAGGGTGGATAGGTTAGATGATGGTAGGATCAATTACATTGCGTTCCCCAACCGTTAATATATGTTTCTCGATGTGACACTAGGGACTGCTGGCGATGATTTCAGCGCGAACTCAAAACAAAGAGAAGTTTCCAATCCGGCTATAGAATCGAGCTAGACTTTTTCGTGGTTGTGGAATCAAATGCCTCACCCTAGGGAGCCTAAATTTAAAGAAGTGGACCATTGGAGTGTTTTTCTAAGAATCACTTGTCATAGGCCTCAAAGTAGCACTTGTTTAGAGTGAAATCTTGGAATTCCAAAGAAAATCTCTATGTCAACCTATGTATCAAAACAAGAAGGGGAACGACACGAAAAGCTACGTAGGAAGTTAGGGTGGATAGGTTAGATGATGGTAGGATCAATTACATTGCGTTCCCCAACCGTTAATATATGTTTCTCGATGTGACACTAGGGACTTGCCGGGCGATGATTTCAAATAGCGAAACTCAAAACGAAGAGAAGTTTCCAATCCGGCTATAGAATCAAGCTAGACTTTTTTGTGGTTGTGGAATCAAATGCCTCACCCTAGGGAGCCTAAATTTAATGAAATGGACCATTGGAGTGTTTTTCTAAGAATCACTTGTCATAGGCCTCAAAGTAGCACTTGTTTAGAGTGAAATCTTGGAATTCCAAAGAAAATCTCTATGTCGACCTACGTGACATCAAAACAAGAAGGGGAACGACACGAAAGCTACGTAGGAAGTTAGGGTGGATAGGTTAGATGATGGTAGGATCAATTACATTGCGTTCCCCAACCGTTAATATATGTTTCTCGATGTGACACTAGGGACTTGGCCGGCGATGATTTCAAATAAACTCAAAACGAAGAGAAGTTTCCAATCCGGCTATAGAATCGAGCTAGACTTTTTTGTGGTTGTGGAATCAAATGCCTCACCCTAGGGAGCCTAAATTTAAAGAAGTGGACCAGTGGAGAGTTTTTCTAAGAATCACTTGTCATAGGCCTCAAAGTAGCACTTGTTTAGAGTGAAATCTTGGAATTCCAAAGAAAATCTCTATGTCGACCTACGTATCAAAAACAAGAAGGGGAACGACACGAAAAGCTACGTAGGAAGTTAGGGTGGATAGGTTAGATGATGGTAGGATCAATTACATTGCGTTCCCCAACCGTTAATATATGTTTCTCGATGTGACACTAGGGACTTCGGGCGATGATTTCAAAGCGAACTCAAAACGAAGAGAAGTTTCCAATCCGGCTATAGAATCGAGCTAGACTTTTTTGTGGTTGTGGAATCAAATGCCTCACCCTAGGGAGCCTAAATTTAAAGAAGTGGACCATTGGAGTGTTTTTCTAAGAATCACTTGTCATAGGCCTCAAAGTAGCACTTGTTTAGAGTGAAATCTTGGAATTCCAAAGAAAATCTCTATGTCGACCTACGTATCAAAACAAGAAGGGGAACGACACGAAAGCTACGTAGGAAGTTAGGGTGGATAGGTTAGATGATGGTAGGATCAATTACATTGCGTTCCCCAACCGTTAATATATGTTTCTCGATGTGACACTAGGGACTCACCGGGCGATGATTTCAGCGAACTCTCAAAACAAGAGAAGTTTCCAATCCGGCTATAGAATCGAGCTAGACTTTTTTGTGGTTGTGGAATCAAATGCCTCACCCTAGGGAGCCTAAATTTAAAGAAGTGGACCATTGGAGTGTTTTTCTAAGAATCACTTGTCATAGGCCTCAAAGTAGCACTTGTTTAGAGTGAAATCTTGGAATTCCAAAGAAAATCTCTATGTCGACCTACGTATCAAAACAAGAAGGGGAACGACACAAAAGCTACGTAGGAAGTTAGGGTGGATAGGTTAGATGATGGTAGGATCAATTACATTGCGTTCCCCAACCGTTAATATATGTTTCTCGATGTGACACTAGGGACTGGCTGGCGATGATGATTTCAGCGAACTCAAAACGAAGAGAAGTTTCCAATCCGGCTATAGAATCGAGCTAGACTTTTTTGTGGTTTGTGGAATCAAATGCCTCACCCTAGGGAGCCTAAATTTAAAGAAGTGGACCATTGGAGTGTTTTTCTAAGAATCACTTGTCATAGGCCTCAAAGTAGCACTTGTTTAGAGTGAAATCTTGGAATTCCAAAGAAAATCTCTATGTCGACCTACGTCAAAAAAGAAGAAGGGAACGACACGAAAAAGCTACGTAGGAAGTTAGGGTGGATAGGTTAGATGATGGTAGTAGGATCAATTACATTGCGTTCCCCAACCGTTAATATATGTTTCTCGATGTGACACTAGGGACTGGCCGGGCGATGATGATTTCAGCCAGAACTCAAAACGAAGAGAAGTTTCCAATCCGGCTATAGAATCGAGCTAGACTTTTTGTGGTTGTGGAATCAAATGCCTCAACCTAAGGAGCCTAAATTTAAAGAAGTGGACCATTGGGGTGTTTTTCTAAGAATCACTTGTCATAGGCCTCAAAGTAGCACTTGTTTAGAGTGAAATCTTGGAATTCCAAAGAAAATCTCTATGTCGACCTACGTATCAAAACAAGAAGGGGAACGACACGAAAGCTACGTAGGAAGTTAGGGTGGATAGGTTAGATGATGGTAGGATCAATTACATTGCGTTCCCCAACCGTTAATATATGTTTCTCGATGTGACACTAGGGACTGCTGGCGATGATTTCAGCGCGAACTCAAAACGAAGAGAAGTTTCCAATCCGGCTATAGAATCGAGCTAGACTTTTTTGTGGTTGTGGAATCAAATGCCTCACCCTAGGGAGCCTAAATTTAAAGAAGTGGACCATTGGAGTGTTTTTTCTAAGAATCACTTGTCATAGGCCTCAAAGTAGCACTTGTTTAGAGTGAAATCTTGGAATTCCAAAGAAAATCTCTATGTCGACCTACGTATCGAAACAAGAAGGGGAACGACACAAAAGCTACGTAGGAAGTTAGGGTGGATAGGTTAGATGATGGTAGGATCAATTACATTGCGTTCCCCAACCGTTAATATATGTTTCTCGATGTGACACTAGGGACTCGGCCGGGCGATGATTTCAAAGAAACTCAAAACGAAGAGAAGTTTCCAATCCGGCTATAGAATCGAGCTAGACTTTTTTTGTGGTTGTGGAATCAAATGCCTCACCCTAGGGAGCCTAAATTTAAAGAAGTGGACCATTGGAGTGTTTTTCTAAGAATCACTTGTCATAGGCCTCAAAGTAGCACTTGTTTAGAGTGAAATCTTGGAATTCCAAAGAAAATCTCTATGTCGACCTACGTGATCAAAACAAGAAGGGGAACGACACGAAAAAGCTACGTAGGAAGTTAGGGTGGATAGGTTAGATGATGGTAGGATCAATTACATTGCGTTCCCCAACCGTTAATATATGTTTCTCGATGTGACACTAGGGACTGCTTGCGCGATGATTTCAGCGAACTCAAAACGAAGAGAAGTTTCCAATCCGGCTATAGAATCGAGCTAGACTTTTTTGTGGTTGTGGAATCAAATGCCTCACCCTAGGGAGCCTAAATTTGAAGAAGTGGACCATTGGAGAGTTTTTCTAAGAATCACTTGTCACAGGCCTCAAAGTAGCACTTGTTTAGAGTGAAATCTTGGAATTCCAAAGAAAATCTCTATGTCGACCTACGTATCGAAAACAAGAAGGGGAACGACACAAAAGCTACGTAGGAAGTTAGGGTGGATAGGTTAGATGATGGTAGGATCAATTACATTGCGTTCCCCAACCGTTAATATATGTTTCTCGATGTGACACTAGGGACTCGGCGGCGATGATTTCAGCGAAACTCAAAACGAAGAGAAGTTTCCAATCCGGCTATAGAATCGAGCTAGACTTTTTTCGTGGTTGTGGAATTAAATGCCTCACCCTAGGGAGCCTAAATTTAAAGAAGTGGACCATTGGAGTGTTTTTCTAAGAATCACTTGTCATAGGCCTCAAAGTAGCACTTGTTTAGAGTGAAATCTTGGAATTCCAAAGAAAATCTCTATGTCGACCTACGTATCAAAACAAGAAGGGGAACGACACGAAAGCTACATAGGAAAGTTAGGGTGGATAGGTTAGATGATGGTAGGATCAATTACATTGCGTTCCCCAACCGTTAATATATGTTTCTCGATGTGACACTAGGGACTGCTGGCGATGATTTCAGCGCGAACTCAAAACGAAGAGAAGTTTCCAATCCGGCTATAGAATCGAGCTAGACTTTTTTGTGTTTGTGGAATCAAATGCCTCACCCTAGGGAGCCTAAATTTAAAGAAGTGGACCATTGGAGTGTTTTTCTAAGAATCACTTGTCATAGGCCTCAAAGTAGCACTTGTTTAGAGTGAAATCTTGGAATTCCAAAGAAAATCTCTATGTCGACCTACGTATCGAAACAAGAAGGGGAACGACACGAAAGCTACGTAGGAAGTTAGGGTGGATAGGTTAGATGATGGTAGGATCAATTACATTGCGTTCCCCAACCGTTAATATATGTTTCTCGATGTGACACTAGGGACTGCTGGCGATGATTTCAGCGAACTCAAAACAAAGAGAAGTTTCCAATCCGGCTATAGAATCGAGCTAGACTTTTTCGTGGTTGTGGAATCAAATGCCTCACCCTAGGGAGCCTAAATTTAAAGAAGTGGACCATTGGAGTGTTTTTCTAAGAATCACTTGTCATAGGCCTCAAAGTAGCACTTGTTTAGAGTGAAATCTTGGAATTCCAAAGAAAAATCTCTGTGTCGACCTACGTATCGAAACAAGAAGGGGAACGACACAAAAAGCTACGTAGGAAGTTAGGGTGGATAGGTTAGATGATGGTAGGATCAATTACATTGTTTCCCCAACCGTTAATATATGTTTCTCGATGTGACACTAGGGACTGGCGGCGATGATTTCAAAGCGCGAACTCAAAACGAAGAGAAGTTTCCAATCCGGCTATAGAATCGAGCTAGACTTTTTCGTGGTTGTGGAATCAAATGCCTCACCCTAGGGAGCCTAAATTTAAAGAAGTGGACCATTGGAGTGTTTTTCTAAGAATCACTTGTCATAGGCCTCAAAGTAGCACTTGTTTAGAGTGAAATCTTGGAATTCCAAAGAAAATCTCTATGTCGACCTACCTATCAAAACAAGAAGGGGAACGACACAAAAGCTACGTAGGAAGTTAGGGTGGATAGGTTAGATGATGGTAGGATCAATTACATTGCGTTCCCCAACCGTTAATATATATGTTTCTCGATGTGACACTAGGGACTCACGGCGATGATTTCAGCGCGAACTCTCAAAACGAAGAGAAGTTTCCAATCCGGCTATAGAATCGAGCTAGACTTTTTTCGTGGTTGTGGAATCAAATGCCTCACCCTAGGGAGCCTAAATTTAAAGAAGTGGACCATTGGAGTGTTTTTCTAAGAATCACTTGTCATAGGCCTCAAAGTAGCACTTGTTTAGAGTGAAATCTTGGAATTCCAAAGAAAATCTCTATGTCGACCTACGTATCGAAAACAAGAAGGGAACGACACGAAAGCTACGTAGGAAGTTAGGGTGGATAGGTTAGATGATGGTAGGATCAATTACATTGCGTTCCCCAACCGTTAATATATGTTTCTCGATGTGACACTAGGGACTGGCGGCGATGATTTCAAATGCAACTCAAAACAAAGAGAAGTTTCCAATCCGGCTATAGAATCGAGCTAGACTTTTTCGTGGTTGTGGAATCAAATGCCTCACCCTAGGGAGCCTAAATTTAAAGAAGTGGACCATTGGAGTGTTTTTCTAAGAATCACTTGTCATAGGCCTCAAAGTAGCACTTGTTTAGAGTGAAATCTTGGAATTCCAAAGAAAATCTCTATGTGTCGACCTACGTATCGAAACAAGAAGGGGAACGACACAAAAAAGCTACGTAGGAAGTTAGGGTGGATAGGTTAGATGATGGTAGGATCAATTACATTGCGTTCCCCAACCGTTAATATATGTTTCTCGATGTGACACTAGGGACTCGGCCGGGCGATGATTTCAGCGAACTCAAAACGAAGAGAAGTTTCCAATCCGGCTATAGAATCGAGCTAGACTTTTTGTGGTTGTGGAATCAAATGCCTCACCCTAGGGAGCCTAAATTTAAAGAAGTGGACCATTGGAGTGTTTTTCTAAGAATCACTTGTCATAGGCCTCAAAGTAGCACTTGTTTAGAGTGAAATCTTGGAATTCCAAAGAAAATCTCTATGTCGACCTACGTGTCAAAACAAGAAGGGGAACGACACGAAAGCTACGTAGGAAGTTAGGGTGGATAGGTTAGATGATGGTAGGATCAATTACATTGCGTTCCCCAACCGTTAATATATGTTTCTCGATGTGACACTAGGGACTGGCCGGGCGATGATTTCAGCGCGAACTCAAAACGAAGAGAAGTTTCCAATCCGGCTATAGAATCGAGCTAGACTTTTTTTGTGGTTGTGGAATCAAATGCCTCACCCTAGGGAGCCTAAATTTAAAGAAGTGGACCATTGGAGTGTTTTTCTAAGAATCACTTGTCATAGGCCTCAAAGTAGCACTTGTTTAGAGTGAAATCTTGGAATTCCAAAGAAAATCTCTATGTCGACCTACGTATCAAAACAAGAAGGGGAACGACACAAAAAGCTACGTAGGAAGTTAGGGTGGATAGGTTAGATGATGGTAGGATCAATTACATTGCGTTCCCCAACCGTTAATATATGTTTCTCGATGTGACACTAGGGACTGGCCGGCGATGATTTCAGCGCGAACTCAAAACAAAAGAGAAGTTTCCAATCCGGCTATAGAATCGAGCTAGACTTTTTTTGTGGTTGTGGAATCAAATGCCTCACCCTAGGGAGCCTAAATTTAAAGAAGTGGACCATTGGAGTGTTTTTCTAAGAATCACTTGTCATAGGCCTCAAAGTAGCACTTGTTTAGAGTGAAATCTTGGAATTCCAAAGAAAATCTCTATGTCGACCTACGTATCGAAACAAGAAGGGGAAATGACACGAAAGCTACGTAGGAAGTTAGGGTGGATAGGTTAGATGATGGTAGGATCAATTACATTGCGTTCCCCAACCGTTAATATATGTTTCTCGATGTGACACTAGGGATCTGCTGGCGATGATTTCAGCGAACTCAAAAAACAAAGAGAAGTTTCCAATCCGGCTATAGAATCGAGCTAGACTTTTTTGTGGTTGTGGAATCAAATGCCTCACCCTAGGGAGCCTAAATTTGAAGAAGTGGACCATTGGAGTGTTTTTCTAAGAATCACTTGTCATAGGCCTCAAAGTAGCACTTGTTTAGAGTGAAATCTTGGAATTCCAAAGAAAATCTCTATGTCGACCTACGTATCGAAAACAAGAAGGGGAACGACACGAAAAGCTACGTAGGAAGTTAGGGTGGATAGGTTAGATGATGGTAGGATCAATTACATTGCGTTCCCCAACCGTTAATATATGTTTCTCGATGTGACACTAGGGACTCGCCGGCGATGATTTCAAAGCGAACTCAAAACAAGAGAGAAGTTTCCAATCCGGCTATAGAATCGAGCTAGACTTTTTTGTGGTTGTGGAATCAAATGCCTCACCCTAGGGAGCCTAAATTTAAAGAAGTGGACCATTGGAGTGTTTTTCTAAGAATCACTTGTCATAGGCCTCAAAGTAGCACTTGTTTAGAGTGAAATCTTGGAATTCCAAAGAAAATCTCTATGTCGACCTACGTATCGAAACAAGAAGAGGAACGACACGAAAAGCTACGTAGGAAGTTAGGGTGGATAGGTTAGATGATGGTAGGATCAATTACATTGCGTTCCCCAACCGTTAATATATGTTTCTCGATGTGACACTAGGGACTCGCTGGCGATGATTTCAAATGAACTCAAAACGAAGAGAAGTTTCCAATCCGGCTATAGAATCGAGCTAGACTTTTTCGTGGGTTGTGGAATCAAATGCCTCACCCTAGGGAGCCTAAATTTAAAGAAGTGGACCATTGGAGTGTTTTTCTAAGAATCACTTGTCATAGGCCTCAAAGTAGCACTTGTTTAGAGTGAAATCTTGGAATTCCAAAGAAAATCTCTCTATGTCGACCTACGTATCGAAAACAAGAAGGGGAACGACACAAAAAGCTACGTAGGAAGTTAGGGTGGATAGGTTAGATGATGGTAGGATCAATTACATTGCGTTCCCCAACCGTTAATATATGTTTCTCGATGTGACACTAGGGACCGGCCGGCGATGATTTCAGCGCGAACTCAAAACGAAGAGAAGTTTCCAATCCGGCTATAGAATCGAGCTAGACTTTTTCGTGGTTGTGGAATCAAATGCCTCACCCAAGGGAGCCTAAATTTAAAGAAGTGGACCATTGGAGTGTTTTTCTAAGAATCACTTGGCATAGGTCTCAAAGTAGCACTTGTTGAGAGTGAAATCTTGGAATTCCAAAGAAAATCTCTGTGTCGACCTACGTATCGAAAACAAGAAGGGGAACGACACAAAAAGCTACGTAGGAAGTTAGGGTGGATAGGTTAGATGATGGTAGGATCAATTACATTGCGTTCCCCAACCGTTAATATATGTTTCTCGATGTGACACTAGGGACTGGCGGGCGATGATTTCAGCGAACTCAAAACGAAGAGAAGTTTCCAATCCGGTTATAGAATCGAGCTAGACTTTTTTGTGGTTGTGGAATCAAATGCCTCACCCTAGGGAGCCTAAATTTAAAGAAGTGGACCATTGGAGTGTTTTTCTAAGAATCACTTGTCATAGGCCTCAAAGTAGCACTTGTTTAGAGTGAAATCTTGGAATTCCAAAGAAAATCTCTATGTGTCGACCTACGTATCTAAACAAGAAGGGGAACGACACAAAAGCTACGTAGGAAGTTAGGGTGGATAGGTTAGATGATGGTAGGATCAATTACATTGCGTTCCCCAACCGTTAATATATGTTTCTCGATGTGACACTAGGGACTGGCTTGGCGATGATTTCAGCCAACTCTCAAAACAAGAGAAGTTTCCAATCCGGCTATAGAATCGAGCTAGACTTTTTTGTGGTTGTGGAATCAAATGCCTCACCCTAGGGAGCCTAAATTTAAAGAAGTGGACCATTGGAGTGTTTTTCTAAGAATCACTTGTCATAGGCCTCAAAGTAGCACTTGTTTAGAGTGAAATCTTGGAATTCTAAAGAAAATCTCTATGTCGACCTACGTATCGAAAAAAGAAGGGGAACGACACGAAAAAGCTACATAGGAAGTTAGGGTGGATAGGTTAGATGATGGTAGGATCAATTACATTGCGTTCCCCAACCGTTAATATATGTTTCTCGATGTGACACTAGGGACTGGCGGCGATGATTTCAGCGCGAACTCAAAACAAAGAGAAGTTTCCAATCCGGCTATAGAATCGAGCTAGACTTTTTTTGTGGTTGTGGAATCAAATGCCTCACCCTAGGGAGCCTAAATTTAAAGAAGTGGACCGTTGGAGTGTTTTTCTAAGAATCACTTGTCATAGGCCTCAAAGTAGCACTTGTTTAGAGTGAAATCTTGGAATTCCAAAGAAAATCTCTATGTCGACCTACGTATCAAAACAAGAAGGGGAACGACACGAAAAGCTACATAGGAAGTTAGGGTGGATAGGTTAGATGATGGTAGGATCAATTACATTGCGTTCCCCAACCGTTAATATATGTTTCTCGATGTGACACTAGGGACTGGCCGGGCGATGATTTCAGCGAACTCAAACAAAACAAGAGAAGTTTCCAATCCGGCTATAGAATCGAGCTAGACTTTTTTGTGGTTGTGGAATCAAATGCCTCACCCTAGGGAGCCTAAATTTAAAGAAATGGACCATTGGAGTGTTTTTCTAAGAATCACTTGTCATAGGCCTCAAAGTAGCACTTGTTTAGAGTGAAATCTTGGAATTCCAAAGAAAATCTCTTGTGTGGACCTACGTATCAAAAACAAGAAGGGGAACGACACGAAAGCTACGTAGGAAGTTAGGGTGGATAGGTTAGATGATGGTAGGATCAATTACATTGCGTTCCCCAACCGTTAATATATGTTTCTCGATGTGACACACTAGGGACTGCTGGCGATGATTTCAGCGCGAACTCAAAACAAAGAGAAGTTTCCAATCCGGCTATAGAATCGAGCTAGACTTTTTTGTGGTTGTGGAATCAAATGCCTCACCCTAGGGAGCCTAAATTTAAAGAAGTGGACCATTGGAGTGTTTTTCTAAGAATCACTTGTCATAGGCCTCAAAGTAGCACTTGTTTAGAGTGAAATCTTGGAATTCCAAAGAAAATCTCTATGTCGACCTACGTATCGAAACAAGAAGGGGAACGACACGAAAGCTACGTAGGAAGTTAGGGTGGATAGGTTAGATGATGGTAGGATCAATTACATTGCGTTCCCCAACCGTTAATATATGTTTCTCGATATGACACTAGGGACTGGCTGGGCGATGATTTCAAAAACTCAAAACAAAGAGAAGTTTCCAATCCGGCTATAGAATCGAGCTAGACTTTTTTTGTGGTTGTGGAATCAAATGCCTCACCCTAGGGAGCCTAAATTTAAAGAAGTGGACCATTGGAGTGTTTTTCTAAGAATCACTTGTCATAGGCCTCAAAGTAGCACTTGTTTAGAGTGAAATCTTGGAATTCCAAAGAAAATCTCTATGTCGACCCTACGTGATCAAAACAAGAAGGGGAATGACACGAAAAGCTACGTAGGAAGTTAGGGTGGATAGGTTAGATGATGGTAGGATCAATTACATTGCGTTCCCCAACCGTTAATATATGTTTCTCGATGTGACACTAGGGATCTGGCGGCGATGATTTCAGCGCGAACTCAAAACGAAGAGAAGTTTCCAATCCGGCTATAGAATCGAGCTAGACTTTTTTTGTGGTTGTGGAATCAAATGCCTCACCCTAGGGAGCCTAAATTTGAAGAAGTGGACCATTGGAGTGTTTTTCTAAGAATCACTTGTCATAGGCCTCAAAGTAGCACTTGTTTAGAGTGAAATCTTGGAATTCCAAAGAAAATCTCTATGTGTTGACCTACGTATCGAAACAAGAAGGGGAACGACACGAAAAGCTACGTAGGAAGTTAGGGTGGATAGGTTAGATGATGGTAGGATCAATTACATTGCGTTCCCCAACCGTTAATATATGTTTCTCGATGTGACACTAGGGATCGCTGGCGATGATTTCAGCGCGAACTCAAAACAAAGAGAAGTTCCAATCCGGCTATAGAATCGAGCTAGACTTTTTTCGGTTGTGGAATCAAATGCCTCACCCTAGGGAGCCTAAATTTGAAGAAGTGGACCATTGGAGTGTTTTTCTAAGAATCACTTGTCATAGGCCTCAAAGTAGCACTTGTTTAGAGTGAAATCTTGGAATTCCAAAGAAAATCTCTATGTCGACCTACGTATCGAAAAACAAGAAGGGGAAACGACACGAAAAGCTACGTAGGGAAGTTAGGGTGGATAGGTTAGATGATGGTAGGATCAATTACATTGCGTTCCCCAACCGTTAATATATGTTTCTCGATGTGACACTAGGGACTTTGCGGCATGATGATTTCAGCGAACTCAAAACGAAGAGAAGTTTCCAATCCGGCTATAGAATCGAGCTAGACTTTTTTGTGGTTGTGGAATCAAATGCCTCACCCTAGGGAGCCTAAATTTAAAGAAGTGGACCATTGGAGTGTTTTTCTAAGAATCACTTGTCATAGGCCTCAAAGTAGCACTTGTTTAGAGTGAAATCTTGGAATTCCAAAGAAAATCTCTGTGTCGACCTACGTATCAAAACAAGAAGGGGAACGACACGAAAGCTACGTAGGAAGTTAGGGTGGATAGGTTAGATGATGGTAGGATCAATTACATTGTGTTCCCCAACCGTTAATATATGTTTCTCGATGTGACACTAGGGACTCGGGCGGCGATGATTTCAGCGCGAACTCAAAACAAAGAGAAGTTTCCAATCCGGTTATAGAATCGAGCTAGACTTTTTTTTGTGGTTGTGGAATCAAATGCCTCACCCTAGGGAGCCTAAATTTAAAGAAGTGGACCATTGGAGTGTTTTTCTAAGAATCACTTGTCATAGGCCTCAAAGTAGCACTTGTTTAGAGTGAAATCTTGGAATTCCAAAGAAAATCTCTGTGTCGACCTACGTATCGAAACAAGAAGGGGAACGACACGAAAAGCTACATAGGAAGTTAGGGTGGATAGGTTAGATGATGGTAGGATCAATTACATTGCGTTCCCCAACCGTTAATATATGTTTCTCGATGTGACACTAGGGACTCTGGCGGGCGATGATTTCAGCGCGAACTCAAAACAAAGAGAAGTTTCCAATCCGGCTATAGAATCGAGCTAGACTTTTTCGTGGTTGTGGAATCAAATGCCTCACCCTAGGGAGCCTAAATTTAAAGAAGTGGACCATTGGAGTGTTTTTCTAAGAATCACTTGTCATAGGCCTCAAAGTAGCACTTGTTTAGAGTGAAATCTTGGAATTCCAAAGAAAATCTCTGTGTCGACCTACGTATCAAAACAAGAAGGGGAACGACACGAAAGCTACGTAGGAAGTTAGGGTGGATAGGTTAGATGATGGTAGGATCAATTACATTGCGTTCCCCAACCGTTAATATATGTTTCTCGATGTGACACTAGGGACTGGCGGCGATGATTTCAACGAACTCAAAACGAAGAGAAGTTTCCAATCCGGCTATAGAATCGAGCTAGACTTTTTTGTGGTTGTGGAATCAAATGCCTCACCCTAGGGAGCCTAAATTTGAAGAAGTGGACCATTGGAGTGTTTTTCTAAGAATCACTTGTCATAGGCCTCAAAGTAGCACTTGTTTAGAGTGAAATCTTGGAATTCCAAAGAAAATCTCTTGTGTCGACCTACGTATCAAAACAAGAAGGGAAATGACACACGAAAGCTACGTAGGAAGTTAGGGTGGATAGGTTAGATGATGGTAGGATCAATTACATTGCGTTCCCCAACCGTTAATATATGTTTCTCGATGTGACACTAGGGACTGCTGGCGATGATTTCAGCGCGAACTCAAAACGAAGAGAAGTTTCCAATCCGGCTATAGAATCGAGCTAGACTTTTTTGTGGTTGTGGAATCAAATGCCTCACCCTAGGGAGCCTAAATTTGAAGAAGTGGACCATTGGAGTGTTTTTCTAAGAATCACTTGTCATAGGCCTCAAAGTAGCACTTGTTTAGAGTGAAATCTTGGAATTCCAAAGAAAATCTCTATGTCGACCTACGTATCAAAACAAGAAGGGGAACGACACGAAAGCTACATAGGAAGTTAGGGTGGATAGGTTAGATGATGGTAGGATCAATTACATTGCGTTCCCCAACCGTTAATATATGTTTCTCGATGTGACACTAGGGACTGCTGGCGATGATTTCAGCGCGAACTCAAAACAAAGAGAAGTTTCCAATCCGGTTATAGAATCGAGCTAGACTTTTTTCGTGGTTGTGGAATCAAATGCCTCACCCTAGGGAGCCTAAATTTGAAGAAGTGGACCATTGGAGTGTTTTTCTAAGAATCACTTGTCATAGGCCTCAAAGTAGCACTTGTTTAGAGTGAAATCTTGGAATTCCAAAGAAAATCTCTCGTGTCGACCTACGTATCGAAACAAGAAGGGAATGACACGAAAAAAGCTACGTAGGAAGTTAGGGTGGATAGGTTAGATGATGGTAGGATCAATTACATTGCGTTCCCCAACCGTTAATATATGTTTCTCGATGTGACACTAGGGACTCGCTGGCGATGATTTCAATCTTGAACTCAAAACAAAGAGAAGTTTCCAATCCGGCTATAGAATCGAGCTAGACTTTTTTGTGGTTGTGGAATCAAATGCCTCACCCTAGGGAGCCTAAATTTGAAGAAGTGGACCATTGGAGAGTTTTTCTAAGAATCACTTGTCATAGGCCTCAAAGTAGCACTTGTTTAGAGTGAAATCTTGGAATTCCAAAGAAAATCTCTATGTCGACCTACGTATCAAAACAAGAAGGGGAACGACACGAAAGCTACGTAGGAAGTTAGGGTGGATAGGTTAGATGATGGTAGGATCAATTACATTGCGTTCCCCAACCGTTAATATATGTTTCTCGATGTGACACTAGGGACTGGCAGCGATGATTTCAGCGAAACTCAAAACAAAGAGAAGTTTCCAATCCGGCTATAGAATCGAGCTAGACTTTTTCGTGGTTGTGGAATCAAATGCCTCACCCTAGGGAGCCTAAATTTAAAGAAGTGGACCATTGGAGTGTTTTTCTAAGAATCACTTGTCATAGGCCTCAAAGTAGCACTTGTTTAGAGTGAAATCTTGGAATTCCAAAGAAAATCTCTGTGTCGACCTACGTATCGAAACAAGAAGGGAACGACACAAAAGCTACGTAGGAAGTTAGTGTGGATAGGTTAGATGATGGTAGGATCAATTACATTGCATTCCCCAACCGTTAATATATGTTTCTCGATGTGACACTAGGGACTGGCATGATGATTTTAGCGCGAACTCAAAACGAAGAGAAGTTTCCAATCCGGCTATAGAATCGAGCTAGACTTTTTTGTGGTTGTGGAATCAAATGCCTCACCCTAGGGAGCCTAAATTTGAAGAAGTGGACCATTGGAGAGTTTTTCTAAGAATCACTTGTCATAGGCCTCAAAGTAGCACTTGTTTAGAGTGAAATCTTGGAATTCCAAAGAAAATCTCTGTGTCGACCTACGTATCAAAACAAGAAGGGGAACGACACGAAAGCTACATAGGAAGTTAGGGTGGATAGGTTAGATGATGGTAGGATCAATTACATTGCGTTCCCCAACCGTTAATATATGTTTCTCGATGTGACACTAGGGACTGGCGGGCGATGATTTCAAATAAACTCAAAACAAAAGAGAAGTTTCCAATCCGGCTATAGAATCGAGCTAGACTTTTTTTGTGGTTGTGGAATCAAATGCCTCACCCTAGGGAGCCTAAATTTGAAGAAGTGGACCATTGGAGTGTTTTTCTAAGAATCACTTGTCATAGGCCTCAAAGTAGCACTTGTTTAGAGTGAAATCTTGGAATTCCAAAGAAAATCTCTATGTGTCGACCTACGTATCGAAAAACAAGAAGGGGAACGACACGAAAGCTACGTAGGAAGTTAGGGTGGATAGGTTAGATGATGGTAGGATCAATTACATTGCGTTCCCCAACCGTTAATATATGTTTCTCGATGTGACACTAGGGATCGGGCTAGCGGTGATGATTTCAGCGAACTCAAAACAAAGAGAAGTTTCCAATCCGGCTATAGAATCGAGCTAGACTTTTTTGTGGTTGTGGAATCAAATGCCTCACCCTAGGGAGCCTAAATTTGAAGAAGTGGACCATTGGAGTGTTTTTCTAAGAATCACTTGTCATAGGCCTCAAAGTAGCACTTGTTTAGAGTGAAATCTTGGAATTCCAAAGAAAATCTACGTAATTGACCTACGTATCGAAACAAGAAGGGGAACGACACGAAAGCTACGTAGGAAGTTAGGGTGGATAGGTTAGATGATGGTAGGATCAATTACATTGCGTTCCCCAACCGTTAATATATGTTTCTCGATGTGACACTAGGGACTGGCTTGCGATGATTTCAGCGAACTCAAAACAAAGAGAAGTTTCCAATCCGGCTATAGAATCGAGCTAGACTTTTTTGTGGTTGTGGAATCAAATGCCTCACCCTAGGGAGCCTAAATTTGAAAAAGTGGACCATTGGAGTGTTTTTCTAAGAATCACTTGTCATAGGCCTCAAAGTAGCACTTGTTTAGAGTGAAATCTTGGAATTCCAAAGAAAATCTCTATGTCGACCTACGTATCAAAACAAGAAGGGGAACGACACGAAAAGCTACGTAGGAAGTTAGGGTGGATAGGTTAGATGATGGTAGGATCAATTACATTGCGTTCCCCAACCGTTAATATATGTTTCTCGATGTGACACTAGGGACTCTGGTGTTGATTTCAGCGCGAACTCAAAACAAAGAGAAGTTTCCAATCCGGCTATAGAATCGAGCTAGACTTTTTTTTGTGGTTGTGGAATCAAATGCCTCACCCTAGGGAGCCTAAATTTGAAGAAGTGGACCATTGGAGTGTTTTTCTAAGAATCACTTGTCATAGGCCTCAAAGTAGCACTTGTTTAGAGTGAAATCTTGGAATTCCAAAGAAAATCTCTATAATGTCGACCTACGTATCGAAACAAGAAGGGGAACGACACAAAAAGCTACATAGGAAGTTAGGGTGGATAGGTTAGATGATGGTAGGATCAATTACATTGCATTCCCCAACCGTTAATATATGTTTCTCGATGTGACACTAGGGACTCTTTGGCGATGATTTCAGCAGCGAACTCAAAAACGAAGAGAAGTTTCCAATCCGGCTATAGAATCGAGCTAGACTTTTTCGTGGTTGTGGAATCAAATGCCTCACCCTAGGGAGCCTAAATTTGTTGAAGTGGACCATTGGAGTGTTTTTCTAAGAATCACTTGTCATAGGCCTCAAAGTAGCACTTGTTTACAGTGAAATCTTGGAATTCCAAAGAAAATCTCTATGTCGACCTACGTATCGAAAACAAGAAGGGGAACGACACGAAAGCTACGTAGGAAGTTAGGGTGGATAGGTTAGATGATGGTAGGATCAATTACATTGTGTTCCCCAACCGTTAATATATGTTTCTCGATGTGACACTAGGGATCTGCTGGCGATGATTTCAAATTGAAAACTCAAAACAAGAGAAGTTTCCAATCCGGCTATAGAATCGAGCTAGACTTTTTTTTGGTTGTGGAATCAAATGCCTCACCCTAGGGAGCCTAAATTTGAAGAAGTGGACCATTGGAGTGTTTTTCTAAGAATCACTTGTCATAGGCCTCAAAGTAGCACTTGTTTAGAGTGAAATCTTGGAATTCCAAAGAAAATCTCTATGTCGACCTACGTATCGAAACAAGAAGGGGAACGACACGAAAAGCTACGTAGGAAGTTAGGGTGGATAGGTTAGATGATGGTAGGATCAATTACATTGCGTTCCCCAACCGTTAATATATGTTTCTCGATGTGACACTAGGGGATCCGGGCGATGATTTCAAATACGAACTCAAAACGAAGAGAGAAGTTTCCAATCCGGCTATAGAATCGAGCTAGACTTTTTTGTGGTTGTGGAATCAAATGCCTCACCCTAGGGAGCCTAAATTTGAAGAAGTGGACCATTGGAGTGTTTTTCTAAGAATCACTTGTCATAGGCCTCAAAGTAGCACTTGTTTAGAGTGAAATCTTGGAATTCCAAAGAAAATCTCTATGTTGACCTACGTATCAAAACAAGAAGGGGAACGACACGAAAGCTACGTAGGAAGTTAGGGTGGATAGGTTAGATGATGGTAGGATCAATTACATTGCGTTCCCCAACCATTAATATATGTTTCTCGATGTGACACTAGGGATTTGCTGGCGATGATTTCAAAGCGAACTCAAAACAAAGAGAAGTTTCCAATCCGGCTATAGAATCGAGCTAGACTTTTTTTTTTTTTTTCGTGGTTGTGGAATCAAATGCCTCACCCTAGGGAGCCTAAATTTGAAGAAGTGGACCATTGGAGTGTTTTTCTAAGAATCACTTGTCATAGGCCTCAAAGTAGCACTTGTTTAGAGTGAAATCTTGGAATTCCAAAGAAAATCTCGTATTGACCTACGTATCGAAACAAGAAGGGGAACGACACGAAAGCTACGTAGGAAAGTTAGGGTGGATAGGTTAGATGATGGTAGGATCAATTACATTGCGTTCCCCAACCGTTAATATATGTTTCTCGATGTGACACTAGGGACTGGCCGGGCAATGATTTCAGCACGAACTCAAAACAAAGAGAAGTTTCCAATCCGGCTATAGAATCGAGCTAGACTTTTTTGTGGTTGTGGAATCAAATGCCTCACCCTAGGGAGCCTAAATTTGAAGAAGTGGACCATTGGAGAGTTTTTCTAAGAATCACTTGTCATAGGCCTCAAAGTAGCACTTGTTTAGAGTGAAATCTTGGAATTCCAAAGAAAATCTTTGTGTCGACCTACGTATCAAAACAAGAAGGGGAACGACACGAAAGCTACGTAGGAAGTTAGGGTGGATAGGTTAGATGATGGTAGGATCAATTACATTGCGTTCCCCAACCGTTAATATATGTTTCTCGATGTGACACTAGGGACTCATCGGCGATGATTTCAAAGTGAACTCAAAACAAAGAGAAGTTTCCAATCCGCTATATAGAATCGAGCTAGACTTTTTTGTGGTTGTGGAATCAAATGCCTCACCCTAGGGAGCCTAAATTTGAAGAAGTGGACCATTGGAGTGTTTTTCTAAGAATCACTTGTCATAGGCCTCAAAGTAGCACTTGTTTAGAGTGAAATCTTGGAATTCCAAAGAAAATCTCTATGTAATCGACCTACGTATCGAAACAAGAAGGGGAATGACACGAAAAAGCTACATAGGAAGTTAGGGTGGATAGGTTAGATGATGGTAGGATCAATTACATTGCGTTCCCCAACCGTTAATATATGTTTCTCGATGTGACACTAGGGACTGGCCGGCGATGATTTCAGCGAAACTCAAAACAAAGAGAAGTTTCCAATCCGGCTATAGAATCGAGCTAGACTTTTTTTGTGGTTGTGGAATCAAATGCCTCACCCTAGGGAGCCTAAATTTGAAGAAGTGGACCATTGGAGTGTTTTTCTAAGAATCACTTGTCATAGGCCTCAAAGTAGCACTTGTTTAGAGTGAAATCTTGGAATTCCAAAGAAAATCTCTATGTTGACCTAACGTGATCAAAACAAGAAGGGAACGACACGAAAAGCTACGTAGGAAGTTAGGGTGGATAGGTTAGATGATGGTAGGATCAATTACATTGCGTTCCCCAACCGTTAATATATGTTTCTCGATGTGACACTAGGGACTCACGGGCGATGATTTCAGCGAACTCAAAACGAAGAGAAGTTTCCAATCCGGCTATAGAATCGAGCTAGACTTTTTTTGTGGTTGTGGAATCAAATGCCTCACCCTAGGGAGCCTAAATTTGAAGAAGTGGACCATTGGAGTGTTTTTCTAAGAATCACTTGTCATAGGCCTCAAAGTAGCACTTGTTTAGAGTGAAATCTTGGAATTCCAAAGAAAATCTCTATGGTTTCCTAATACGTATCAAAACAAGAAGGGAACGACACGAAAAGCTACGTAGGAAGTTAGCGTGGATTGGTTTGATGATGGTAGGATCAATTACATTGCGTTCCCCAACCGTTAATATATGTTTCTCGATGTGACACTAGGGACTGCTGGCGATGATTTCAACGCGAACTCAAAACGAAGAGAAGTCTCCAATCCGGTTTTAGAATCGAGCTAGACTTTTTCGTGGTTGTGGAATCAAATGCCTCACCCTAGGGAGCCTAAATTTAAAGAAGTGGACCATTGGAGTGTTTTTCTAAGAATCACTTGTCATAGGCCTCAAAGTAGCACTTGTTTAGAGTGAAATCTTGGAATTCTAAATAAAATTTCTGTGTCGACCTACGTATCGAAACAAGAAGGGGAGCGACACGAAAGCTACGTAGGAAGTTAGTGTGGATAGGTTAGATGATGGTGATCAATTACATTGCATTCCCCAACCGTTAATATATGTTTCTCGATGTGACACTAGGGACTGCTGGCAATGATTTCAGCACGAACTCAAAACGAGAGAAGTCTCCAATTCGGCTATAGAATCGAGCTGGACTTTTTCGTGGTTGTGGAATCAAATGCCTCACCCTAGGGAGCCTAAATTTAAAGAAGTGGACCATTGGAGTGTTTTTCTAAGAATCACTTGTCATAGGCCTCAAAGTAGCACTTGTTTAGAGTGAAATCTTGGAATTCCAAAGAAAAAATCTATGTCGACCTACGTATCAAAACAAGAAGGGGAACGACACGAAAAGCTATGTAGGAAGTTAGGGTGGATAGGTTAGATGATGGTAGGATCAATTACATTGCATTCCCCAACCGTTAATATATGTTTCTCGATGTGACACTAGGGACTGGCCGGCGATGATTTCAGCGAACTCAAAACGAAGAGAAGTTTCCAATCCGCTATAGAATCGAGCTAGACTTTTTTGTGGTTGTGGAATCAAATGCCTCACCCTAGGGAGCCTAAATTTGAAGAAGTGGACCATTGGAGTGTTTTTCTAAGAATCACTTGTCATAGGCCTCAAAGTAGCACTTGTTTAGAGTGAAATCTTGGAATTCCAAAGAAAATCTCTATGTCGACCTACGTATCGAAACAAGAAGGGGAACGACACGAAAGCTACGTAGGAAGTTAGGGTGGATCGGTTAGATGATGGTAGGATAAATTATATTGCGTCCCCAACCGTTAATATATGTTTCTCGATGTGACACTAGGGACTCGCTTGGCGATGATTTCAGCGCGAACTCAAAACAAAGAGAAGTTTCCAATCCGCTATAGAATCGAGCTAGACTTTTTTGTGGTTGTGGAATCAAATGCCTCACCCTAGGGAGCCTAAATTTGAAGAAGTGGACCATTGGAGTGTTTTTCTAAGAATCACTTGTCATAGGCCTCAAAGTAGCACTTGTTTAGAGTGAAATCTTGGAATTCCAAAGAAAATCTCTCGTATGTCGACCTACGTATCGAAAACAAGAAGGGGAACGACACAAAAAGCTACATAGGAAGTTAGGGTGGATAGGTTAGATGATGGTAGGATCAATTACATTGTGTTCCCCAACCGTTAATATATGTTTCTCGATGTGACACTAGGGACCGGCCGGGCGATGATTTCAGCGCGAACTCAAAACAAAGAGAAGTTTCCAATCCGCTATAGAATCGAGCTAGACTTTTTGTGGTTGTGGAATCAAATGCCTCACCCTAGGGAGCCTAAATTTGAAGAAGTGGACCATTGGAGTGTTTTTCTAAGAATCACTTGTCATAGGCCTCAAAGTAGCACTTGTTTAGAGTGAAATCTTGGAATTCCAAAGAAAATCTCTATAATCGACCTACGTATCGAAACAAGAAGGGGAACGACACGAAAGCTACGTAGGAAGTTAGGGTGGATAGGTTAGATGATGGTAGGATCAATTACATTGCGTTCCCCAACCGTTAATATATGTTTCTCGATGTGACACTAGGGACCGGCCGGGCGATGATTTCAGCGCGAACTCAAAACGAAGAGAAGTTTCCAATCCGGCTATAGAATCGAGCTAGACTTTTTTTGTGGTTGTGGAATCAAATGCCTCACCCTAGGGAGCCTAAATTTGAAGAAGTGGACCATTGGAGAGTTTTTCTAAGAATCACTTGTCATAGGCCTCAAAGTAGCACTTGTTTAGAGTGAAATCTTGGAATTCCAAAGAAAATCTCTGGTGTCGACCTACGTATCGAAACAAGAAGGGAACGACACGAAAAGCTACATAGGAAGTTAGGTGGATAGGTTAGATGATGGTAGGATCAATTACATTGCATTCCCCAACCGTTAATATATGTTTCTCGATGTGACACTAGGGATCTGGCAGCGATGATTTCAGCGCGAACTCAAAACAAAGAGAAGTTTCCAATCCGCTATAGAATCGAGCTAGACTTTTTTTCGTGGTTGTGGAATCAAATGCCTCACCCTAGGGAGCCTAAATTTGAAGAAGTGGACCATTGGAGAGTTTTTCTAAGAATCACTTGTCATAGGCCTCAAAGTAGCACTTGTTTAGAGTGAAATCTTGGAATTCCAAAGAAAATCTCTGTGTTAGACCTACGTATCGAAAACAAGAAGGGGAATGACACGAAAGCTACGTAGGAAGTTAGGGTGGATAGGTTAGATGATGGTAGGATCAATTACATTGCGTTCCCCAACCGTTAATATATGTTTCTCGATGTGACACTAGGGACTGCTAGGCGATGATTTCAGCCAAACTCAAAACAAAGAGAAGTTTCCAATCCGCTATAGAATCGAGCTAGACTTTTTTGTGGTTGTGGAATCAAATGCCTCACCCTAGGGAGCCTAAATTTGAAGAAGTGGACCATTGGAGAGTTTTTCTAAGAATCACTTGTCATAGGCCTCAAAGTAGCACTTGTTTAGAGTGAAATCTTGAATTCCAAAGAAAATCTACTATGTCGACCCTACGTATCGAAACAAGAAGGGAACGACACGAAAGCTACGTAGGAAGTTAGGGTGGATAGGTTAGATGATGGTAGGATCAATTACATTGCGTTCCCCAACCGTTAATATATGTTTCTCGATGTGACACTAGGGACTCGCCGGGCGATGATTTCAGCGTGAACTCAAAACAAAGAGAAAGTTTCCAATCCGGCTATAGAATCGAGCTAGACTTTTTTGTGGTTGTGGAATCAAATGCCTCACCCTAGGGAGCCTAAATTTGAAGAAGTGGACCATTGGAGTGTTTTTCTAAGAATCACTTGTCATAGGCCTCAAAGTAGCACTTGTTTAGAGTGAAATCTTGGAATTCCAAAGAAAATCTCTGTGTCGACCTACGTATCAAAAACAAGAAGGGGAATGACACGAAAGCTACGTAGGAAGTTAGGGTGGATAGGTTAGATGATGGTAGGATCAATTACATTGCGTTCCCCAACCGTTAATATATGTTTCTCGATGTGACACTAGGGACTGCTGGCGATGATTTCAACTCAAAACAAAGAGAAGTTTCCAATCCGGCTATAGAATCGAAGCTAGACTTTTTGTGGTTGTGGAATCAAATGCCTCACCCTAGGGAGCCTAAATTTGAAGAAGTGGACCATTGGAGTGTTTTTCTAAGAATCACTTGTCATAGGCCTCAAAGTAGCACTTGTTTAGAGTGAAATCTTGAATTCCAAAGAAAATCTCTATGTTGACCTACGTATCGAAACAAGAAGGGAAACGACACGAAAGCTATGTAGGAAGTTAGGTGGATAGGTTAGATGATGGTAGGATCAATTACATTGCATTCCCCAACCGTTAATATATGTTTCTCGATGTGACACTAGGGACTGGCGATGATTTCAAACAAACTCAAAACAAAGAGAAGTTTCCAATCCGGCTATAGAATCGAGCTAGACTTTTTTCGTGGTTGTGGAATCAAATGCATCACCCTAGGGAGACTAAATTTGAAGAAGTGGATCATTGGAGAGTTTTTCTAAGAATCACTTGTCATAGGCCTCAAAGTAGCACTTGTTTAGAGTGAAATCTTCGAATTCCAAAGAAAATCTTTGTGTGGACCTACGTATCGAAACAAGCAGGGGAACGACACGAAAGCTACGTAGGAAGTTAGGGTGGATAGGTTAGATGATGGTAGGATCAATTACATTGTGTTCCCCAACCGTTAATATATGTTTCTCGATGTGACACTAGGGATCAAGCGATGATTTCAAATAAGACGAACTCAAAACGAAGAGAAGTTTCCAATCCGGCTATAGAATCGAGCTAGACTTTTTTGGTTGTGGAATCAAATGCCTCACCCTAGGGAGCCTAAATTTGAAGAAGTGGACCATTGGAGTGTTTTTCTAAGAATCACTTGTCATAGGCCTCAAAGTAGCACTTGTTTAGTGTGAAATCTTGGAATTCTAAAGAAAATCTCTGTGTCGACCTATGCATCGAAACAAGAAGGGAACGACACGAAAGCTACGTAGGAAGTTAGTGTGGATAGGTTAGATGATGGTAGGATCAATTACATTGCGTTCCCCAACCGTTAATATATGTTTCTCGATGTGACACTAGGGACTGCTAGCGATGATTTCAGCGCGAACTCAAAACGAAGAGAAGTTTCCAATCCGGTTATAGAATCGAGCTAGACTTTTTTGTGGTTGTGGAATCAAATGCCTCACCCTAGGGAGCCTAAATTTAAAGAAGTGGACCATTGGAGTGTTTTTCTAAGAATCACTTGTCATAGGCCTCAAAGTAGCACTTGTTTAGTGTGAAATCTTGGAATTCTAAAGAAAATCTCTGTGTCGACCTACGCATCGAAACAAGAAGGGAACGACACGAAAGCTACGTAGGAAGTTAGTGTGGATAGGTTAGATGATGGTAGGATCAATTACATTGCGTTCCCCAACCGTTAATATATGTTTCTCGATGTGACACTAGGGACTGGCCGGCGATGATTTCAGCGAACTCAAAACAAAGAGAAGTTTCCAATCCGCTATAGAATCGAGCTAGACTTTTTTTTGTGGTTGTGGAATCAAATGCCTCACCCTAGGGAGCCTAAAATTTGAAGAAGTGGACCATTGGAGAGTTTTTCTAAGAATCACTTGTCATAGGCCTCAAAGTAGCACTTGTTTAGAGTGAAATCTTGGAATTCCAAAGAAAATCTATGTGTTGACCTACGTGTCGAAACAAGAAGGGAACACACGAAAGCTACGTAGGAAGTTAGGGTGGATAGGTTAGATGATGGTAGGATCAATTACATTGCGTTCCCCAACCGTTAATATATGTTTCTCGATGTGACACTAGGGATCTTTGGCGATGATTTCAGCGCGAACTCAAAACAAAGAGAAGTTTCCAATCCGGCTATAGAATCGAGCTAGACTTTTTTGTGGTTGTGGAATCAAATGCCTCACCCTAGGGAGCCTAAATTTAAAGAAGTGGACCATTGGAGTGTTTTTTAAGAATCACTTGTCATAGGCCTCAAAGTAGCACTTGTTTAGAGTGAAATCTTGGAATTCCAAAAGAAAATCTCTATGTCGACCTACGTATCAAAACAAGAAGGGGAACGACACCTAAAGCTACGTAGGAAGTTAGGGTGGATAGGTTAGATGATGGTAGGATCAATTACATTGCGTTCCCCAACCGTTAATATATGTTTCGATGTGACACTAGGGACCGGCCATGCATGATTTCATCGCGAACTCAAAACGAAGAGAAGTTTCCAATCCGGCTATAGAATCGAGCTAGACTTTTTCGTGGTTGTGGAATCAAATGCCTCACCCTAGGGAACCTAAATTTGAAGAAGTGGACCATTGGAGTGTTTTTCTAAGAATCACTTGTCATAGGCCTCAAAGTAGCACTTGTTTAGAGTGAAATCTTGAATTCCAAAGAAAATCTCTGTGTTGACCTACGTATGTCGAAAACAAGAAGGGGAACGACACAAAAGCTACATAGGAAGTTAGGGTGGATAGGTTAGATGATGGTAGGATCAATTACATTGTGTTCCCCAACCGTTAATATATGTTTCTCGATGTGACACTAGGGACTTGCCGGCGATGATTTCAGCGAACTCAAAACAAAGAGAAGTTTCCAATCCGGCTATAGAATCGAGCTAGACTTTTTTTTGTGGTTGTGGAATCAAATGCCTCACCCTAGGGAGACTAAATTTGAAGAAGTGGATCATTGGAGAGTTTTTCTAAGAATCACTTGTCATAGGCCTCAAAGTAGCACTTGTTTAGAGTGAAATCTTCGAATTCCAAAGAAAATCTTTGTGTGGACCTACGTATCGAAACAAGAAGGGGAACGACACAAAAGCTACGTAGGAAGTTAGGGTGGATAGGTTAGATGATGGTAGGATCAATTACATTGTGTTCCCCAACCGTTAATATATGTTTCTCGATGTGACACTAGGGATCAGCGGCGATGATTTCAGCGTGAACTCAAAACAAAGAGAAGTTTCCAATCCGGCTATAGAATCGAGCTAGACTTTTTCGTGGTTGTGGAATCAAATGCCTCACCCTAGGGAGCCTAAATTTGAAGAAGTGGACCATTGGAGTGTTTTTCTAAGAATCACTTGTCATAGGCCTCAAAGTAGCACTTGTTTAGAGTGAAATCTTGGAATTCCAAAGAAAATCTCTATGTCGACCTACGTATCGAAACAAGAAGGGAAGCGACACGAAAGCTACATAGGAAGTTAGGGTGGATAGGTTAGATGATGGTAGGATCAATTACATTGCGTTCCCCAACCGTTAATATATGTTTCTCGATGTGACACTAGGGACTGGCCGGCAATGATTTCAGCCATGAACTCAAAACAAAGAGAAGTTTCCAATCCGGCTATAGAATCGAGCTAGACTTTTTTCGTGGTTGTGGAATCAAATGCCTCACCCTAGGGAGCCTAAATTTAAAGAAGTGGACCATTGGAGTGTTTTTCTAAGAATCACTTGTCATAGGCCTCAAAGTAGCACTTGTTTAGAGTGAAATCTTGGAATTCCAAAGAAAATCTCTATGTTGACCTACGATCGAAAACAAGAAGGGAACGACACGAAAGCTACGTAGGAAGTTAGGGTGGATAGGTTAGATGATGGTAGGATCAATTACATTGCGTTCCCCAACCGTTAATATATGTTTCCTCGATGTGACACTAGGGATTTGCGGCGATGATTTCAAATGAACTCAAAACAAAGAGAAGTTTCCAATCCGGCTATAGAATCGAGCTAGACTTTTTGTGGTTGTGGAATCAAATGCCTCACCCTAGGGAGCCTAAATTTGAAGAAGTGGACCATTGGAGAGTTTTTCTAAGAATCACTTGTCATAGGCCTCAAAGTAGCACTTGTTTAGAGTGAAATCTTGGAATTCCAAAGAAAATCTCGTGTCGACCTACGTATCAAAACAAGAAGGGAATGACACGAAAGCTACGTAGGAAGTTAGGGTGGATAGGTTAGATGATGGTAGGATCAATTACATTGCGTTCCCCAACCGTTAATATATGTTTCTCGATGTGACACTAGGGACTGCCGGGCATGATTTCAAATGAACTCAAAACGAAGAGAAGTTTCCAATCCGCTATAGAATCGAGCTAGACTTTTTTTGTGGTTGTGGAATCAAATGCCTCACCCTAGGGAGCCTAAATTTGAAAGAAGTGGACCATTGGAGAGTTTTTCTAAGAATCACTTGTCATAGGCCTCAAAGTAGCACTTGTTTAGAGTGAAATCTTGGAATTCCAAAGAAAATCTCTATGTCGACCTACGTATCGAAAAAACAAGAAGGGAAACGACACCCAAAGCTACATAGGAAGTTAGGGTGGATAGGTTAGATGATGGTAGGATCAATTACATTGCGTTCCCCAACCGTTAATATATGTTTCTCGATGTGACACTAGGGATTTGGCGATGATTTCAATGCGAACTCAAAACGAAGAGAAGTTTCCAATCCGGCTATAGAATCGAAGCTAGACTTTTTTCGTGGTTGTGGAATCAAATGCCTCACCCTAGGGAGCCTAAATTTGAAGAAGTGGACCATTGGAGTGTTTTTCTAAGAATCACTTGTCATAGGCCTCAAAGTAGCACTTGTTTAGAGTGAAATCTTGGAATTCCAAAGAAAATCTCTATGTGTTGACCTAATGATTGAAAAACAAGAAGGGGAATGACACGAAAAGCTACATAGGAAGTTAGGGTGGATAGGTTAGATGATGGTAGGATCAATTACATTGCGTTCCCCCAACCGTTAATATATGTTTCTCGATGTGACACTAGGGACTGGCACTGCGATGATTTCAGCGTGAACTCAAAACGAAAAGAGAAGTTTCCAATCCGGCTATAGAATCGAGCTAGACTTTTTCGTGGTTGTGGAATCAAATGCCTCACCCTAGGGAGCCTAAATTTGAAGAAGTGGACCATTGGAGTGTTTTTCTAAGAATCACTTGTCATAGGCCTCAAAGTAGCACTTGTTTAGAGTGAAATCTTGGAATTCCAAAGAAAATCTCTATGTCGACCTACGTACCAAAACAAGAAGGGGAGCGACACGAAAAAGCTACGTAGGAAGTTAGGGTGGATAGGTTAGATGATGGTAGGATCAATTACATTGCGTTCCCCAACCATTAATATATGTTTCTCGATGTGACACTAGGGATTGGCGGCGATGATTTATTGCGAACTCAAAACGAAGAGAAGTTTCCAATCCGCTATAGAATCGAGCTAGACTTTTTTTAGGTGGTTGTGGAATCAAATGCCTCACCCTAGGGAGCCTAAATTTGAAGAAGTGGACCATTGGAGAGTTTTTCTAAGAATCACTTGTCATAGGCCTCAAAGTAGCACTTGTTTAGAGTGAAATCTTGAATTCCAAAGAAAATCTCTATGTTGACCTACGTATCAAAACAAGAAGGGAACGACACCGAAAGCTACATAGGAAGTTAGGGTGGATAGGTTAGATGATGGTAGGATCAATTAAATTGCGTTCCCCAACCGTTAATATATGTTTCTCGATGTGACACTAGGGACTGTGTGGCAATGATTTCAAGTAGCAAACTCAAAACAAAGAGAAGTTTCCAATCCGCTATAGAATCGAAACAGACTTTTTCATGGTTGTGGAATCAAATGCCTCACCCTAGGGAGCCTAAATTTGAAGAAGTGGACCATTGGAGTGTTTTTCTAAGAATCACTTGTCATAGGCCTCAAAGTAGCACTTGTTTAGAGTGAAATCTTGGAATTCCAAAGAAAATCTCTGTGTCGACCTACGTGCATCGAAACAAGAAGGGGAACGACACGAAAAGCTACGTAGGAAGTTAGGGTGGATAGGTTAGATGATGGTAGGATCAATTACATTGCGTTCCCCAACCGTTAATATATGTTTCTCGATGTGACACTAGGGACTGGGCGATGATTTCAAATAGCGAACTCAAAACAAAGAGAAGTTTCCAATCCGGCTATAGAATCGAGCTAGACTTTTTCGTGGTTGTGGAATCAAATGCCTCACCCTAGGGAGCCTAAATTTAAAGAAGTGGACCATTGGAGTGTTTTTCTAAGAATCACTTGTCATAGGCCTCAAAGTAGCACTTGTTTAGAGTGAAATCTTGGAATTCCAAAGAAAATCTCTATGTCGACCTACGTATCAAAACAAGAAGGGGAACGACACACGAAGCTACGTAGGAAGTTAGGGTGGATAGGTTAGATGATGGTAGGATCAATTACATTGCGTTCCCCAACCGTTAATATATGTTTCTCGATGTGACACTAGGGACTGGCCGGGCGATGATTTCATTTTCAAAAAAAAGAGAAGTTTCCAATCCGGCTATAGAATCGAGCTAGACTTTTTTAGTGGTTGTGGAATCAAATGCCTCACCCTAGGGAGCCTAAATTTAAAGAAGTGGACCATTGGAGTGTTTTTCTAAGAATCACTTGTCATAGGCCTCAAAGTAGCACTTGTTTAGAGTGAAATCTTGGAATTCTAAAGAAAATCTCTATGTTGACCTACGTATGGAAACAAGAAGGGGAATGAACACGAAAGCTACATAGGAAGTTAGGGTGGATAGGTTAGATGATGGTAGGATCAATTACATTGCATTCCCCAACCGTTAATATATGTTTCTCGATGTGACACTAGGGGCTGGCGGCAATGATTTCAGCGCAAACTCAAAACAAAAGAGAAGTTTCCAATCCGGCTATAGAATCGAGCTAGACTTTTTGTGGTTTGTGGAATCAAATGCCTCACCCTAGGGAGCCTAAATTTGAAAGAAGTGGACCATTGGAGTGTTTTTTCTAAGAATCACTTGTCATAGGCCTCAAAGTAGCACTTGTTTAGAGTGAAATCTTGGAATTCCAAAGAAAATCTACGTGTTGACCTACGTATCGAAACAAGAAGGGAATGACACGAAAGCTACATAGGAAGTTAGGGTGGATAGGTTAGATGATGGTAGGATCAATTACATTGCGTTCCCCAACCGTTAATATATGTTTCTCGGATGTGACACTAGGGACTGCTTGGCGATGATTTCAAAGCGAACTCAAAACAAAGAGAAGTTTCCAATCCAGGCTATAGAATCGAGCTAGACTTTTTTGTGGTTGTGGAATCAAATGCCTCACCCTAGGGAGCCTAAATTTAAAGAAGTGGACCATTGGAGTGTTTTTCTAAGAATCACTTGTCATAGGCCTCAAAGTAGCACTTGTTTAGAGTGAAATCTTGGAATTCCAAAGAAAATCTCTATAATGGAACCTACATATCGAAACAAGAAGGGAAGCGACACGAAAGCTATGTAGGAAGTTAGGGTGGATAGGTTAGATGATGGTAGGATCAATTACATTGCGTTCCCCAACCGTTAATATATGTTTCTCGATGTGACACTAGGGACCGGCGGGCATGATTTCAGCGCAACTCAAAACAAAGAGAGAAGTTTCCAATCCGGCTATAGAATCGAGCTAGACTTTTTTCGTGGTTGTGGAATCAAATGCCTCACCCTAGGGAGCCTAAATTTAAAGAAGTGGAC